>CM068824.1:174205115-174803860 GCA_028554795.2 Sinohyriopsis cumingii | reverse complement strand
TTACGAGGTTAGTGTTATGAGTGGTCGGCATGGTGTCGGGATAATGTGACCGGGTGGGACATCATGCCACATGTCTGCAGTGTGATGCCCAGTGCTAGACATCACTATAAACTGCCCTACTGCAGACACCATAGTGATATGACAGAAATATTGTTAAAGCTACATTAAAAATCCAAAACACACACACACATACACACACACACAGACTGGACTTTGAGTGAGTGCATACAGTAATTAATGTGGACATTATGAAATTTGGCAAAAATGCGTTGTGAAGGTGCTAAACAAAGTTTTAAAAAAATACCAGGTTTTCAAGCTGGTAATTTTTCCAGTGATATCCCACTGTATGGTCCACACTTTGTGTAATCTTCTCCTTCATCAATTTTACAGGTATTTCTTTTAAATTTTGTTCATTGTTTCAGATATAGTAAGAATGACCCATGATTCATTATAAAGATGCTCAATAATTTAAAAAATAATTGAACCTGATACTTTTCATGTGGTCATTTAAAGTCCTATGTGCAATTAACTTCATGTAGTGTTCAGTATACTGCCTTCATACTTGGCTCTGTTGTTGAAGAGATAAAATGTAGTTGTATGTAAATTATTACAGAGATAATGGAGATTACTGCAGAGATAATGGAGGTGTGTATTGTGGAGATAATGGAGATGTGTATTGTGGAGATAATGGAGATGTGTATTGCAGACATCATGAAGATGTGAATTGCAGAGATCATGAAGATGTGTATTGCAGAGATGGTGGGGATGTGTATTGCAGAGATGGTGGGGATGTGTATTGCATTATGAAGATACTAAATGGATTATTTTGAAAAAAATACCTTGTAATGAAATTTGCCAGTTTGTTTTTCAAGTAACCAGCCCATCATAGGGTTTCTAGTTTCCTTGGAAACTATGTACATTTTTTATAGATCTACTTGTTGTTACGATGTTCAATGCCATTTTGCAGCACAAGATTGGTTGTATATGGCAACCAGTGTAAGTGGTGGAGGAAGAATCCAGCAAAACCTCAGAAAGAACCACCGACCCAATGGGAAGCTACTGGCAAACTTCACTACGTACTCACACAGGCTGAGACCAAGACTTGAACCCGCACAGACAGAAGTGAGATGTCAGTGATCTGTAATGGTGAGCACTTTAGACCACTCAGCCACTCTGTGTCCCTCGAATAGATCATATGGAGATGTGCATGATGCATGGTGAGTTTTGGTAAAAATGACATTTCTGGAAAATTGTCATGTTTTTTTTTTTTTTTACTTCATGATTTTTTCATGTAACTTGAGAAAAATCCATGGTGAATAAGCCATTTCTTGTAAAAATTATTGCTGACAAGGGTCATCATATGGTCTCATTGCTTCACAAAGCTGACTTGCACAAGTTTTATTTCTTGCAAGTTTTTAAGACAGATAATTATGGAATTAGGATGAAACAGACATGGCCTGTGATAAAATAAAACTATGAAAAGCAGATTCACAGCTTCAGGGTGTCAGTACTTTCTTTACATCAGAGTTTAGCAAATGCTTCTGTAATAACTATCTTGTGTATTTATTATTTTGGAATCTTCAGACAACAGTGGGTTTTCTTTCATCTATACAATGCTTCAGAATAAATCTAGTTCCCCATGGGAATTGTTGTTTTTCAGTTTATCCAGTTTTTCTATCATATCAAGTCTTTGATGGTATGATAGTGATCTTTCCACAAGGAGCACATTTTTTTATCAAGAATCCCAGCATCAGTTCCTCAGATGATTCATTCTAGTTCTAGACTAAATATTCCAAGCCATTATTGATTGATCTGGAAAGGATATTTTATACAACCTTTTGCCATGCAGACCATACTGACTCTTAGCCATGGTACATCAATACATTTTTGTACCAATTATTGTGTGATATATAATTTTCCTTAAGAGTGCATAACATCATCTAATATGTCTTTATTTTCCTTTCTTTTTCTTCCAGACTGATTCATGGACAATACTGAGGTCAAGCAATTTTTTATATATGAGACAATTTTTCCCATGTTTTTGAACAAGGTGAAATTTTTATTTGCTCTTTGTTTTGAATAAAGTGATATTTTAATACGCTCTTTAACTTTTGATATAATTATAATTTATGTCCTGATTTCTAGATTTTTCTTTAACTCATTAACCCTGGTGCCATGTTTACATATCATGAGGTAGTACCCTACTTCTGAGCTCTGTATCATCAAGGTCATTTAAGATACACCAAAGTGGATGGTATTACAGAAACATAGATATAGATCTACAATGATACCAAATAATCTCGACTTTCTACTCACATTGCAAACTATACAGGTAAAAACATATTATTTGAGACTAAGATTTTTCACCAAAAATTCACCCATTGATGGGATCGGATTTTGTGTCTAGATTTGAGACATTTTGGGCAGAGATCTAAGGCAGACCAGTCTGAACTGCAAACAGACGGGTGAACCTTTGCAAAAAGTAGGATAAATTGGGGATTTGAAGTAAAAAGTGGCCACGACACGAATATGATTGGTTCAATAAGCACCACAAAAAAAAACCAATGTGTGAGTCAAACAGCCAATGAAAAATGATGTTTCTAACACAACTAGGCATCTGGCTAAAATGAAAATCTCTTGGAAGCAGATGTATTTGAATGTGTTCAGAAGTAGCCCCCAAAATGGGTTTCTATACTCCCATTTAAGGCAAAAATTATAAAAATCTCCAGCGAATAATGAGTTAAAGAATTGGTTTCGGAAGTTTTATTTTTGACTTTTTTATCTTTGCTTCATGATGTCAAAGAGTGATATATTGAATTAAATGCTCAATTTACAAGTAAAACAACACTTGGTGTTTTACATCAACTAAAACATTAAATGATACGTAAGTGAAATGGGCAAATTACCAGTGGTTCTCAGCCCTCTGGTAGCAACCCAAATCAGGGTCACAGTGATGATCTGGAGGGTCATGGATGGTCATCTTTTTTTTTAGGGTGGCAAAACTTATCAAAGTGTAGAAACAGGTCCTGAGGCTCAGAAAACTATTTTTTAGGGTTGCAGTAAAAAAAGGTTGGGAACCACTGGACTATCCTGTCATTTACCTCTTGTAACCACTGGACTATCCTGTCATTTGCCTATTATAACCACTGGACTATCCTGTAATTTATTTATTGTAACCACTGGACTATCCTGTAATTTACCTATTGTAACCACTGGACTATCCTGTCATTTACCTATTGTAACCACTGGACTATCCTGTCATTTACTTATTATAACCACTGGACTATCCTGTCATTTACCTATTGTAACCACTGGACTATCGTGTCATTTACCTATTATAACCACTGGACTATCCTGTCATTTACCTATTGTAACCACTGGACTATCCTGTCATTTACCTATTGTAACCACCAGACTATCCTGTCATTTGCCTATTATAACCACTGGACTATCCTGTAATTTACCTATTGTAACCACTGGACTATCCTGTCATTTACCTATTGTAACCACCAGACTATCCTGTCATTTACCTATTGTAACCACCAGACTATCCTGTCATTTACTTATTGTAACCACCGGACTATCCTGTCATTTACCTATTGTAACCACTGGACTATCCTGTCATTTACTTATTGTAACCACCGGACTATCCTGTAATTTACCTATTGTAACCACTGGACTATCCTGTCATTTACCTATTGTAACCACTGGACTATACTGTCATTTACTTATTATAACCACTGGACTATCCTGTAATTTACCTATTGTAACCACCGGACTATCCTGTAATTTACCTATTGTAACCACTGGACTATCCTGTAATTTACCTATTGTAACCACCGGACTATCCTGTCATTTACTTATTGTTACTGCAGATCAGTTTTGTTATCTCATGCATGTTGAAAACCCATTTGGACTTTTTGTAGTCCCACTATGTTGTATTGAAAAGGTGTAAAGAACTGCATGTGTACATTTGTATATACATAAATTCTGTATATCATAAAACTTTTTCCCACTTGATTGAACGTTTGTGGATTCATACTTAGCAAATAGTTTTTTTTCAGAATAGCTGAAAATACAAAAGTTACTCAAACATGAAAAAAAAAGGACTTTATTGGTCAGAGAAATATATAGCCTCAAATTATGGAGGACAAAACACTGAATTGATGATAAAAGGGTGCCAATGGAAGGAAAGACCGAAAATGGAAACTTCAATGCAGAAATTTCCAAGTAGCTTGGTGTAAGTCAAAAGACAATTAAAGGCAATTATTTGATGACCCAAAGCAATAACTGACACTGTTGCCTTGTTTTTCAGTTTCCTTTTATTTGGTGAATTATGTACATTTATTTTAAAGTCCAAGAAGGGAATAGATTTTATGCAAAGACAGGAATAAGCCTTATATAGTCAAGGATAATGACATTTTCTGCATCTTTTTCAATATTAAAAGATAATACCCAAAACATAAATAGGCTTCATTTTTTTCTGCAATTAATTTTCTCATTTTTTCATTTGTTTGGTTTTGGTTTGGGGGGATTTGGATGATGTGAGGGATTAGAAGATGGGAATATTGCATCTTCATTTACAACATGGAAACAATTAATTCTTGTTTTGATTAGTAGATGTTCAAAGTGCTAGCTCTAATTAAAATGAGGGATATGGAACATTTATTCTGTATGTTTTGCCCAGGCTTTATAGTGTATAGGCATTGTATATATTGCCCAGGCTTTATAATGTACAGGCATTGTATGTATTGTCATGTCAGTTGACCAGACAAATCTGGGTAGGATTCAAAACTACAGCCCATAGATCACAAGTCCATCATGTTAACCCCTGAACTGCTGTGGCTGTAGCTATTTATTTGTAAAAAATGGGAAAGCCAAATAGAGGAAACCAGATTCTGTCTTTGCATCTCTTTGTAAAGGTGTCAGATTGCAAATTGTGTTGCAGGTAATAAAGACACAGGCAGGTCAGTAGAAAACAAACCTTAGACTTTCAGATATTTTACCAAGGGAAGAAGAATATGTGACAAGGGGTGGAGGAAGAGGAAGGATGGTGGAGAGCATACTTGACTGCAAATTTCATTTGTCACTTAAAAAATCATCCTGATTTTTGTGAGGCATATCCGTTCTGAGCCTGGTTATCATATACTTCATTATAAGGCAGTATACTGAGTGTTTTCCATCAAGAACTTTATACTGAGGGAATACTATATTCTGTTTATGAAAAATACTGGTACTTGGGCCAGAACAAAAATATAAAGTTTTAAAAACATTCATGTTCATATTTAAAAAATCTAACTTATAAATCTTAGGTGCAAAATATTGGAAATAATGATTGGCAAGAACACAGGATATCGGGTCAAATTTGGCAATTTGATCTGTGTTTTCCCCATTTTTTAAAAATCAGACAACTTATGATAAATACCATCTATACTCGCTTATAAGTCAAGTCTAATTGCAAACTTCACAGACCCAGATCTCCTGTCACATAATGTACTGGCAGCTCTGGGTATATGCAGTTTGTTAGGAGTAATCAGTAGAACAAACAACATAAACCCTGATCTACCAGTGTATTATGTGATGGCAGATCAGGGTCTGTCTTTGCAGTTGGACTGGACTTATAAGCACATATATTTGATAGTTGTATTTCAGCATAAGGGAAGTTATGGAAACAAAATCATTAACCATGCTTTGTCCAGAATTTTATGTGAAATGTTGGAAAAAATATTGCCATGTATTCTTGTGAAAATGAGAATTCCAGGCAAGCACAAAATTGTTGGATTTTTTTCCCCCTGCCCATAGGAAGGATATATGATAGTGACTTTCACTAGTGCTAAGGGTATCAATGATTTGTCAGGTATGTTATCACCACAACCCATCACACATGACCATAGTACTGCTAAAGAGTTGTCTTTTGGAGTTTATTGTATTGTTCATCATTCTGTGTCTGTCAGTGGAGACATCATTGGAGAAAATTATAGGTTACAATGTCAGGGAAGACTAGTGGTGAAGTCTTTCAGTTCAGTCTTTGATGATTTGGCCACAGTTGACATTGGATAGTGTACTTGCAATTTCCTAATTGAATTAGTACCCTAGAATGGTGGGGATAATTGAATTATTTTAGAAAGAGTTATTCATCCTTAGTTCACCTTTATTGTCAAGGAAATTGTATGGGTAATAGATACACAATAGATAAAACAATTAACTTCAGATTAGGAGTTATAGATAAGGCTAGTTTAGGCCAGGAATTTGTTCCAAAATGAATGCTCTGTTAAAACCCACCCTGAAATCAATTAAGAGATCTCTTGATTTCACAGTCTTCCAGAACTCCAAGCAGGAGAATTGGAGTATACTTCTTCATCTGCAAGGGTGATGAGTTTGAGGTTTTCTGATCCCTTGTAAATTTTACATACCTTTCCAAGATTGTCAGATATCTGCTTTTTGCTTTGTTAATGGTTACTTCCATGGATGGACATAAAAATGTCTAAACTCTGCATTGAAGTAAGACTCCTTGCCCACCCACCAGAGACAATGATACTTTCCACTGATAAGGCTTTGATAAGAAGTCAAGAGGATTGCATGACAGGGTCATAGGTGCATGTTGCCTCTCAGCCTGCTACGATTAAATAACAAGGGACACAATTTGCAAATATATCCAGTTAAACTTCAATTAGTTAATCAGTTTTTTAAATTAAACTTTTTATCCTATCACAAGCTGTATATTTGTTAACAATTTCTGACTGTCATGCACATAACTCATAAACACATATATATTCAGCCAAGAAAAGTATGTATTTTTTCCCTTTCAGAAGTTGGAGACAGCTATTTTTTGTTATGTCCTTGACAGGAGTAATGGTTGCATGGACTCGCCCCCCCCCCACGTTTTTGTATTTTTTAGTACACTGTTTAGACTGGATACCAGAGTTGTAACAATTCTTTACACTGTCTATACTTGCTTATAAGTCAAGTCAAATTACAAAGATCGTGACCTGCCATATCTTAATGTGCCTGCAAATTAGGGTCCATGTTATTTGTTGTACTGATTACTCCTAACAAACTGCACAGAACCAGATCTGTCAGCACATTATGCAGTGGCAGATCTGGGTCTCTGCAGTTTGTGATTGGACATGTCTTATAAGCGAGTATAGATGGCATGTATTGACACGATAATATTTTTCCTGACAACATATAGCAATAGTAGGTATACTACTGCTGGAATAGCCAATATATATTGTAAATAGGACAATATGGTAAATAGGACAATATGGTAAATACGACAATATGGTAAATAGGACAATATGGTAAATAGGACAATATGGTAAATACGACAATATGGTAAATAGGACAATATGGTAAATAGGACAATATTGTAAATAGGACAATATGGTAAATAGGACAATATGGTAAATAGGACAAGATGGTAAATAGGACAATATGGTAAATAGGACAAGATGGTAAATAGGACAAGATGGTAAATAGGACAATATGGTAAATAGGACAATATTGTAAATAGGACAATATGGTAAATAGGACAATATGGTAAATAGGACAATATGGTAAATACGACAATATGGTAAATAGGACAAGATTGTAAATAGGACAATATGGTAAATAGGACAATATGGTAAATAGGACAAGATTGTAAATAGGACAATATGGTAAATAGGACAAGATGGTAAATAGGACAATATGGTAAATAGGACAATATGGTAAATAGGACAATATGGCAGTGCAGGAACAGTTGAATGTGATGTACCACATTATACATGAATTTAAGTCGATGAAAGAAAATTGAAGAGTTTTATGCCACATCAATGATAGAAATAAAGAATTTTGCACTGTTCTTTGGTATTATTATTCATCTGCTAGACGTTAGCTGTCAGACCAGTTAGCAGTAGAAGAAACCAAGGACCAAACATCAGCATAATTTTTGTAAGAAATGAATCATTTGTTGAAGATAACTTGTAGATTTGCTGTCAAATGAAAATATTAACTTCATATCAAATACTGAGACCAAAATGGCAGACAAATTCTGGAACATAAACTCCACAGCTGTTATTGAGGGCTCCTGTCTGGAAATATTGCAGGTTTGAGGAGTCAAATAATTACAGTTAATGAATCCACATGCAGAATTGGCAAAATGGTTGTTATATATGCAGGTAATACAAGTAACCTTGAAAAGCAAATGGACAAAGTATTAGACTGCATTGTGGTAAATATTGTATCCTATTTTATATTTTATTTCATTTAATATTTTATTATCTCTTCACTACATGATAATATCACAGTAAATATTGTATCGAGCAAAAACTTCAAAGTTAGGATGCGAACTATTCTTCTGTGCAATAATTAGTTTTCATAGGAATCGTAAAGCAATTTTTGGAAAGGTATTCATGTGAATGAGTTGGATTACTATCATTTCAAATTTGCGTAAATATTGGAACATTTTATTTAACTTCCTGTCTAATATCATACATTCATGTGCTTGCATATTTTTTTGTTCTTTTCAGTCAGTTTATTGATATCTGTATAACTAAATTTGCACAGAAAATACATCATTCTGGTTCTTGGCATAATGAGCAAATTAATAAATGACGTATAATTTTCCAGCTTTGTGAAGTTTTGGGTATTTGAAAGTTTTTATTAACACTAATGGAAAATGGACAAGTAAGCTTCATTCACTATTGTATTCAATCACCTTACTGATGGGAGTAAATCCCCATTAACAAGAACTTGTGGAAGTAATTGCCTCTTTGGGGGCCTGTTTTGTATATAGTTGAAAAAGTGCTGTATTGAAGAAAGTTACCTGTCGACATTTATTTACAAACTAACTCATTTATAACTGACTGGAAAATCTTGGGAAAGTGAGCAGGTATGCAGGTTTTTTCCTTCTCACACCACACTCAGGTACCTATATTGCCAGTATGTGTGTAGGCTTCAGTTTGGAAAATAAATGCATCAAAACTGAACTGATCCATCTGTTACAATTACTGACTTAAATTTTTTAAAAAAGCCCACATGATATTTTTTGTGTGTCTACAATTGGTTAATGGTACAGCAAGTCTAAAAATCAAAGTAGGAAGTGTGTATGGGGACACACAGCACCTAGGTGGGGCATGCAAGGTCAAGATTGTGTGGAGGATTTTATGATGTCAAAGTTGTATAGCATGGACTAAACAGTGATAGGCCCCTTTTAAATGCTTATGGCAAACTTTCTTGTGGTATATTGCCCCTTGAAGGACCATAACTGAACAAAAATGCCTTTGAAACATAATTATTAGTCCTATTTGTAATGAAAGATGACTTGGACCTGGCAATGAATGCAGTACTTGCAGCTTAAGGTGTATGGTATTTTGTGTAAACTACCTGTATATAGAATATGATTTAACAGTGTCTCATTTAATTGCCAGTACAGGTGGATATTGTTTACAAGGTCTGTAAGTTGTGTATATATACAGCATTAACTGATATACATCATCATATAATAATGGGAGGCGATACATTATTGGTGAAATGAAAATAGATGATAGGGAGAGACAGGGCTTGTAAGAGCATGGGAAAATCACTTGGCAATAAGTGTAATTTATAGACATGAATTCTAAAAGGTGTAAAACTGCAGTAGCACTGTTCTTGACTATGTATTATAATGTCACTATGGGGATTATGAAGTCAATTAGTTTAGTAAAAATACCAAGTTCTATCCACAACATTTCTGTCCAAGCTCAGAAAAAGATGTTGACTTTTGCAGATAAGAGGTTGTCAGAGATTATTACTCTCTATAACTTTTATTTAATTGTGTTTAATGTCCAGTTGCTGTTTTGTGTGATGGTATATATGCATGAAGAAAGTGAAAATTAATTCTACTAAGGGTGTGACAAATTTCAGAATTAAATTAGTAGTGGAATAGTCTACTAGGAAAAGAACTTAAGCAGTCCACTTTAAATCAGTATCCCATAGAAGGGTGTTGAATGGTTTTTAATGACACTTGAAACAATATCCAATATAAGAGGGTTGGTTTAATGGTTTTTACTGACACTTTCAGCACATTATTGGCTATATCATGCTGAGGAAATGGGAACTAAGGTTTATCTGGGCAGGTTTTGAACTCATGACCCTTGGATAACAGTCCTTTTCTTTACCAGCTGAGTTTCTGTGGCTCCAATTGAAATATAAAAGTAAGCTTTGTGTGTTCCCCTAATTTTTCCTCATTACGAGTCTCAAATGATCCCTCTCTGTTGTGAAATATTAATGTTTTCAAACAATGTAGAAAGGTCCTCATGTGCGCAGTAGCCCACTGGGATACCTTAGATGGTGGACCTAATCCTGTATTTTGGTAGACCCTGAGCTCCAAACATTTGATTTGTCAGATCCAGGAATTACAATTTTAGACACCTTTACCTTTTTCTTGTTGACTTGTGGTTCCCTTTTAAGATGTAGGTATTTCATTATTTATGGAAGGTAGATGAATTATATCATGCATGTTGTGATAACATTATAATTTTCTGTTGCCAGCAATAGTTTGAATACGGCCTGCAGAATTTTACATACTGCGACATGATATAATTCTTTTATGATTGTAAAGAGATTTTGTATTGACCTCGTTTGTTTGTAGTGTTACTGTGCTACTGTTAGAACTTCATTACAGACAGAATTTAAAATATATGCATTGTATAAACCTTACCTACTCTAGGCCACCGTTACAAATGGTATGACAAACTGTATGAAGACTAGGTATGGAAACTGCATTTAAAATGCCGCTTTCTTTTTCACAAGGATTGCCGTATATGGAATAAAGATGAACTACTTTTTAATATTCATGTTATGATTTTCACTTGATATTTAATTTGCCTGTTGTGTAATGTTTAGAATCTGCAAAATCATTATTGCATACAAATTTCATTAAAAAAATGTTTTGTTTTTCTCAGTATAAGAATTTGCAGTTTTGCTTGTGCATTATGTATGCAGACATACCAAATATTGTTATTGTTATGGCTAATTCAGACTTTTAATCCTCTAACAAACATGATTTACAATCATTTCTGGACAGTTGTTTTATTATTTTGTCTTTTTAGTTTGTTTATTTACCATATTTTGTGATTTTAATTTCCTCTTTCTTTGCATGTAAAGGGTATTAATATACCGTCTACTAATTAATGGAGTTGTTTGTTTGTAAAGAGTATTAATATACCTGTCTACTAGTTAATGGATTTGTTTGTTTGTAAAGAGTATTAATATACCTGTCTACTAGTTAAGGGATTTGTTTGTTTGTATAGAGTATTAATATACCTGTCTACTAGTTAAGGGATTGTATGTAAAGGGTATTAATAAAGCTGTCTACTAGTTAAGGGATTTGTTTGTATGTAAAGAGTATTAATATACCTGTCTACTAGTTAAGAGATTGTATGTAAAGGGTATTAATATACCTGTCATCTAGTTAAGGGACTTGTTTGTATGTAAAGAGTATTAATATACCTGTCTACTAGTTAAGGGATTTGTTTGTATGTAAAGAGTATTAATATACCTGTCTACTAGTTAAGGGATTGTTTATGTGTAAAGGGTATAAATATACCTGTCTACTAGTTAAGGGATTTGTTTGTATGTAAGGAGTATTAATACACCTGTGTACTATTTAAGGGATTGTTTATGTGTAAAGAGTATTAATATACCTGTCTTCTAGTTAAGGGTTTTATTTGCAGGTAAAGAGTATTAATATACCTGTTTTCTAGCTAATGGAATTGCTTGTATTTTATTCATTGTAAAAGGGAGAATAAACTTAGATTTAGTCTAAAAAAAATTGAATCTTTTTAGTCATAGAATGAATGATATCCAAAGCTCTATTTGTACTAAAGCTTTGCCATAGAATAATATAGGAAATTAAAAAAAAACATTGAAATGGATGAGAATTTTGAATTATAGTATCATGTCATGTACACTGTAGTAAAAGTGCCACATGTGTTACTTTACAATATGTTATGTTGAGTGTATGCATTAGTAAAAGTGCCACATGTGTTACTTTACAATATGTTATGTTGAGAGTATACTAGTAAAAGTGTCACATGTATTGACAATATGTTATGTTGAGTGTACAATAGTAAAAGTGTCACATGTATTGACAATATGTTATGTTGAGAGTATACTGTGTAGTAAGAGTGCCAGATGTGTTACATGATACTATGTTACGTTAAGAGTACACTGTAGTAGAGTCCCACATCTGTTACATGGCGATATGTTATGTTGAGACTAAACTATAGTAAAAGTCTGTTACTTGATGTGTTATATTGTTAGTACATTATAGTAGAAGTCTGTTACTTGGCAATATGTTATGTTGTTATTACACTGTAGTAAATGCCTTTTACATGAGATTATTTTATGTTCAGAGGACACTGAAGTACAAGGCCCATATCTGTTTACTTGACAGTATTTATTCATCAAATCATTTGAATTCAAAATCATTTTTCTGCCTAGTCCGCATTCATGCCTAGGTGTTCAATGTCTGTTACATATTATAGTTAAGATTGAAGTATTCCAAAAATTTTATTTTAATAAAAGAATAATTAGAGAAAAGCAATGTAGATAATTGAGGCAAGAAAGTCAGCATTAATGGCATTTTATACTTGACCTAATAGATATTCACTATCTGACAATGATACAGCTTTGATAATAGTCATACCAATCAACATCTTTTGTGTATCTAATAGTCATTTAATATTGAAGGGAACTGCATCCATAAATATCCTTTGTTGTTATTTAACTCTGGCATATGAGAAAAATTGAACTTCAAGGCTGAATAGATCAGGTGTAAAGTTGATTATAGAATATCATGCAAGTCAAATCAGGAAAGTTGGTTTTAACATTTTCCCATGATTAGCATTTAACAGGTGGGAACCCTCAGTGGTATAATTTAATTATCAAATTAGCATGGAGATCTGAGGAACAAATGTGTACATGGTGAGAAATAAGAGGTAGAAAACAGTAAAGTATTTAAATTCAGATAGAAACTTCTCACATTATAAATTAGATTAGAAGTATCTATTTGTAAACAATGACTGAAGTAGCTCTCTTACCTGGCTATAAATGACATGGATTAATGAGCATTACATTACTCACCTGTCCTCTCAGATGACATCTCATAACGTGGGAAAATTGAAAATCCAGATATCCAATCCACAATTTTAAAGAAAAAACATAAAAATCCACAAATTTCCAGAAAAATGTTCCTCAGTAAATTAAGAGTTAATGGTTGGCACCTTCTTGCACATACAGTAGCCTTAGGAAGGGTGTTTACATGTCCGATGCTATTACTGGATCAAATTTCACACAATGCATTCTACCTACTAGTGGCAAATATGACCTTCTAGATAAGCTTGCTCATAACTCAGGCAAAAATAGCAGCGTGTGCTTATGCAGCGTGGGAAAGTTTTTAACACAAATATTGATATAAGAGAGGGCTGTACTACCCATCATATAACAAAGAGGGGCGGCCTTTCACTTGTCAGAGAAAGGGTAGAAGTAATTTAGACTTCTTGCTTGGGCAGTAGAATCTCAAATTGAGATTAAAGGCTATCAAATTAACCCCTAGATTTTTATCACTCATAGTTTTAGAATAGACAGGAAGGTCAACTTAGCTGAGTGTCTCTCTCAGAGATGAATTACACCTTTGTGTCTAGTTAAGGTGGGACATGGGGAGGGAACAGTCCCAGCAGGTGCTTGGTTCATTATTGTAACAGTGAAGAACTAGTTATGAAGGAAGATGAAAAATTATAAAATTTGAACAAAGAATGTTTATTTATTGAAAACACCTCATTAGAGGGGAGAATAATTATTTGTATTGAAATCTGACTTTAGAAGTCAGCTATTTACCACATGGAAGGTGGGTTCAGTACATAGGAGGTGAAGGGGAACTTTAAACCTTGTTTGCATATTCCTGTAGGTGATCAATAAGTATTCAAAGGTCTTAAAGTTTTTGATTTCTTAAATAAATTTGTGAGATTTAAAAAATAGAAACATTCATTGCCTGATGGGTAGAATTAATTGTTGAAGCAGGAAGATGAGTTTTTGGCATAATTTGTATTGTTCTATATGTGAGATAATTTTACTTAAAAATTGATCAGTTATTTTTCATACAGTACTCACTCATCATAATGCTGTCCATGTGAGACATAGAGTTAGCAGCCTTGTAGTATGACTACCTTACAATGAATTACTTGAGGCAGTACTCACTCATCATAATGCTGTCCATGTGAGACATAGAATTAGCAGCCTTGTAGTATGACTACCTTACAATGAATTACTTGAGGCAGTACTCTGTGATTATAATGCTGTCCATGTGAGACATAGAATTAGCAGCCTTGTAGTATGACTACCTTACAATGAATTACTTGAGGCAGTACTCCGTGATTATAATGCTGTCCATGTGAGACATAGAGTTAGCAGCCTTGTAGTATGACTACCTTACAATGAATTACTTGAGGCAGTACTCTGTGATTATAATGCTGTACAGGGGATTCATGATGTATACTGCCTTTTAGTTTAAATCTCTTATAATGAATTATATGAAACAGCACACTTTATAATGCTGTCCATGGAAACCATAATTGCATGATACAGTACCCCCTCATTATAATGTTATCCACAAGAACCATAACCTTCCACTCCACCCTCGCTCCTGAGTAAGGAAACAAAATGGAAGCTGTCAGTCTACGGGTGATAAGACCCACCGGATTGGCATAGAGAAGGGGTGCCACAGGTCAGCTTCATTGGTGGGAGGGATCGTCTCATCCCACTGGCCAACTACCACCTGCCTCAAGCCGGGCAGCCCCCGGTCAGTTAGGTGTTGGCCTGCCAGCGTCTGCCTGCTCCAGTGGGTGCCTGGAGCTCAGTGTGTTGCTCAGCATGACAAGCAGACAGAAACTCTGCACTAGACAAAAGAAACAAGAAACCAACAAAGAAGACTCTAGCTCTTTGATTCACAAGCTGGAACATGCGCACCATGTGCACAGGCATCTCTGACAATCTCAGGGAGGTGGACGACACCAGGAAGATGGCCATCATTGACAGAGAGCTCACCAGACTAAATGTCAGCATTGGCTACCCTCTAGGAAACCAGGCTCACCTTCAGCAGCTCCTTCAGAGAGGAAAACTTCACATTCTTCTGGAAAAGTTGAGAACCTGAGGAGACCCACCAGCACGGAGATGGCTTTGCCATCACCTCCCTCAGGGGGCACTGAGTGTCTCTTGTCCATCCAACTTGCCACTGCTGCAGGTCCTGTCAACATCCTCAGTGTCTGTGCCTCCACCCTCACATCTTCAGAAGAACAAAAGGATCAGTTATATGGGCAGCTGGACAAACAGATCAAAGGATGCCATAAAAACGAGCCACTATTCATCCTCGGTGACTTTAATGCCAAAGTAGATGCGGACCACAAGTCATGGCCTACCTGCCTCGGACACAATGGCACTGGAAAGACCAATGAAAACATTCAAAGACTGCTGGAGCTGTGCACCTACCATGATCTGTGCATTACAAACACCTTTAAGTGTAAGCCACAACACAAAATGTCATGGAAACACCCTAGGTTTCATCGCTGGTACCAGCTCGACTTGGTCATCACCAGGCGCTCTGCCCTGAGCAGCATCCTCTCCACCAGAAGCTACCACAGTGCAGACTGTGACTCCAACAATGCCATCATGAGCAGCACACACACTACACTGCTCCAAACCAAAAGGTTGCCCTCACATCAACACTGCGCAGATGTCGGTCCCCTCCATGGTGAAGAAGTATGTGTCCACCCTGGACCAGACTCTCCAGGACCTGCCAGATCCCGATGCTACAGCCAAGTGGAATGCCATGAATGGTGCCATCTACATCACAGCCATGTCCACATTTGGCAAGTAGGAACAGCCCAGTCAGGACTGGTTCAATGCACACCTTTCAAGGATCGAACCAATAATTGAGGACAAACGAAAAGCTTTCATAGTCTACAAGAAATGCCCCAATGAATGGACACTTGCTGCCCTCAGAAGTGCCCAAAGCACCACCCAACACATCACTAGACAGTACGAAAATGAGTACTGGCAGCAACTGTATGAAGGAATCAAGTGCAGTACCAAATCTGGAACATACAGGCATGTACAGTGGCATCAAGAAGGTCCTAAGCCCTAGAGCGAAAGGGGTCGCCCCCTGAAATCTCTGACGGGAGAGAAGATCACAGAACATGAGCAACAGATGGCTAGATGGGTGGAGCACTACTCAGAGCTGTACTTCTGAGAAACACCAGTCACCAATGAGGCCCTTAGCAGCATACAGAAACTGTCCATCATGGAGGAGCTAGACAATGTGCCCACCTTAGAGGAGCTCAGCAAAGCCATCAACTCCCTCCCAAATGACAAAGCACCAGGTAGAGACTGTATCCTGCCAGAAGCTATCAAACCTGAGAAACCAACATTGCTTCAGCCATTGCATGAACTACTCTGCCTCTGCTGGGAGGAAGGAGCAGTCCCCCAAGACATATGCGTGATGCCACTATTGTGACCCTTTACAAAAACAAGGACGATCACAGTGACTAACAATTACAGAGGGATCTTGCTCCTGAGCATCGTAAGCAAAGTTTACACCCACACTCTCCTCAACAGGCTGCAGCTGCTGGCGGACCATGTGTACTTGGAATCCCAGTGTGGCTTCGGAGCAGGCAGGTTGACAACAGACATGATCTTCTTGCTCTGTCAACTCCAGGAGAAGAGCAGAAAGCAAGGTCAGCCGCTCTACATGATGTTCATCGACTTCACCAAGGCCTTCGACCTGGTCAGCAGAAAGGGCCTATTTGAACTTCACAGGAAGATCAGCTGCCCCCAAGCTGATATGAAGGGAACAGTCCTGTATGATGGATTCTTCTCAGACTCCTTCCCCATCAACAGTGGCGTGAAGCATGGCTGCATGCTGGGACTGACCCTTTTCGGGATCTTCTTCTCCCTGCTCCTGTCCTACATCTTTGACTCGTCCACTGATGGCACACCAGTTCCGACGGGAGGCAGTTCAGCCTGGCATGACTGTGCTCAAACACCAAAGTGAGGTTGGTGCTCATCAGGGAGATGCTCTTTGCTGATGACGCGGCTCTTGTGACACACACCGCGTATGCATTCCAGAGACTGGGAGACCATTTTGCTGATGCCTGCAAGCTGTTTGGGCTCACCATCAGCGTGCAAGATGCCACCACTGCACCATCCATCAAAATCGACTGTGTCACCCTGGAAGCAGTCAATAACTTTACTTACCCAGGGTCAACCATCAGCAGCACTCTCTCACTCGATGTGGAGCTGGACAGAAGGCTTGGAAAGGCAAACACCATCATGGCCCAACTAATGAAGAGGCTGAGGGAAAACAACGTGCTAACAGAGTACACCAAGATCCAAGTCTACCAGGCCTGCATTCTTAGCACCCGCCTATATGGTAGTGAGACCTGGAGCACTTACATGAGGCTTGAGCACTGGCTCAACTCCTTTCATATACAGTGCCTAAAATGCATCCTGAAAATCAGCTGGCAAGACTGTGCCCCACACAGCAAGATCCAGTAGCATGCAAGTATCCCCAGCATGTACTCCCTGCTAAGCAGATGCCGCCTTCGATGGCTGGGACACGTCTGATGCATGGAGGATGGGAGGCTGCCAAAGGACATCCTATATGGACAGCTGGCCACTGGCACCAGAAGAGTCGGCCGCCCTCATTCCATTTCAAGGATGTGTGCAAGAGGTACATGAAGGCATGCGACATTTCACCCGATGGATGGGAAGTGCAGGCCAAGGACCAAGGCACCTGGAGACTGATGGTCTGCAAGGGCACAGCAGTCACTAATGTGAGGAGAGACCAGCTGGCAGCAGAGAAATATGACTGTCGCTCACACATAGGTCTGCATAGCCACAGCAGACAATGCCAAAACCCCAGAGACAGATGAAATTCCAAGGGTTTACTCATATGGTCTCCTGAGACTGAGCCACCAATGATGGTATATCCACAATGCACTATTGTGTACATATGGCCTGATCTTATATCCACAATGTACTGTTGTGTACATATGGCCTGAGCCAGCATCCACACTGTACTGTTGTATACATATGGCCTGATCCAGCATCCACAATATTCTGTTGTATACATATGGACTGATCCAGCATCCACAATATACTGTTGTGTACATATGGACCGATCCAGCATCCACAATATACATATGAATATGCTGTGTTTTTAAAATGTTTTTTTCATGGTTATTGATTTTTTATGAAATGCTAACAGTTGTGGAGTGAATTGAAAAAATGTACACAAAATTTCCGCTATGACCCTAGAAAACAGTAGATAAATTATGTTATTGCTGATCCTCAGTAAATACCATGTATACTTGCTTATAAGTTGAATCAATCTGCAAACATTATGGATCCAGATGTGCTGTAGCATCATGCACCTGCAGATCAGGATCTACATTTGTTCTGCTGATTGCTTCTAACAGACTACATAGATCCAGATCTGCCAGCACATTTTGCAATGTAATTACTTGTTTATTTAAGAGTCTAACATTTTTTCTGAGTTTATCGTGGTATAAACTGTCACTTGCTGACTCACACAGCAAATAATGCCCGAAGGGCATTATGTAAGCTGTGTGAGTTAGCAGCTGACAGTTTATACCTGATAAACTCAGAAAAAATGTTAAACTCTTATAATTGAAATTTCAATTATTTGTTATGTTAATTTGTTTACATCATTAAAAAACAGAAATCTTAATTGAGCATAGTAATACAGGTTTTGGGTTTTCTGGTACGTAGCTATTTATAGCACTTGGGATTGTCCTGCTTGATCATGAGGTCATCATAATACCAGTCCTTCAACCAATGGAAGCCAAATTTATTCAGTTATTTTTTTTTTTAAATTGTTAGAATGTTCTTTTCCTTTAATGCTTACTTCGTGTCTGCCTTCACTGGCAGTGTTTATCTTATGCTGTACACATGACTCTATTTATAGAAGTGGGTATTCTTAGAAAAGTAGTTTTCCTTACAGTTCATACAGAAGTAAATGCAATTCATTTTGATCATGTGGTAACATTCTGACAAATGGAAATGTTACTTTCCTTTACCAGCTACTGGAATTGCAATTATTAAGAGTTGAGTTCAACTGCATAAATCATATAATCTGATAAGCCTTTGCATAATGTGCTAGCAGATCAGTGTATGTGCTGTTTGTTCTGTATAAACCCAGATCTGCCAGCAGATTTTCTTATGGCAAATTGGGGGGGGTGCATTTTGCAGTTGGACTCAACTTTTAAGCAAGTATACATGGTATAAATATGCTATGGCATTTAAAACATTTCTCTATTGTCCTTGTCTATCCATTCCTGTAAAGTTTTGTGTATTGGTCAGTTTTCAGGCACTGACAGGTATACATGTTTCGAGTTCATAAATGCTATGTGTCAAAATTTTTGTTAAAAGCACATAAATTTTGTTTAAAATCCAAGATATTGCCATTGACTGAACTGCCCATATTCTCATGTGCAAGACTTTTGTAAATATTGATTGATGTTTGAGATTTATCACTTCGTCAAACTGCACATTGCAGCCTCTCCTTTGACCTTGTTCAAGTCCTTACTGGGCATGAGCACAGCATCTGTTGGACGAGAGTGGTCCTGGTGCATGACAGCTTGGCTATGGTTCCGGTGTAGGTTTCATTACTCATTGGAACAAAAAAAATAACATCTGTTTTATATATATATATAGAGAGAGAGGGAAAAATGGGTAAAATTTAACATTAATTTAGTTCCCATAGCCTGTAATGTTTCCTTGTAAAACATGCATGATCTACTCAAGATTAAACTTCTAAACCAATGACAATGTTATACTGTAGAGTTCAGTTTTGAAAATAATTTTCTTAATTTAAGTGCCCACTTGAAAATCCAGGTGCATGAAATATCCCCATTTTTATCTGAAATCAGTGCCAAATTAAGGTGGAGATGCAGGAGCACGTGTCCATGCCTCACCACCTACAGTTGCTGTGGATAAAGTTACATGTGTTTAACTAAACAATATATAGGTCTAAACCATCTAATACTTAATCTATTATGACTATATTAATTATGGATTTGAATAAAAGTCAGATGAAATTTAAACTTTAAAGGTGTGCTTGTTGATCGATAGCTTAAGTCCCCGAGACCCCTCAAAGCTGAAGTACCCCTTGCCCCCAAAACCTTAATCAGGCCCTACCTGGGAGTTCCTATGTAGTGGCAGCAATGTAATGAAAATGGAATAAGGTTCATACCTATTATTAGATCCAGTTCATTCAAATATACGGTTCACTTAAATTACATTTTCTGGTACATATTTTCAGCCAGTTAGCAACCTTAATTCTTTTAAATATAGTATTTAATATGCCACCATACATCAGCTGGTTCATCAGCTCATAAAAATTAGGTGTCTTTGACCTAAAGTAAAACGGTACTTTCATAATAATTATTTATGGCCAACAGCACTTTTCCTTGAAATGTCGAACAAATGTATTGCAGTATGGTTTTGAAGATACTGAGGAATTTATTCCAATTTGGGAGCCCAATATGATGAAACATTGCTAAAATTTTCCATTAAAAGAAATAAAATGTACTAGTGGAGCTTCTTAATATATACAATGACATGTTTTAATCCTGTTTGAATATTTGCTGTAATATCACAAGCATATTGAATTACAAGGCATATTGTAATAGGATTATGACAAATAATACGGGATTGTTACACAAGTTATTAGCTGATGTAAAATATTTAAAATATTTGTATTTAATCATCATTTGATGTTATTGAATGTGCTTACATAAAATTGGTAGCCATTGCCTTTATTTCTTTAGAGGTATGATATCTAGCAAATATTTGTGTAAAATGATTATAATAGAAAAGGGAAGTAAATCTTGGAATGTCTTCACAGGCTTCACTTTTCACCACCTGTGTGAAAACCAAGTGATCCTTTGCAGCATTAATTAAAAAGTTTAAAAACTTGTCACTTATAAGAGGAATACATTTCCTTGACTAATAACCTCATTGAACCAAAGGTAGAGACTGAGCCACCCATGATAAAATTAGGCAAACATTGGAAAAAATGGATGAAAATTAGAAGCTTTATCATTAGTTGATTGATTAGATGACAGTAACCTCTTTTAGTTGTACATTTATTTCCAGATAAATGTTATTTCCAGATAAATGTATCTGGTTTGACAAAACTGCAAATAATGCAATATTTTTAAAGAGAATTTAATGTAAAAGCTGTTACTATTTTTTTCACTTAACCTTGACTAATTAAAAACTAACCTGATTTTAGCACTCACCAGTACCATTTTGTATACTGGCTAAACTTCCATGGGGCTAACTTTTCTGAATTGTTTACTGCCTAAATTTCCATGAGGCTAAACTTTGCCCAATTGTTTACAGGTGATGTCTGCTATATGCCAATTCAGTTTGCATGCTTTCATTTTAACACCATATGTAATGAATAAATAACATTCAGTTCATGCCACTGTGCTTGTTTTTATGCCATTGCTAATGCCATATGCTGTGACTAATGTGCAGCTCACACAAGTGCATGTGCACATGTCTCATCTCTCAGTGAGAAGATAATGCATTGCTTGAAAACTTAGAGGTATAATTTGCCCAAGAACTTCCTTAATTTACAAGTATCCTCTTTGGAAACTACAATTATCTAATAACCTCAGGAACACATCTGTGGCATAAATTGAGTGCCACCTGTACTTGACCATGAAAAGCTGCAGATATAAAACTAATGTAAACTCTGTGTGTGTGCATGTGCACACATGCATTTGTGTGGGTGAGTGGGTGTCATATCAGTTAGAAAGAAATTTGAAAAATTGTCATGTGAGGAACAGACAAAAATATTTTGGTTGTTTCCCCCCTCCAAATCATCTTCAAATATATATATACCTTGGAGAATTGTATCGTATTGGTGAGGTTAGAATAATATGTATCATGTGTAATTTGAAATTAGAATTTATATTAATAAATAAAATTTATATTAATAAATTCAATTATGCCCTCCTTTTGTCAAATCTTCAAGCCTGTAGGTGCAACAGTACAATAAAAGAAAAATAATTATACTGACCATATTACACTTGAGGTGTGTTCTCGTGGGTCGGTGGTTCTTTCCAGGGTTTTCCCGGGTTCTTCCTCCACCATTAATACTGGCCACCATGTATAGCCTATTGTGTGCTGAAAAATGGTGTTAAACACAACAACAACAACAACTTGAGGTGTGGGGTGTAGGTGAGCATAGCTAAGTGACATATGCTGGTGAAATACTACTGGTAGTTGTAGTGAAATATTCTGGTTCTGGCTGTAATTCTCTTACTGTGTGAAACTTCATTTTGCATCGAAAGGCAGGAGTGGCCAATATGAAGGTACATTCAACAGTGCTGTATAGCTTGAGTCAAAATCCATCTGCATTACTTACACATTACATAGGGTGTTGGGATGTAATGCAGTAGATACTTCACAGTCATGAGTGACCAATTTTGGGTTACATTCAGTAGCACAATATAACTTGGGCCTGAATTCACATGGATATGAACTGTGTATCAGAGAGTAAATACTTTACTGGCATTAGTGGAAAATGGTCAGTAGATTTTGTCTAGAATGTAATTTGCTTATAGTGAGTCAGTTTCCAAATTGGAAATAGTATAACCCCAATGACAGTTTCAATCTTTTTGTGCTAAAAGCATGACAAGCAAAATAATTCAATTGCAAATGTGAAAAAAACATGATGTAAATCCCTTTCTCACCCATTAATACTTTTCTCACAGTCTTGATCTACACAAATCATGTTGTGAAATTCTTTTTTACATGATCTTTTGCTCTCAGCTTCTGTGAAACATATGTGATGTTTATTTGTTATAACTGGTTTTTATAGAAATCGAGACACTTTGTAAATTTTGTATTTTGATAATTTATGCACTGTCATAGATTCAATTATTATTGCATAGCTTGTCCGTCGCAACTTATTTTTCATGAGCATAACATTTCATGCAGGGTCTACATACAGGTTGTTGGCTTTTTATTTCAGATAAAACTTTCCCATGATATGGTTTCCAGATGTTGATTAGGTGAAAAATTGACAATTTTAAAGTAATAAAACTTGAACAACTGACTTTAAGGTATCTTAAGGAATCTGAGATTTACCCATAAAAAGAAATTAGATGGTGATAGATAATGTGATGAGATCTACCAGTGACATGTCAATTTGCAATCATGCATTAATAATAATAAAATAATAAAGATAATAATAATAATAAACAATGATTTTGGGGTTTTTTCTCTCCAGAAATTGGATGTTACTTGCCCTTGTTTGCAGAAAACCCAGAAAGTATATAAATTGGGAACTTGATACCAGTGATTATTAATGACAGATTTTCCTTGCACTTAAAAAAGTGATTTTTGTATAAAAAAAATTTTATGTTGATGATACATCTGACCAGATCATGCTATGATGTCCATTCCATTTATTCCCTATTTTTATTTCTGCACATTAACCAGAATTCTCCACTACCTACCATTACCAGACTTGTAAGTAGGTTGCATGTCTAAGTGGTCATAAATAAAAATGGATGACATCCAATATGACCACCATGGCAACCATCTTGAAAATCTTGTTATTGCTACTTGTCTTAAATGGCATCTGCCCAGGGTGGTCTTGTTGGGTATTGAACCCATGACCTCTTGATTACAAATTCAGCACTCTTCCAAGTTAAATACATTGTCCAGTTTTTTAAATTATGCCAGGTAGTATGCTGTGAATATGATGAAATATTGATTTGGGTTTTTTATTGTATTTCGTGATAAGTTTACAAAATCCTGATGAACATTCATAAAGTAAATGATAATGGTTTCAGACATTGGAATCCTAAATGTTTTATTGAAACCATTTATATGCCAACATCAGTCACTTTCCATAAAATGTAATATAGACCAATAACCACCAACAAGAGATTGAGAGGTCTCCATCCATTATATAATTATGATTGGATTAACCACATTTTAGGTAGCACACTTAAAGTTGAATGCTATAAGACATGTTTGTGTATTGATGCCTTGAGACAAGTACAGTTTGTGATCAGTCCATCCCAATTCCAATTTCTTTTGTCATTAGAAAATGCATCTGATAAAGATAAAAGTTTCTGACATGCATTTACCTTTCTTTGAAAATATCCCTCTCTTCTAATGAAACTACACTTTGTATATTTAAATCTATCTGATAGTGTTATGTATATTTAAATTGTATGCTTAACATTTGTCCATGATTCTAAGTTGTAAACAGTATGTTTACACAGAGTTCAAGGCCAGTCTTGTTTACAGTTAGACTAGCTCAGTCTATCAGATACAATTGGAGAGGAATTATTTATTTAAAATATTCATTGGAATTAACTAAAGTGCTTTTGTTTAAACACTCTGCTTTGGAATTAATGTAAACTCGTTCAAATATTTGTATTTGTATTTTGTAGTGTTTAACGCCATTTTTCAGCACACGATAGGCTATACATGGCGGCCAGTATTAATGGTGGAGGAAGAACCCTGAAAAACCCAGGGAAGAACCACCGACCCATGAGAAGCTACTGGCAGGCTTTCCCACATACCCACGCTAGCCGAAACTCGTTCAAAGGCATTCTGGAATGCAGCATTGTGTTACATCAGGACTAGTCCGATAAATCAACCCCACAAATCTATGTTGATACTGATGGACGATATTGTGGGTCTGATGTCACCTGTTCATTAAAATATACAATTTTGCTGCATGCAAATCATTTCGGAACAAACCTGCATACACTTTAGACACATACTGGTAATTGGTAACAGCCATATCAAGCGTGAAATTCAAAATGGCCACAGGCTAGATGGTTGTGCTATTCCAGGTGGAAGTCACCAAACATATGATTTGCTCCAGAAATATAATCTACATGTCACTAAAAGAACCCTTCAGATGGCGATAACTGCACAGCCATGAGAAATACCGGTAAGTGTATAAAATATACTTCGATGTGTGCAGCCAAATTTAGATGCAGATAATTGCAGCTTTTAATGAATAGGTGATATCAGCCCCTCCCCCGAAAATCATTATCATCATGGGTGACAGGCTGATTAACGGCCAAATCAGGACATTCAAGACAATTGGAATTCATTCAGTACATTATATCATTTTGGACTTGTGATATGACATTTTGTCAATAAAAACCAAGGTCTGTTTTAGAACTGAAATGTTAGAAGAGATTTCATGAATACAGACAGGGCCTGAAATAATAACATGTGATTTTTGTACATTCCATTTCCATTTTTGGCACAATTTCTGAGAAACCAGTGTGCAACCTTGAATAGGTCTTGTAGAGACCCTAATTACTGTATGAAGTACATTTTCACCTGATTAGTAATAGATGAACCTGGCATGTGTATTACTAATTAGTAATAGATGGATTTACCATTTTTCAAATACTAATTAGTTATTGATAGTTTACCATTTGTGTTACTAATTCATAATTAATGTATTTACCAGGTATATTACTAATTAGTAATTGATAGACTTACCATGTACATTACTAGTTAGTAGTAAATTAACATGTATATTGCTAGTGACTAATTGGTTGATTTACCATGTATATTACTAATTAGTAATTGATAGATTTACCATGTATAGTGCTACTGGTAGTTAACGATAGATTAACATGCATATTACTAGTGACTAATTGATTGATTTACCATGTTTATTGCTAATGAGTAAATAGATATATCATATATTGCTAATTAGTAATTGATGTAGTACTAGTTAGTAATAGATTTACCATTTGTGTAAGTGTTATTGGTTGTAAGTCATTTTAGGTATTCAAACTAATGTGTAAATAAAAGCATGTGGTGATGTAAAGCAAGCATTTGATCACTTGTATATTTAGCCTTAGTTTTCTATTTTACAGAAACCCATAACTTACAGATCATAATTAATGTTCTTGCAGAGAAATGATTAATTTTTATTTAATGCCCCAACCCCACCTTGACACTTGCACATGCATTCATCTAATTTTCTTTTTCGTCATACTATACCTCAGTTTGGTACATAATATGTCATGGCAGTTACGGATCCCAGCTACTGTGTTATAGTGGGGTTTCCCTGTAATTATAAAACAGTTTGATACCTAATGTGTCTGATCAGTTATGGATTCCAACAACTGTGTTGTAGTGGGGTTTCCCTGTAATTATAAAACAGTCTGGTACATAATATGTCATGGCAGATATGGATCCCAACTACTGTGTTATAGTGGGGTTTCCCTGTAATTATAAAACAGTTTGGTACATAATATGGCATGGCAGTTATGGATCCCAACTACTGTGTTATAGTGGGGTTTCCCTGTAATTATAAAACAGTTTGATACCTAATGTGTCTGATCAGTTATGGATTCCAACAACTGTGTTGTAGTGGGGTTTCCCTGTAATTATAAAACAGTCTGGTACATAATATGGCATGGCAGTTATGGATCCCAGCTACTGTGTCATAGTGGGGTTTCCCTGTAATTATAAAACAGCTTGATACCTAATATGTCTGATCAGTTATGGATTCCAGCAACTGTGTTGTAGTGGGGTTTCCCTGTAATTATAAACAGTTTGGTATGCAATATGTCTAATCAGACATGGATTCCAACAACTGTGTTGTAGTGGGGTTTCCCTGTAATGATAAAACAGTTTGGTATGTAATGTGTCTGATCAGTTATGGATCCCAACTACTGTGTTATAGTGTGGGGTTTCCTTGTATTTACACTGTGGTTTGGTACAAAATGTGGCTCAGCAGTTATGGATCCAAACTACTGTGTTTTATTGGGGTTTCCTTGTGTTTACACTATGGTTTGGGACAAAATGTGGCTCAGCAGTTATGGATCCCATCTACTGTGTTGTGGTGGGGTTTCCCAGTAATTACACTGGTTTAGTACATCATGTGGCTCAGCAGTTATGGATCCCATCTACTGTGTTGTTGTGGAGTTCCCTATAATTTTATGTTTGGTATATAACATGGCTAGACAGTTATGGATCTCAACTACTGCATTATAGTGGGGTTTCCGTGTAATTGTAAAGCAGTTTTGTACATAATGTAGCTGGGTATTTATGGATCCAAACTAATGCATTACAGTGGGGTTTAGCTGTAGTTATACCATGGTTTGGTAAATAACATCTCTAGGCTGTTATGGATTCCAACTATTTATTGTGTTATAACAGGTTTAGCTATAGTTATACCATGGTTTCGTACATATTGTGTCTAGGCTGTTATGGATTCCAACTACTGTGTTATAGTATAATTTAGCTGTAGTTATACCATGGCTTGGTACATAATGTGTCAAGGCTATTATGGATTCCAATGACTGTGTTATTGTGGGATCCTTTAATTAAGGTGATGTTAGTTGATTTGGATAGATATGGGTAGTCAGACATCTTTAATATGTACTGATGCTTGTCTGGTTATCACTTATCTCGAAACTATTTCTCAGAGAGATTGGAATATTTATATTTGTCTTTTTTGATCTTTTAACACATTAACCCCTGGTGGTTTTTGTCGTTTTCTTCTGGAATTCGAGTAGGAAACACATTTTGGAAGCTATTTCTAAATAAGTCCTAATAAATCAACTTCCAGGTGATTATCCAATAACATAATGCCTAGTTGTGTTAGAAACATCATTTTTCATTGGTTATTTGGCTTGTGCATGAGCAGAAAGGTAAAAGCTGTATTTTTTTATTTTTTTATTAACGTACCCATTATTTTCGTATCGAGACCACTCTTTATTCCAAATGCCCATCTTATTCTACTTTTTGCAAAGGTTCATCTGTCTGTTTGCAGTTCATACCAGTCTGCCTTAGATCTGAGACCAAAAAGTCTAAAATCCGGACACGAAATCAGATTTTGACCACATGCAAATTTTGCGTGAAAAAAAAATCAGGTCCAAAAAATGAGGTTTTTCCCTCTGTATTTTGTAGTGCAACTAGAACTTCCAGATTATTTGGTATCATTGTAGATCTACATCTGTCTACCTTTCTATAATACCAACCACTTTTTTAACAGATGATAGTACTTGGATATCTGTACTACTTAGGAAGTAGTGTTGCTGTACAATTTGAGACAGTAATAAAATGATAATGTGTTCTGGTCTTCATATTGAACCATAGGGATAAATCTTTGTCATATACTTTGTGCAGAGCTGTGCTGTTGACATTTCACCTTTTTACTGCCAGATCCATTTGTCATTATGACATGAGTCACTGCTGACCCAGAAACACATTTCATTTGCAGTCATTGAGTTTCTCCATAAATTGATTACATAGTCATTCTGTATATCTATCTTCATTAGGCTTTGAAAAATATTCCTTTGCTCCTTAACTTTCAGCTGGCAAGACATAGTGTATGTAGACTTGTATGCTGAGGATACAGACAGGAATTGGTACTATTGGCACTGAAGAGATGACACCCCTTGCAAAGATTCATGGAGAGGCAGCCATTCCTCCAGGCTTGCCATGTAACTCCTAGTTTGTATGACTACCAATTTTATAACAATTAAAAACAAGTTTTTATTATCCTTTGAAAAATATATTTTAATGACACCGTAGGTCTCCTTGTCCTTGTTGGAAGCAAATATGCAGCAAATCTAAACATTTCTGTTAAAAGATTACACACTGGGTATATTAGCAATGATTGGGCCAATTGAGATTTAGTGTATAGTTTGTCAAATAATCAATTTGAAATCAGTATGAAGTCGGTTAACTGGCAAAGATAGAAAACCAACTGCTGTTGTCTGGAATTAATTTGCTGAGAAGAGGAACTGTTATCTGTTTAAAATAATAATTTTAAAAAATATCTTGAGCGACACGAACAAAATAGGTCACTGTCAGTGCTGTAAATATTTGCATCATACCATGAATACTGTCAAGTCATTTTCAGGATTGTCATTTGATTTTCACAGAAGAGTTGTCCGACTGCCTTTGGAAGGATTTGATTTTAGCTCTACTAGCCATAGAGAAAAACAGCTGATACACAAGAGTTTCGTCTACTGTCCATTAGCACAGGTTTTGTTATTGCTACTCCTAAACTACTGGAAGAATTGCCAAGAAACTTTACACACATTCATCCCATGTTCTACTTGGTCCTAAATAAAAAGTTTGTCCCTCAGACATCCAGTATGGCTGCCATAGAAACCACCTTGAGAATCTTATTGCTTCTGCTCATGAACATATGTCATAATGACATGGTATTTTCACTAAAAGACTTAATATAATTTCTAGATTGCCCTGAATAAAAATGATATCAATATGATTGCCATCTTCAAAAACTTGTGATCACCACTCGTGCATTATGTTGTGTTGACATAGGGTTTTCTCTAAAAGATTTCTTATAATATCATGTTTTCCTAAATAAAAATGGTGCCATTTGGAAATCCAATATGGCATCCATGGTAGCCATCTTAAATGTTTCGCTATCACTACTTGTTTCTGAAATGGTAGACATTGTATTGACATAGGGTTTTCATTTTAAGACTTCTTATGATGTTTTGTTGGTCATAAAAAGATGGTGCTAATCTGACATCTAGTGTGGCCAGCATGGCAGGCAACTTGAATATCTTAACATACTTGTCCTGAACTGATGGCCATAGCACCATCTGGAATTACTAAAACATTTCCTATGATGGTCCTTAATGAAAATGATGATTTGTATATCAGTATGGCCAGGACAGCAGGCAACTTGAAAATCCTGTTGTAGCTACTTCTCCTTAACAGATAGTTGTGGCGACATGGAACTTTAACGTCTCTTCAATGAAAATGGCGTTTATCTGACATACAATGTGTCTGTGCTTTCAAACACCATACTAAATGAAATATCGATAAAGCAGACAATTAAATCTTGTCATATCCTCCAGCAGTAGTAATTTGAAGTCATTTTCTTAATACCATGTTTTTCTTACCACATTCAATTATTGACTACTTGAAGAAGAAGGTTGAGAGATGCCTTTGCTTTAGAAAAATGAGGTATATCTGAAATGGTCAAAACTAAATTTGTTATTGTTTTCTAAAATGTACAAGTGTGGTGATACAGTGGTTTGTGAAACATAACTTTTGTGGTTTACCAGTGGGTGGAGCCAGATTCCAGTTGATTTTGTCTCTGCTTTTTTGGTCAGGTCAGTGGAACTGAAAATGTGATTTTGCTGACTGCTTGAGAACTTAGATTTCATGGCCTAATTTTCATCAAACTTCATGGGTAAAGTATGTCTGGGCAGGGCAGTTCCTTTTTGATTCGAGTCCAAGAGGTAAAAAGCTCAATTTAAATGGAGTCCAAGACATAATAAGGTCAAGATTACTGGAGCAGACATTGTAATATTTTGGTGTCTGCTCAATAAGTCAAATTTGCAAGATCCAGTTTTTGTAAAACTTCATAAATAGTGTACACTTGAGCAGAGGAACCCCCTTATTGTATTGATCCCCACCTTTTTGAAGACATGCTGTGAACAGAGTATTCATGCTTCTGTCTGTCTGTCTGTCCATTGTCTGTTGATATTTGCTCTTTTCATCTTCTCAAAACCATTGGACCAGTTTCAAACCAAGTTGGGGAGAAGCATCTTTGTTTTAAAGGAATTTCAAATTTTTACAAATGGTGCTGATCTGTTAGCAAACAATGGCCACCATTACTAAATTATAAAAACAGCTAAACAGAATTTGTTAAAAATGTATAGAAAGCATACTAGGGTGAAGGCCTTTATATTATTGACAGCACTGACAGCATTCTAGGATGAAGACCTTTATATTATTGACAGTATTGACATCATTCTAGGATGAAGGCCTTTATATGATTGACAGCATTCTAGGATGAAGGCCTTTATATTATTGACAGCACTGACGGCATTTTAGGATGAAGGCTATTATATTATTGACAGATAATGCTGATCTGCCATAAAATGTGGACACTTTCACTAAATAAACAAAAGTTCAAATGACTTTTTCATGAACAACTGAATAGAATTTGATAACAAAATAGCAAAAAGGCATCTGGGCATAAAGACCTTTCAAAATTTGCACAAATGGCACTGAGCTGCCTTCTAATAAGGCCTCCATTGCTGATAATACAAAAAGCTTTAAGCAACTTTGAAAAAATTGCCAAATAAAATTTGGAGAAATTTTACAGAAACATTGTCACATAAAGACCTTTGAATTTTCATGCAGATGATGCTGATCTGTGATTAGAATTGGCTGCCATTTCTAATCATAGACAAACCTTAAATGACTTCTCAGACATTATTCTTTAGAATTTAAGAAAACTGGACTAAGACCTTCCTGTCACAAATGCCATTCAATTTTTAGAAATTATGGCAATCTGCTGGTAAATATGGTTAGTATTACTAAAAACAGAAATCTTGAAACAATCTCAAAACCACTGAATGAAATTTGAGCAGATTTAATAAAAGGCATCCTTGCAAGAAAGAAGGCCTTTAAAATAAGACAAATAATGTTGATAGACATCAAATTTGAATGCATTATTAAAAATGTAAAATGGGAAAAGGACAACTCCAACATCACACAACAGAATTTAACCAAATCTGACTAAAGCTTCCTGGCATGAAGGAAGGATCTTTAGTTTTAAACAAATAATGCTGAACTGTTACTGCCATTGTCATTGTTACTAAAAACTGAAAAATCAATGACTTATAAAACTATTCAACAGATGCTGACAAAATTTCACAGAAAGCATGCCAGTATAATGCCTTTCAAGCTTGCACAAGTTGCCATTACTAATACATATAAAAGCCTTTAAATGTCAGAAAGCATTTTATGAACCCAGATTTCATCACCAACTGCTCTTGCATTGGATTTTAGTTTATTTTCAGCCAGGTGAGCAATCTCAGGCATACTTTGGCCTCTTGTTCATCTGAACAGTGGTTTATGTACCATAGTCATGGTTTTATCTTGAAGTGAAGGTTACATATCATAGCTGCTTTTTCTGGGGGTTTTCTCTGTTGCTCTGTTGTCCTTTTTGGGAGAGCCATCAATCTTGGTTACTTTCTGTGTTGGCCTAGTAACTCTACAGGGTCTGTCACAAGATCAAAGTCATCATTCATTAGAGTACAGTTTGTTTAAATTTTTCACCTCCCAGTGCTAAATGGGGACAAATATATACTGAATTTGTCTTTTATTGTTTTACTCTGAATATTTCTAGGTAATTGGACAAAAGTGTCAGAGAGAAGACACTGTCAAATTTATGTGTGTTCATTTTGCACCTGATTTAGTACCAGCAGGTAAGGAATATTGATTTGTAGAGACCACTGATTTAGTACAAGCAGGTAAGGCACCAAACTTCATGGAGACCAATGATTTAGTTCAAGCAGGTGAGGCACATTGATTTTGTAGAGATCAGCACAAGCAGGTAAGGCAGATAGGTTTGTGGAGACCTCTCATGTAGTACAAGCAGGTAAGGCAAATTGATTTGTGGAGACCACTGATTTAGAACAAGCAGGTAATTTAAATTGATTTGTAGAGACCACTGATTTAGTACAAGCAGGTAATTTAAATTGATTTGCAGAGATCACTGATTTAGTACAACCAGCTAAGGCAGATAGGTTTGTGGAGACCTCTGATGTAGTACAAGCAGGTAAGGCAAATTGATTTGTGGAGACCACTGATTTAGTACAAGCAGATAATTCAAATTGATTTGTAGAGACCACTGATTTAGTACAAGCAGGTAATTTAAACTGATTTGCAGAGATCACTGATTTAGTACAAGCAGCTAAGGCAGATAGGTTTGTGGAGACCTCTGATGTAGTACAAGCAGGTAAGGCAAATTGATTTGTGGAAACCACTGATTTAGAACAAGCAGGTAATTTAAATTGATTTGCAGAGGTCACTGATTTAGTACAAGCAGCTAAGGCAGATAGGTTTGTGGAGACCTATGATTTAGTACAAGCAGGTAGGCAAATTGATTTGTAGAGACCACTGATTTAGTACAAGCAGTTAATTCAAATTGATTTGTAGAGATCACTGATTTAGTACAAGCAGGTAATGCACCATAATTTGTGACTACCACTGATTTAGTACAAGCAGGTAAGGCATATAGGTTTATAGACACCACTGGTTTAATACAAGCATATAGGTTTGTAGAGATCACTGATTTAGTACAAGCAGGTAAGGCACTGTAGTTTGTGGAGACCACTGATTTAGTACAAGCAGGTAAGGCACCATAATTTGTGACTACCACTGATTTAGTACAAGCAGGTAAGGCATATAGGTTTATAGAGACCACTGGTTTAATACAAGCATATAGGTTTGTAGAGATCACTGATTTAGTACAAGCAGGTAAGGCACTGTTGTTTGTGGAGACCACTGATTTAGTACAAGCAGGTAAGGCATATAGATTCATAGAGACCACTGATTTAGTACCAGCATATAGGTTGTAGAGACCCCTAATTTAGTACAAGCAGGTAAGGCAAATTGATGTATAGAGGCCACTGATTTAGTACAAGCAGGTAAGGCACCATAATTTGTGGAGACCACTGATTTAGTACAGGCAGGTGAGGCACATTGATTTTGTAGAGACCACTGATTTCGTACAAGCAGGTAAGGCAGATAGGTTTGTGGAGACACACTGATGTAGTACAAGCAGGTAATTCAAATTGCTTTGTAGAGATCACTGATTTAGAACAAGCAAGACAGGTTTGCAGAGACCACTGATTGAGTACAAGCAGGTAATGCACCAAAATTTGTGGATACCACTGATTTAGTACAAGCAGGTAAGGCATATAGGTTTATAGAGACCACTGATTTGGTACCAGCATTTAGGTTTGTAGAGACCACAAATTTAGTACAAGCAGGTAAGGCAGATTAATGTGTAGAGACCACTGATTTAGTACAAGCAGGTGAGGTACCATAATTTATGGAGACCACTGATTTAGTGGAAGCAGATGAGGCACATTGATTTTGTAGAGACCACTGATTTAGTACAAGCAGGTAAGGCAAATTTATTTGTAGAGACCACTGATTTAGTACAAGCAGGTAATTTAAATTGATTTGCAGAGGTCACTGATTTAGTACAAGCAGATAAGGCAGATAGGTTTGTGGAGACCACTGATGTAGTACAAGCAGGTAACGCAAATTGATTTGTGGAGACCACTGATTTAGTACAAGTAGATAATTCAAATTGCTGTGTAGAGATCACTGATTTAGACAAGAAAGCAAGACAGGTTTGCAGAGACCACTGATTGAGTACAAGCAGGTAAAATACCATAATTTGTGGACACCACTGATTTAGTACAAGCAGGTAAGGCACCATAATTTGTGGACACCACTGATTTAGTACAAGCAGGTAAGGCATATATGTTTATAGAGACCACTGATTTAGTACAAGCAGGTAAGGCATCATAGTTTGTGGACACCACTGATTTAGTACAAGCAGGTAAGGCATCATAGTTTGTGCAGACCACTGATTTAGTACAAGCAGGTAAGGCACCATAATTTGTGGATACCACTGATTTAGTACAAGCAGGTAAGGCATATATGTTTATAGAGACCACTGATTTAGTACAAGCAGGTAAGGCACCATAATCTGTGGATACCACTGATTTAGTACAAGCAAGTGAGGCACATTGATTTTGTAGAGACCACAGATTTAGTACAAGCAGGTAAGGCAAATAGGTTTGTAGAGACCACTGATTTAGTACAAGCAGGTAATTCAAACTGATTTGTAGAGATCACTGATTTAGAACAAGCAAGTAGGACAGGTTTGCAGAGACCACTGATTTAGTAGAAGCAGGTAAGGCACCATAGTTTGTGGAGACCACTGATTTAGTACAAGCAGGTAAGGATCCATAATTTGTGGATACCACTGATTTAGTACAATCAGGTAAGGCATATAGGTGTATAGAGACCACTGATTTAGTACCAGCATATAGGTTTGTAGAGACCACTAATTTAGTACAAGCAGGTAAGGCAAATTGATGTGTAGAGACCACTAATTTAGAACAAGCAGGTAAGGCACAATAATTTGTGGAGACCACTGATTTAGTACAAGCAGGTAAGGCACCATAATTTGTGGATACCACTGATTTAATACAAGCAGGTAAGGCATATAGGTTTATAGAGACCATCGATTAAGTACCAGCATATAGGTTTATAGAGACCACTAATTTAGTACAAGCAGGTAAGGCAAATTGATTTGTAGAGACCTTTCTTCCATCAACTGCTAGTATCAACATTTAAAATTCACTTTAGCATTTGCTGTAAGAAATAGTAGATATGGAAAAGTCAAAAAGGTTATCATAAGCTGTGTAGTGCAAGTCTATATAATAGTTTTATCAGCACACTGGCCCACTACTAAATGTGGGAAACTCCTTATATTATCTGTAATGTTTTGTTAGCTAGTGTAAATTATTCCAGGTAAAAAGAAAATGAGTATTAGTAATGCCAGCTCTAACTGGAGGTAATGTTTGAACTGTATCAATCCAACTCATTGACACATTGTAACAACCAAGATAGATGTAAGGATATTGAATTAAAATCTCACTAACTTTAAACTGCCCAACTGATAGATCAAATCATGATGGGAAGGTAAAAGTGAATATGCCTTTATGTTTGACTTTTTATCAAATGTTTGTTTTTGCATTTTTATTTCCATGCCCAGTAGGTTTTATCTGACAGAAGGGATTGGCATTTTGTATCGCATTTTGTTATGTTTCTCAAACCAGAAGTATCAAGTACAAAAATTGTATTGACATACTACAGAGAAAGAGTTTAAAGAAAATGCTTCACTGTGTTCTCCAAGGTGTATAAAAGGAATTTCGAAAAATCCTAATTGAAAATCATTTTCACCCTCACTGAAAATTGTGTTGGTTGAGTAACTACTACAAGTTTTACTGGTATTCAGGAAAAACAGAAAATGTTAACATAATCAGAGAATTGAAGCAATTATAAAATTATATGGAATCAGTGGGTAAATAGAAAACATGAAAATGTGCATTACATGTAGAATACAGTATACTTAAATCAATTAATAATTCACAAAAGTTTTAAGTTGTCAATATACCCAAAGTTATTTGGAGGAAATTCTTATAAGTGTTTGTGTATAGTGTAAACCAAAATTACTTATACAGGCTTGTTCTCTAGAGTAGTTGCCTTCTTAAATAGCAGAAGTGGCAGAAGTTGTGTTCTTGACAGAACAATAACTTTTTTAAATAAGAAGTTCTTAAAATGAAACAAATTTATATGGTTATTCATCTGACGCATAAAGTGAGGCTGCATTATAATAATTGTGTTTGTTACTTACAGGTGTTACTAAAAACAAGGTTCCCTTTGACGATATATCATTAGTTTCACATCAAAATAAAAGTTATGTTTTTTTTAAGGATACAAAATCTTTGAAACATATTTCCAAGCAGTCACACAAGACAAATAATTAGAATACTGAACACCTATAAACTCCATTCCCTATTCAATGCAAAAGCATGAAACAGGATGTCATATAAAAGCAAGTTCATTAGAAGTAGTTGAAAGACTTATTTAGTGTGTCATGCTAGAACACATGACTCCAAGCATATCTTTCCAAACGAATATCAGGCTGTGTTGAATTTAAGTAATTCCAGGCAAAATGTGAGTGTATCAATCATTACCAATATGTATTGTTAACTATCAAAACAGCTAGTAAAATTTTTTTTTTTATAATTATGAAGGAAGAGGGTGTCTTTTGCTAAGAAAATGAAGGAGCTGTCTGCTTGCTTTTGTTTTTTGAAAAATGCACATATGTTGGAGAATCTGAATACTTACAGGGTCCATGATTTAGGCAAGACAGTTACCTTAGAGTATGTCTTTATATCTAAACTGGCCCCAAAAGGTGAAGTTCTTTTCACTTTTTATTCATTTCAAGACATTCCACCACTCCCTCACCCCAGTTTGTTTCACAACAAGGTATTAATAATCAAAGTATAAGATCAACTTTTTGTACATTTTCCCTTTTTAAAGAGGAAGGTGGAAATATAGAAGAAAAAGTTTTATATTCTGTAGTCAATTTTTTGGCTAATTTAAAGTTCATACACACTAGAAATTAAATTGCTTTGTATGGAATTCCTGCTGAAAATTCTCACATAATCCATGAAAAACAAGCATAAAATTAATTTGTGTGGCCCAGTCTGAAGCAAATTAGGACTCAATGAATGTATTCAGGTCTTTTACTAATAAAAATAAGCAGTGCCCATATTTCATCACACAGATGTATGAAAGAGAACTTCTGGTATATAAATGGTTACCACTTGTTTTACATTTACCCTTTCCTCAGATTGCCACTTTGTGTAAAAAAAACAACTGTGGGAATGCTATAGAGTAAGGTATTAATGTATTTACTCACTGAATAAGTTGAGTCAAACTGCAAACAATAAAGATCCTGGGCAGCCTGGTCATTTGATTTATTTCAAAATAATATTATAGAATGATCACACTAATGCAGCAATTTATGATGTAGAATCCCATACTCTGGCTGTTCTTGACAATGACTGCATTCAAATATACAGCCAGTCACATAGAAAGTAGATGTTAGGGCACAAAGACATAACTGGAATTTTAACGAAGAAAACATATCAGTGATTTTATCCCAATGTATATGATTTTTAAGGGCTTTTTGTCCAGATTTAAAGCAACCCTTGCCTAAATGAATTTCTTCATATTTTTAGTCTGTCAATTAAATGAAGAATATGCAAATTGATATGAATTTCAGTAGTTATATTTGTTTCTGGTGATATGTGCTTTGGTACATGGTCCTATGTCTAATTAGAAGCACCTTGATGTAAAAAAATGCACATTTTCTAAGCTAAGATGTTTTTATTCTTTTCAATAATGGTCATAAGTGGTCCTTAAAAAAATCAATTTCAGCCAGAAAAAAACCTGGAAAAGACCTGGAAATATAGTGATCCTTAAAAAAAACAATTTACGCTAGAAAAAACCCTGGAAAAGTCTTGAAACTTCTCTCTTTCTGAATATCTCAAAAATTATGTGTAGAGTACAAGACAAAATTAGTCCCTATCTAGTGTATTTTCAAGTTACCTTGAGAAATTGATGATAATTACAGTGGTATGACTTTTAAAAACTAGCAATTGAAAATAATTATATGTTGCCTCTCCCAGTAGAACATATTTATGAAAGGAAAAGGAGGCCTTTTGTCATTTGTAATTTCTTTCAATGTTAATCATAGACTGCTGTGTTTCCTGCTATTATAAAAATAATTATTTCATTGATAAGGAGGTTTACTTTTCAGTTTTAATTAAGCAGTTGTAAAAATTGAGGTCAGTCCTGAAAAAATTTGTAAGTTAGAAATTTTGTAGATTCTTGAATAAAATACAATTGCTCTGGGTTAAATGAGACAAATTTTGTGATAATCTCATTCATTTTATTGAACTTTTGTCCTATATTCACCTGTGTGATTGTGTAGAAGTGGATAGAGTTATTAACATTTATAAAATGGCAAGGATTAAATATCAGCACAAATCATCACATTTAAATTGTCACTCCTTGATGATTGCTGGCATTTTGGGAAATATCAGTACAAATCCTCACATTTAAATTTATTTATGCCTTGATTATTGCTGGCATTTTGGGAAATATCAGTACAAATCCTCACATTTAAATTTATTTACTCCTTGATGATTGCTGGCTTTTTGGCTAGTGTTTATCAGTGACAGGAGATGATGATGTCACCTCGATATGGAAACTAGATAGTCTTATTTGCTGATTGATAAAGTCGTGTGACCATATTAAACATACATACCCGTACTTCATTTTATACTGGATTTTCCAAGTAATTGTGACATATCACTGAATACGATAAATATTTTCACTGCCACATAAATAACAAGATAACTGAAATTCGAAGTTATTATTTGGTGCTTACATGGCTAAGTGGTAAATATGGCTGCCTCCTGGTAAAGACAACTCAAGTTCAAAGCCAACAAGGCACAACTTATTTATTTTTTCTTTTTGGCTATATTACTTTTAATTTGGAAGGAGAATTATATAATTGTTTATATTTTCTATGTGAATAATTACAAAACACAGCAGAACATACATGGTAAACTGCTGATATCAATGGAATCCAGTACAAAAATCTGCTCTACTTAAATCTGTTATTCATAATACATCTTGCTAGCCAATACATTTGAGAATAAAATATGAAGAAATGTGCTTGCTACAAGTGAATAATGGATATTTCTTCTGATGGGTGAAAAACTTGAATATTTTAACTTGTGGCTTCACCACTGATGAAAATACTCCCCCCCCCCAATGAAATATGTCTGTTATTCACTTTAAACAGATATCTTCTATTTTCTGTTTTCTGATTCATAAAGTGATGTTTGTATGTTTAACATACTGTATTTTCTTCTTTTTTTGATTGATATTCATGGGCAAACCCTAATCATACAGTATTTTCTGTTTCTGATTGCAAAAAGTAATTATTTTTTCTGTCCAAAAAGATGTAAATATTTATATCATTGTCTGAAAGAAAACAAATGAAAAATTAAAACCCAAAATTACAGACTTCACAGATATGACAGTAATCACCCTTTTTGTGTACATTAATGAATGAATGAAAATGGTCTTTACTTATTGTGTTTGTCAAATTTAAGTTCACAAGAAAATGCAAGCATATTAGAAAAATCACCTTCAGAATGTGAAGCAAAATTCTGTCATGTTTTAATCTCTTTCCATCATCCATCATCCATGAAAAAGCCGAATAAATGTAACTTAGATTGGTCTAAAAATTTGCCACTGAGTTAAAAAAAAAAAAAAGAAAATAGATATGATGGAATGAATCTTGATTCAAATATTCCTGATAGTTACAGAAGTAGTGTGTCTTAATAATGCTTTTGAGAGTGGAAGGTCAGTTAGAAATATTATTAAGAGAATCAATGAACCATTCATGGCTTTGTGCTGTCCAGTATTGAATCATTGAACCATTCATGGTTTTGTGCTGTCCAGTATTGAATCTATGAACCATTCATGGTTTTATGCTGTCCAGTATTGAGTCTATGAACCATTCATAGTTTTGTGCTGTCCAGTATTGAACCTATGAACCATTCATAGTTTTGTGCTGTCCAGTATTGAATCATTGAACTATTCATGGTTTTGTGCTGTCCAGTATTGAATCAATGAACCATTCATGGTTTTGTGCTCTCAAGTATTGAGTCTATGAACCATTCATGGTTTTGTGCTGTCCAGTATTAATCTATGAACCATTCATGGTTTTGTGCTGTCCAGTATTGAATCAATGAACCATTCATGGTTTTGTGCTGTCCAATACTTAATCTTATGTAAGAATAACTGTAAATTTAATTACATTACAAAACTTACAAATTCATAACTGTATATATCCTCCACCCCCAGATAAACATACATGCCAACCATTATGCTTTTGACATAATCATTATACATTTTAGTTGACCTAATTATGTCTGATGCTCAGATGTACATGAATTACATTTTTCTGGTACTGGTACATTAAGCAATAAAGCACACAAAAAAGTTATCATTTTAATTATCATCTCTTAATCCCACTCGTGATATAAAATGGAGATTCTTAAAATGAAGGCTCAGTGTAACAATACTGAAGAGTAAATTTGTTGATCCTAGACCTACATGTACTTTACTTATTTTCTGTTTATAACAACTGTATACAACACATTTCCAAGAAAACGTGGGTTTCTTAAATTTAAAACTTTGCCTCACAGATTCGTTGTATTGTTTTTATAGTTAGATAGTGGGCCAGTCTGCATATTTAAAGAATATGGCACCAGATGTTGAATGAAACTGGTTTTTATGGTGTGAATAATGGATGTTATATGACTGAAAATTGTTAGAGCAGATGGACCTTTTTAAACTTCAAAATATGTCAGGTCAGAAAAAGGACAAATCAACACTGCTTTACAGATCTGAAATGAAGAATACAAGAGGGTTTTAACACAGCACACACATTGAGCACATTCTGTAACAGTCGTGCTCATTGCAGAATTTGTGGACTTTGTGATCATTCAATGAAAATTAGACATATAGACTAGATAAAAGTGAGTGCTGAATATACAAAACTTGTTAATATGTTTTGTGTTTGTATTCTGGTTCTAATTCACATGGATTTTGCCCATTTTTGCCAAGAATTTTTACCAGCTGCAGATCCACATTAATAGAAAAAATAAATGTTCATTTATCTTACAGTTTACTTATATATAGATTACACTTTTTCTGCTCAGATTACTCTCTTTTTGCAACTTTTATTAGGAAAAATTACCATGATACCATTCTTGGGGTTGGCATGTATGAATAATGATCATTTCTGTTCTGGGTTATTTTTAAACTAAGTTATTATCCACTGAAATGTATTCCTAGATATGCACTTGGTATTTCAATGTACTGGTTTTTAGTGCTGTCCACAACTGAGACGTTAAACAGAGTTTTGGAAATGACGGCTTTGACCTGAATGGTTTTATATGTTTATAAATGGTGTCAATAGCGATTTTTCTGTGCAGCTTTACAACACTCTGACCAAATAGCTGAAGGAAAAATAGCCCCAACAACAAAGCCCAGACAAAGAAGCAGTACCAGAAAAGATCAGCTAAATGAACTGCAGAAAAATAGCTCAGACAAAATTGCCTTTCATAGTAGTAATAATTGTGAAAGATTAATGCATGGCATAGTTCCGAAGTCTTTGTGGATAAAATCTAGAGCAAACATTGTAATTAAACAATGTATGCTAGAACAATATTGTTAAATGCTACAGCTATTTGCAGTAAATGAATCTAAGAATAGATCCTTTCTATAGCATAATAGGTTACGACTCCAGCCACCATCTTGAACTTAAGAGATCAATGGTGAGAACTCTGCTGCATTGGTTAATATTGTAAGTGTTAGGGAAGATCAGGTGTTGGTGGTCGATCATATTAAGAAAGCAATGAGTGCCAATGGTTACAAAGACTGGATATTGGTATTTCCAGAAAAAGAACAGAGAAGGGAGGAACATGGGAAGGAGAAAGGAGGCAATTGTCCAACAGTTCCTTTACCATACACTGGTGGACTTACAAAAAACTCTTCCAAAAACATGGAGCCAATGTGATCTACAAACCCAATAACACCATCTGTTCAATTTTGATACATACAAAAGACCAAAATCTGCTTTGACTAAGAAGTGCTCAGACATGTATAAACTCCAGTGTGGTAATTGTGGAAGAGACTACATCAGGGAAACTGCTAGAAGCCTTGAAACAAGAGTTGAAGAACCCTTGTACACCAGCAAAGAATCCCAGCTTTTGCTGTACATGCTCTGATTGACAAAACTCCAGTTCCTTTGATCTACACTCGGCTGCAAGATGAAGCAAAAGCAACATGAGTATTTCAGAAGCTCCATGACTTAAATCAGACATTGAATACAGTGATGGCAGACTTTGAGAAAGCAAGTTGAAAGGCTGTGGCAGAAAGTCCAGGAATTTCATCAAGCCCAGTTTAATTACAACAGTAACAATCTGTGGTAGTACATCAGGAATTTGATGCAAACCAGGTCAATTGCACCAACAGTAATCTGTGTAAATATCTCAGGAATTTCATCCAGCCCAAGTTAATTGCAACAATAACAATCTGTGGCAGTACATCAGGAATTTCATGCAACCCAATTTAATTACAACAATAACAATCTGTGTCATTACATCAGGAATTTCATCCAGCCCAAGTTAATTGCAACAATAACAATCTGTGTCAATACATCAGGAATTTCATGCAACCCAGGTCAATTGCACCAACAGTAATCTGTGTAAATATCTCAGGAATTTCATCCAGCCCAAGTTAATTGCAACAACAACAATCTGTGGCAGTACATCAGGAATTTCATGCAACCCAATTTAATTACAACAATAACAATCTGTGTCATTACATCAGGAATTTCATCCAACCCAAGTTAATTGCAACAATAACAATCTGTGTCAATACATCAGGAATTTCATGCAACCCAGGTCAATTGCACCAACAGTAATCTGTGTAAATATCTCAGGAATTTCATCCAGCCCAAGTTAATTGCAACAATAACAATCTGTGGCAGTACATCAGGAATTTCATGCAACCCAATTTAATTACAACAATAACAATCTGTGTCATTACATCAGGAATTTCATCCAGCCCAAGTTAATTACAACAATAACAATCTGTGTCATTACATCAGGAATTTCATCCAGCCCAAGTTAATTGCAACAATAACAATCTGTGGCAGTACATCAGGAATTTCATGCAACCCAAGTTAATTACAACAATAACAATCTGTGTCAATACATCAGGAATTTCATCCAGCCCAAGTTAATTGCAACAATAAGAATCTGTGTCAATACATCAGGAATTTCATCCAGCCCAAGTTAATTGCAACAATAACAATCTGTGTCAATACATCAGGAATTTCATCCAGCCCAAGTTAATTGCAACAATAACAATCTGTGTCAATACATCAGGAATTTCATCCAGCCCAATTTAATTACAACAATAACAATCTGTGTCATTACATCAGGAATTTCATCCAGCCCAAGTTAATTACAACAATAACAATCTGTGTCAATACTTCAGGAATTTCATCCAGCCCAATTTAATTACAACAATAACAATCTGTGTCAGTACATCAGGAATTTCATCCAGCCCAAGTTAATTACAACAATAACAATCTGTGTCAATACTTCAGGAATTTCATCCAGCCCAATTTAATTACAACAATAACAATCTGTGTCATTACATCAGGAATTTCATCCAGCCCAATTTAATTACAACAATAACAATCTGTGTCATTACATCAGGAATTTCATCCAGCCCAAGTTAATTACAACAATAACAATCTGTGTCAATACATCAGGAATTTCATCCAGCCCAATTTAATTACAACAATAACAATCTGTGTCATTACATCAGGAATTTCATCCAGCCCAATTTAATTACAACAATAACAATCTGTGTCATTACATCAGGAATTTCATCCAGCCCAATTTAATTACAACAATAACAATCTGTGTCAATACTTCAGGAATTTCATCCAGCCCAATTTAATTACAACAATAACAATCTGTGTCATTACATCAGGAATTTCATCCAGCCCAATTTAATTACAACAATAACAATCTGTGTCAATACTTCAGGAATTTCATCCAGCCCAATTTAATTAAAACAATAACAATCTGTGTCAATACATCAGGAATTTCATCCAGCCCAATTTAATTACAACAATAACAATCTGTGTCATTACATCAGGAATTTCATCCAGCCCAATTTAATTACAACAATAACAATCTGTGTCAGTACATCAGGAATTTCATCCAGCCCAAGTTAATTACAACAATAACAATCTGTGTCAATACTTCAGGAATTTCATCCAGCCCAAGTTAATTGCAACAATAACAATCTGTGTCAATACATCAGGAATTTCATCCAGCCCAAGTTAATTGCAACAATAACAATCTGTGTCAATACATCAGGAATTTCATCCAGCCCAAGTTAATTGCAACAATAACAATCTGTGTCAATACATCAGGAATTTCATCCAGCCCAATTTAATTACAACAATAACAATCTGTGTCAATACATCAGGAATTTCATCCAGCCCAATTTAATTACAACAATAACAATCTGTGTCATTACATCAGGAATTTCATCCAGCCCAAGTTAATTACAACAATAACAATCTGTGTCAATACTTCAGGAATTTCATCCAACCCAAGTTAATTACAACAATAACAATCTGTGTCAATACATCAGGAATTTCATCCAGCCCAAGTTAATTGCAACAATAACAATCTGTGTCAATACATCAGGAATTTCATCCAGCCCAATTTAATTACAACAATAACAATCTGTGTCAATATCAGGAATTTCATCCAACCCAAGTTAATTACAACAATAACAATCTGTGTCAATACATCAGGAATTTCATGCAACCCAAGTTAATTACAACAATAACAATCTGTGTCAATACATCAGGAATTTCATGCAACCCAGGTCAATTGCAACAATAACAATCTGTGTCAATACATCAGGAATTTCATCCAGCCCAAGTTAATTGCAACAATAACAATCTGTGTCAATACATCAGGAATTTCATCCAGCCCAATTTAATTACAACAATAACAATCTGTGTCAATACATTAGGAATTTCATCCAGCCCAATTTAATTACAACAATAACAATCTGTGTCATTACATCAGGAATTTCATCCAGCCCAAGTTAATTACAACAATAACAATCTGTGTCAATACTTCAGGAATTTCATCCAGCCCAAGTTAATTACAACAATAACAATCTGTGTCAATACTTCAGGAATTTCATCCAGCCCAAGTTAATTACAACAATAACAATCTGTGTCAATATCAGGAATTTCATCCAACCCAAGTTAATTGCAACAATAACAATCTGTGTCAATATCAGGAATTTCATCCAATCCAAGTTAATTGCAACAATAACAATCTGTGTCAATATCAGGAATTTCATCCAACCCAAGTTAATTACAACAATAACAATCTGTGTCAATATCAGGAATTTCATCCAACCCAAGTTAATTACAACAATAACAATCTGTGTCAATACATCAGGAATTTCATGCAACCCAGGTCAATTGCACCAACAGTAATCTGTGTAAATATCTCAGGAATTTCATCCAGCCCAAGTTAATTGCAACAATAACAATCTGTGGCAGTACATCAGGAATTTCATGCAACCCAATTTAATTACAACAATAACAATCTGTGTCATTACATCAGGAATTTCATCCAGCCCAAGTTAATTACAACAATAACAATCTGTGTCAATACTTCAGGAATTTCATCCAGCCCAAGTTAATTGCAACAATAAGAATCTGTGTCAATACATCAGGAATTTCATCCAGCCCAAGTAATTGCAACAATAAGAATCTGTGTCAATACATCAGGAATTTCATCCAGCCCAAGTTAATTCCAACAATACCAGTCTGTGTCAATATCAGGAATTTCATCCAACCCAAGTTAATTGCAACAATAACAATCTGTGTCAATATCAGGAATTTCATCCAATCCAAGTTAATTGCAACAATAACAATCTGTGTCAATATCAGGAATTTCATCCAACCCATGTTAATTGCAACAATAACAATCTGTGTCAATATCAGGAATTTCATCCAACCCAAGTTAATTGCAACAATAACAATCTGTGTCAATACATAAGGAATTTCATCCAGCCCAAGTTAATTGTAACAATAACAATATGTGTCAATACATCAGGAACTTCATCCAGCCCAAGTTAATTGCAACAATAACAATCTGTGTCAATATCGGGAATTTCATCCAACCCAATTGCAACAATAACAATCTGTGTCAATATCATGAATTTCATCCAGCCCAAGTTAATTGCAACAATAACAATCTGTGTCAATACATCAGGAATTTCATGCAACCCAATTTAATTACAACAATAACAATCTGTGTCAGTACATCAGGAATTTCATCCAGCCCAAGTTAATTTCAACAATAACAATCTGCATCAGTACATCAGGAACTTCATCCAGCCCAAGTTAATTGCAACAATAACAATCTGTGTCAATACATCAGGAATTTCGTCCAGCCCAAGTTAATTGCAACAATAACAATCTGCATCAATACATCAGGAATTTCATCCCACCCAAGTTAATTGCAACAATAACAATCTGTGTCAATACATCAGGAATTTCATCCAGCCCAAGTTAATTGCAACAATAACAATATGTGTCAATACATCAGGAATTTCATCCAACCCAAGTTAATTGCAACAATAACAATCTGTGTAAATACATCAGGAATTTCATCCAACCCAAGTTAATTGCAACAATAACAATCTGTGTCAGTACATCAGGAATTTCATCCAGCCCAAGTTAATTGCAACAATAACAATCTGTGTCAATATCAGGAATTTCATCCAACCCAAGTTAATTGCAACAATAACAATCTGTGTCAGTACATCAGGAATTTCATCCACCCCAAGTTAATTGAAACAATTACAATCTGTGTCTATATCAGGAATTTCATCCAACCCAAGTTAATTGCAACAATGACAATCTGTGTCAGTACATCAGGAATTTCATCCAGCCCAAGTTAATTGCAACAATAACAATCTGTGTCAATACATCAGGAATTTTATCCAACCCAAGTTAATTGCAACAATAACAATCTGTGTCAATATCAGGAATTTCATCCAACCCAAGTTAATTACAACAATAACAATCTGTGTCAATACATCAGGAATTTCATCCAGCCCAAGTTAATTACAACAATAACAATCTGTGTCAATACATCAGGAATTTCATCCAGCCCAAGTTAATTACAACAATAACAATATGTGTCAATACATCAGGAACTTCATCCAGCCCAAGTTAATTCCAACAATAACAATCTGTGTCAATATCAGGAATTTCATCCAACCCAAGTTAATTACAACAATAACAATCTGTGTCAATACATCAGGAATTTCATCCAGCCCAAGTTAATTACAACAATAACAATATGTGTCAATACATCAGGAACTTCATCCAGCCCAAGTTAATTCCAACAATAACAATCTGTGTCAATATCAGGAATTTCATCCAGCCCAAGTTAATTGCAACAATAACAATCTGTGTCAATATCAGGAATTTCATCCAATCCAAGTTAATTGCAACAATAACAATCTGTGTCAATATCAGGAATTTCATCCAGCCCAAGTTAATTGCAACAATAACAATCTGTGTCAATATCAGGAATTTCATCCAACCCAAGTTAATTACAACAATAACAATCTGTGTCAATACATCAGGATTTTCATCCAGCCCAAGTTAATTGCAACAATAACAATATCTGTCAATACATCAGGAACTTCATCCAGCCAAGTTAATTGCAACAATAACAATCTGTCAATATGTCAAGATGTTACTTGTTTTGAGTTTTATTTTCAAGTGCAGGTGTTCCAGCTGTTTTTGATATCTTAGTAAAGAGTTGAGACCTAAATAAACAGACTCATCATCTGTTGGGAAAACAATTACATAGACAGACATAGATGCAACTGCTGAGCAGAACCTCAATTCACCATACGCCTATGTCCATGACTGAATCTTGATTGGCCTACCTCACACAAACATTATGGTTGAAGTGTGACATTTTGTGTTCCAGCAAATCATTTATGTTGTTGTTGTTGTAGGGTTTAACGCCATTTTTCAGCACAAGATAGGCTATACATGGTGGCCAGTATTAATGGTAGAGGAAGAACCCAGGAAATCCCCGGAAGAACCACCGACCCTCGGGAAGCTACTGGCAAACTTTCTCACATACCCACATTGGCCAAATCCGAGACTCGAACCTACGCAGACAGAGGTGAGTTGGCAGTGATCCGTAACGGAGAGCGCTTTAGACCACTCGGCCACTCGGGGCCCCTCAAATCATTTATTGTCTTCATTTGTATTGCAAACAACAAAGATCCTGATCACCTGTATCATAATGCACCTGACGATCAAGGTCTGCTTGCTTGTTCTACTGATTACTCCTAACGAACTACAAGCCCATTGACCAATATTGGACAGAGTAGGATGATGTTGAGATTGATTTTGTTTTTATACTGGTGTTTGACACCCAGGAGCATCAAAAGCAAAAAATATGTTCAACTCATTGAACATTTGCAGGCTCTAATACTGACTTATAATGATACTGATGTTCTGGATTATCAATGTGGAATTGTACACAATCTAGCGATCTGAATATGTGAACACAAGCCAACATTGCATATTTGAGTGCATGGTTTGCAGTTAACAGTGCAGGATTATTTTAATTGAATACTAATAAATGAATTATTAATAGTAAACAGTCTCGTATAATGTTTTAAAGCACTTAGAGCTTCTAAATATTAGGTGCTATACAAAGTCCTCATTATTATTATTATTATTATAGTATTTAATAAAATTTTCATCATATACTGATGTAGAGTACTTATGTTTTTTAATTGAACACTATATTAACAAATTAAATTGATGAATTATTAAAATGCATAATTGTCAGCAAGCAGTTGTGTGAAAATTGCAGACTATGAAAAATATTTGAAAAATCATTTTGTAGTCCAACATATAGTGTCACAAAAATAAACAGAAAATACATTAATACCCACATGTGCCTTAATTAACACACATCCCTCTTTATGGTCAGAACTCGCTCTCAGATACATGTCTTGACCCCAGCCTGCCTCATATTGTGTGGATGGGATGTGGTTTCTAAAACCCAACTAGAATGTCCTGATTTTTGTGGACATTGCAGCCATACATGCCTGGAGTTATCTTCAACTTCTAGGGTTAAAAGTGGTTGCAAAAAACTGATCTTACACATGTTTTATTCAGCATGAACATTTTGGTGGCAAGCATGAACCACCAAAAAGTGGAAAGGTCCAAGCACAGTTTTACCATGTACGTAGGCAAGATAAAAATAATAATAACAGTCTTTTGTTTCCAAATGGTTGCCCAATTAATTTACAAACTTATCTCCCTTGAAGCTCTATTATTTACACATTGTCCAGGTGTGTAGCTGCCTATGGGCAGACATATAACTGTGTACACACATTTTGACCAGAACAAATTATAGCATTTCAAACTAATCATTTTAATGATTTGTTATTATTGCAATAATTCATGATATGACAAAAATCCAGTGGCCTGAATGGTTAGAGTGTCTGCCTTGGGTGCAGGTTCAAACCCTGTCCAAGTCATAGCAAAGAGTTATAAAAGTGGTACTAGCAGCTGCCATGCTTAGCACTTGGCAGTAAGAGGTTAGTATTAGGACTGAGCAGCCTGATGTCAGAATAATGTGACTGGGTGGGGCATGATGTTACATGCCTGCAGCATGATGTCAGGATAATGTGTCTGGGTGGGGCATGATGTTACATGCTTGCAGCCTGATGTCAGGATAATGTGACTGGGTGGGGCATGATGTTACGTGCCTGCAGCCTGATGTCAGGATAATGTGACTGGGTGGGGCATGATGTTACGTGCCTGCAGCCTGATGTCAGGATAATGTGACTGGGTGGGGCATGATGTTACATGCCTGCAGCCTGATGTCAGGATAATGTGACTAGGTGGGGTGTGATGTTACATGCCTGCAGCATGATGCCCCAGTGCTAGACATTACTATAAACTGCCACGTTGCTAACATCACAACGATGTGACTGAAAAATTGTTAAAGTTACGTTAAAAATCCAAATCACAAACACATGATTTTATGACCAGTGTTTGTATTGAAAATACACAACTACTTTGAAATCCAGCTGGTGGCAGTGGTTAATCCCCTCCCACTGTCGTTGCTTGCATATGATGAAAAATGGTCTAGCTTCACACCTGCTGTTACAGGTAGAAGCTCAAAGATATGAAGTAAAAGTACTTCAGAGGATATTATCTCATTCATACATGCTTGAGAAAAAAAATGAAACTTTGGAGGAATATACTTAATAATCATATTGATGAATCATGTTGCCATTTTTGTACTGATGAATTCATTTTGTACTGTGATGAATCCTTTTTTGTACTGTGATGAATCCTTTTTTGTATCATGAAGATTGTTCAGTAATAATGCTTCATTCACTGACTTTGGTAGACTGTTCTATATCAGAGGTTCAGAATATGCAAAATCTTTCTTATTTCTTTTACAGAGATCTGGGAATTTTGACATTTTACTACAACAGACTATGACAAGATGAAATTGAAATATGCTTGGCATGAATTGACATTATTTTAGAGAGACCAATTGCCTGCCAGATTTGACATCTTGTACATGATGTGGAATGACAGTATTCTGGAGATACTGAGTACACTGATTTGAAATCTTGGCCATGATGTGGAATGACAGTATTTTGGAGATACTGAGTACATTGATTTGAAATATTGGCCATGATGTGGAATGACAGTATTTTGGAGATACTGAGGGCCATCTTGAATTGAAATCTTGTTTATACAGTACTATTTTCTCAAAAATATCCTTTCTTTGAGTATTCCTGTATGCTCTGTTGCATGATTGACATGCTGAATACTTGTTTTTGAAATCAGGGAAAGCTTGGTAGGTTTTGCAACAGCTTTCCCATACATTATTACAGTAATCAAATTAGAGTTGAACAAACCTAACCCTGTGGGAATTGAGAGAATATATTTAATCTTGGTTAGCTGTGTAAGGGATACCCTGTTTATCTTTAACATGTTTATTCTGTGTTGGACTTTTGTCAACACACCAAAGATCTTGCTTTGAGGTATTTTTGAAAATGAGATCCAGTCTTCAGGCAGTCTTGGCCTTATTCTGGGCCGTTCTTATTGGAATAGTTTAAGTCTTTGAGACAGAGTCATTCTATTCTGTTTGCACCAAGGTTACAAATCCTATAGGGCACATTGCAAATTGTTTTGTTGTAGGGCATGGGAGAATTATGCATCAGAAAGAATGGTATCATAAGCATAGAAATATGTTGGTGCAAACAAGAGGCAGATCAGTTTACATATAATATAGATAAGAAATAGGACAGGACCTAGTATTGAACCCTGTGAAACATCATATTAAAGCTGTCATTGCCCTGAATCCTAATTGATTTGGTGAAAAGTTTGTTTGCCCTAAATCCTGGCTGATTTGGTGAAAATTTTGGTTTGCCCTGAATCCTGATTTGGTGAAAAGTGTGGTTTGCTCTGAATCCTGAATGATTTGGTGAAAATGGTGATTTATGCTGAATCTTAACTGATTTGGTGCAAATAATTACAGTTTATGAAGAAATGTACTAGACAGTCATGCACATGTTTTTCTGTTTGGAAAGGGTTGGTAGAATTGAGATGGGTTTATAATTATTAACATCTTTTATGGATCCATTTTGTGAGTTGTGTAATTTTAGCTACCTTCTTGTTTTGAGGGAACTGCCTAGTTTAAATACTTAGATTGATAGCACAAGGAATGCTCTCTGCTATGACAGGAACTGCTGATTTGACAAGTTGTGGCTAATTTTTTTATCCATTCCTGTTGCTTTGAAAAATCAAATTCAGAAATTAATTTGGTTTATTTGTCCGAATTGAAGGAATTTCAAACTGTGCATCAGGATGTATGCATAGAGCTGGGCAAATCTATACAAGTCAGCTTGCCCTGTGGCATGCTGATTGGAAATCTGACTTGCCCTTGGGAAATTTAAACTTGCCCAAAAGTGACACAACATAATGTCAAAACAAAAATTGCGAAAATAAGATAAAACAATGTAAGGAAATTATTGTATTTATTTTAAATAAAATAGCATGTTTTGTTTTCTTTTTACATTTTTGTGCATATCATAAACAATAATTAAAATTGTTTAACAGTGCAGGTAGATATGTAACAATATGTTTCAAATTGTACATGTAGATATGTAACAATGCATGTCAAAAAGTACATGTATATATGTAGTTCAGAAAGAGGCTTGAAGGTGATAGATGGTGAATAGAATTCATATATACCTAGAATAGCAACAGCATACATGACTAACAGACTCATTTCTTCAACTACATCAACAATGCATAAAGCTTGACTTCAAAATGGGGTTGATTTTGCAATGATTTATTTTTTTGCTCACCTGACTGATTTGATACATTACTTTAGCTATGTAATTATTTGTCAAACAAGAAGTATTTATTGATCTCCAGTAATTACTACTGGTATGTAGATGGTAACAGATAACTAACAGATTTGTCTCTTTGACAACGTCAAAATACTGAAAGCTTGACTTGCAAATGAGAGTGATTATGTAATGATGTATTTATTTACAGACCTGAATGATTTTAGAACACTTGTTTTATCCATGGAATTATTTGCCAAACAACAAGTATTGATCTATCATAATGACTGTTAATATCTAAGCAATAGATTGTAAGACACTGCTTATGTATAGGAGATGTTTTATTTTGAAACACACCTGTAACAAATCTCAAGAGTTACATTATTAGCAACACACCTGTAACAAATCTCAAGAGTTACATCATTAGCAACACACCTGTAACAAATCTCAAGAGTTACATCATTAGCAACACACCTGTAACAAATCTCAAGAGTTACATCATTAGCAACACACCTGTAACAAATCTCAAGAGTTACATCATTAGCAACACACCTGTAACAGATCTCAAGAGTTACATCATTAGCAGTCATCACCTAATCACCTTGAAGTTGGCTGTATGCATTGAAACAAAATTTATGTTGCCAACATCAGAGTCAACAAACTTGGCACAATTCATTTGACCAGAAAGTCATCTAGGCTGTTTACATTGCCAGCATAATCATGGCTGAAAGCCTGCTTGCCCACTGCCAGTGGCTAGGCTTAAGGGACTTGAAAGTTAGCGAATCGTGTATACTTGCAAATATTATGATTTAAATGTAACTGATAATATTGATTCCCTATTTTGTCAAAACACGATTCAAATAGTCAGTATTTATATTATCATAAATACATGAGAAAATGTGAAATTTGCCTCGACAAGATGGAAGTGACAGACTTGGACAGTAAAACAGAAAATAAAGGATTGACAGATTAAAGAAATTGCAAGCATTTATGTAACAGAAGCATGTGATTCATATAAATGCTGGGTTATCACAGAGGTTTGGGAAAGTCATGGTTACTTGAATAAATCTGGCTTCCTTAACAATAGGGATGACTGCGTTGGTCTCTAGATCAATATATATATAGTATACTTCCTTGTTCCCGTGGCTACCCAGTGTATATGAGGGATCAGTGTCATGATTGGGGCTTTTTAGAGGATTGACTTCCAATTGACTCATGGTGATATCATAGATGTGATCCCTTAGGTTGTTGATCTGCCATCAAATGTGGCAACTGTTACTGAAAAAATAAAAACGATTAAACAACTTCTTTTCAAGACTGGCTGAACAGAATTTTATCAGATCTCACATCCTTGATAAGGGTTATCAAATTTGTATGAATGTTGCCTGTCTGTCATCACAACAGAGAAGCATTTAAAAGTCAGCAAGCATCATGCTAACCTATATTTCTTGGGCAAGTTCCTTTACATTTGGCTTTTTAATAGATGTCAGCCAGGTGAGAGATTACAGGCCACTAGGGACTCTTGTTTACTTATTCCTCTTAAACAACTGAGCCAGTTTTGCTAAAACTTGCTGGGAGTATTCCTTACAAATATTTCGTCAAAATTGGGTTTTAATGTTTCTTCCTAACATTTAAGACGTATCTTTCTCAGCAGACTGATAAAATATACTGGTACATCATTAGAACAGTATAACCAAGTTGATTAAATTCAATTAAATTTGATATATTTTTTTTTCTTCAGTCATAATCCTGAATCATCTTCAGAACTATTGATGCAATGTAACGATCATAATATGCTCCCTTAGGCTTCTTTTATAGATTTCATACTCCTGAACCAAAAAACTAGTAGACTGATTTCCCTTCCAAACTGAAACATGATGATAATTGATATATTTATTTACCCTGGCATTTCATAGGTCAGGGAATATACTGATTAAAATAACACAAGATCAAGACATTATTTTGTACACAAGATAAAATCTAGTGTGTCACAAATAGTATCAAACTAAACATTCCAAAATTTGTTGTGGTTATTGAAAAGTCCCTGACTGAATAGGTCATGAATATTTATCAAATAAATCATGTTGAGACTGTGAGAAACTTTTGCAGTTTTGTATGAAACTATACTGACACAATTGTTAACCACAGGCTGTCTATTTCATACTTTTCACCTTATTTTAGGCTAGGTCAACTGAAAAACATTAATGGCCTTTGAAGGGCCAAGAGGTGCTGTGACATTGGCCTTCATTGTATACACCAATATATTGGTGCTCCAACATAATGAATAACAAACTCACAAACTCAAGAGAAAAATGGAAAGATGGGATTTTCAATAGTATTATGTTTAATTAGTTGGAGACTGAGCATGGGTAATACAGATCCATTGAAGACTGAGCATGGGTAATACAGATCCCTTGAAGACTGAACATGGGCAATACAGTCCCATTGTAGACTGATCATAATAATAATAACAATAATAAAGACTTTATTTAGAGAAGGTAACTCAATTAGTTACAGAACTAATCTACTTGAGGCCTTCTATCTGATATGTACAATATTTACAGTATATACAACCTGAGGTGAAGAATCTGGCTTGACACTGGATAATTAAGTGATTTTAAAAATCAAAGTATCAAGCCTGGAACACATGCACATGCATCCGTAAACACATAAACATATGTAATATATAAAATATTATCATGCATTGAAATATTCAACTGTGAAAATGATGCAAAATTACAGAAAAGCAGACAGTATTTATTGTTCTAGAACTGTTCAATTGTCTAAAGAGTTCATCCATTTGAGACATTGATTAAAGAAGAAATAGTTGGGGCCTGCCATATGTTACTGGGAATGTTGTTTATGGGTAATACAGTTCCACTGGAGACTGAGAATGAGTAATACAATTCCATTGGATACTGAATATGGGTAATACAGTTCCATTGGAGACTGAGAATGAGTAATACAATTCCATTGGATACTGAATATGGGTAATACAGTTCCAATGGAACTGAATATGGGTAATACAATTCCACTGGATACTGAATATGGGTAATACAGTTCCATTGGAGACTAAATATGGGTAATACAGTTCCATTGGAGACTGAATATGGGTAATACAGTTCCATTGGATACTGAATATGGGTAATACAGTTCCACTGGATACTGAATATGGGTAATACAGTTCCATTGGAGACTAAATATGGGTAATACAGTTCCATTGGAGACTGAATATGGGTTCCATTGGAGACTGAGCATGGGTAATACAGTTCCATTGGAGACTGAATATGGATAATACAGTTCCATTGGAGACTGATTATGGGTAATGCAGCTCCATTGGAGACTGAGCATGGGAGACTGAGCATGGGCAATACAGCTCCATTGGAGACTGAGCATGGATAATACAATTCCATTGGAGATTGAATATGGGTAATACAGCTCCATTGGAGACTGAGAATGAGTAATACAATTCCATTGGATACTGAATATGGGTAATACAGTTCCAATGGAACTGAATATGGGTAATACAGTTCCACTGGATACTGAATATGGGTAATACAGTTCCATTGGAGACTAAATATGGGTAATACAGTTCCATTGGAGACTGAATATGGGTAATACAGTTCCATTGGATACTGAATATGGGTAATACAGTTCCACTGGATACTGAATATGGGTAATACAGTTCCATTGGAGACTAAATATGGGTAATACAGTTCCATTGGAGACTGAATATGGGTTCCATTGGAGACTGAGCATGGGTAATACAGTTCCATTGGAGACTGAATATGGATAATACAGTTCCATTGGAGACTGATTATGGGTAATGCAGCTCCATTGGAGACTGAGCATGGGAGACTGAGCATGGGCAATACAGCTCCATTGGAGACTGAGCATGGATAATACAATTCCATTGGAGATTGAATATGGGTAATACAGCTCCATTGGAGACTGAGAATGAGTAATACAATTCCATTGGATACTGAATATGGGTAATACAGTTCCAATGGAACTGAATATGGGTAATACAGTTCCACTGGATACTGAATATGGGTAATACAGTTCCATTGGAGACTAAATATGGGTAATACAGTTCCATTGGAGACTGAATATGGGTAATACAGTTCCATTGGATACTGAATATGGGTAATACAGTTCCACTGGATACTGAATATGGGTAATACAGTTCCATTGGAGACTAAATATGGGTAATACAGTTCCATTGGAGACTGAATATGGGTTCCATTGGAGACTGAGCATGGGTAATACAGTTCCATTGGAGACTGAGCATGGATAATACAATTCCATTGGAGATTGAATATGGGTAATACAGCTCCATTGGAGACTGAGCATAGGCAGTGCCAGATTACCCATTAAGCATACTAAGCACATACTTAGGGCACCAGCCCAACAGGGATACCAGAAAGAAAAAAAAATTATTGAAAGAATTATATATGACCATTTTGATCTGCATGTATGAGTATTTTGATTTGGAATGATGGCAACACTGGTATTTTCCCCACCCATTTAGCTTTAATAGATTTTTTTTAGTTTCACATTTTGTAAGAAAAGTGGGGGGGGGGGCACAATAATATTTTCAGTGCTTAGGGCCCTGGAAGGCCTTAATAAAGGGCTGAACTCGGGTAATACAGTTCCATTGGAGACTTAGCATGAGTAATACAGTTCCACTGGAGACTTAGCATGGGTAATACAGTTCCATTGGAGACTTAGCATGGGTAATTCAGTTCCATTAGAGACTTAGCATGGGTAATACAGTTCTATTGGAGACTTAGCATGGGTAATTCAGTTCCATTAGAGACTTAGCATAGGTAGTTCAGTTCCATTGGAGTCTTAGCATGGGTAGTTCAGTTCCATTGGAGTCTTAGCATGGGTAATACAGTTCCATTGGAGGCTGAACATGGATAATACAGTTCCATTGGAGTCTTAGCATGGGTAGTACAGTTCCATTGGAGACTTAGCATGGGTAGTTCAGTTCCATTGGAGTCTTAGCATGGGTAATACAGTTCTATTGGAGACTTAGCATGGGTAGTTCAGTTCCATTGGAGTCTTAGCATGGGTAATACAGTTCTATTGGAGACTTAGCATGGGTAATTCAGTTCCATTAGAGACTTAGCATGGGTAATACAGTTCTATTGGAGACTTAGCATGGGTAATTCAGTTCCATTAGAGACTTAGCATGGGTAGTTCAGTTCCATTGGAGTCTTAGCATGGGTAGTTCAGTTCCATTGGAGTCTTAGCATGGGTAATACAGTTCTATTGGAGACTTAGCATGGGTAATTCAGTTCCATTAGAGACTTAGCATGGGTAATACAGTTCCACTGGAGTCTTAAAATGGGTAATTCAGTTCCATTGGAGGCTGAACATGGATAATACAGTTCTATGAGAGACTCTGCATGGATAAGACAGTTCCATGAGAGATTCAGCATGGGTAAGACAGTTCTATGAGAGACTCACCATATGTGAGACAGTTCTCTGAGAAACTCAGCAAGGATAAGACAGTTCTATGAGAGACTCAGCATGGATAAGACAGTTCCATGAGAGATTCAGCATGGGTAAGACAGTTCCATGAGAGACTCAGCATAGGTAAGGCAGTTCTATGAGAGACTCAGCATGAATAAGACAGTTCTATGAGAGACTCAGCATGGGTAAGACAGTTCTATGAGAGACTCACCATATGTGAGACAGTTCTCTGAGAAACTCAGTATGGATAAGACAGTTCTATGAGAGACTCAGCATGGGCAAGACAGTTCCATTAGAGAATTTATTTTTTTCCCTCATAACAATAGCAGATAGTAGGCAGGCCTGACTGTCAAATGCCCAGAGAATAGACAAACAGATAGAAAAAAACAGAAAAGATTCAAACAATGTCTTTTATGATAGGGTTCTGCTTGATTCGGAACCTCCCTATCAGAAGATCTTGCATTTTTTCATGTTTTCCATGTTTGTGACTTTTAATTGGTATACCATATATATTGCATATTGTATTGTAGTGGCAGCCATTCATAATATCTGTACATCATCTATCACAAACTTTTAATTGATATGGTAGCTTTGGAAGCTCAGTTGGTAGTACACTGTGCATATAATCCAGGGCTCTTGAGTTTGATACCTGCCCAGGCCAGCCTCAGTATCCTTTGAAAGATACTCCTCCCCCAACATTCCCCTACTTATTTGATATAGTTAGACTATTATAAGTATTTGGTTATTTACTTTTTAAAACAAAGACTTTTGTAAAATACAGTAGTCATTATGCTGTCCATGGTTGTCATAGAGTAGAGCACCTTACATTGAGACTGACTTATAATGAAGTACAGGATTAGTATTCCCTTATTATAATGCTGTCCACTGGAGTCCTTGGGTATACTGCATTATGGTGAGACTGCCTTATAATTAAGTACATTATACATATAATTTTACCACCACTATTTGAAATGGAATTCGTGACCATGTCTTATAATAACAGGAACTGTATTATAATAAATGGCCTTATTAAAGGAACTGCAGTCTAGTGAATGGCCTTATAAAAGGAGCTGTGTTATAATAAATTGCCTAATAAAAGGAACTGTGTTATAATAAATGGCCTTATAAAAGGAGCTGTGTTATAATAAATGACCTTATATAAGGAACTGTGTTTTAGTGAATGGCCTTATAAAAGGAGCTCTGTTATAATAAATGACCTTATATAAGGAACTGTGTTATAATAAATGGCCTTATAAAAGGAGCTGTGTTATAATAAATTGCCTTATAAAAGGAACTGTGTTATAATGAATGGCCTTATAAAAGGAGCTGTGTTATAATAAATTGCCTTATAAAAGGAACTGTGTTATAATAAATGGCCTTATAAAAATAGCTGTGTTATAATAAATGACCTTATATAAGGAACTGTGTTTTAGTGAATGGCCTTATAAAAGGAGTTCTGTTATAATAAATGGCTGAAATAAAGCTGTGTTATAATAAATGGCCTTATAAAAGGAACTGTCTAATAATGAATGGGCTTATAAAAGGAGCTGTTTTATAATGAATGGCCTTATACTGAAAGGTTGTTTTAAATGTTATTATCCAAATGTATTCATTGAATAAATAAATGGATCCATAATCTCATATCTCAACCCCCTAATGTTGTCAGATACTGTATGCTTTTCAGTGTAATTTATTCCAGAAACCTGGACAAGATCAAACTAAAATGATATATTTTCTTTTGGCATCCATTTCTTATCAATGTATTAATCTTACTATTGTCTGATTTGAAAATACAAGACATTTAAGAGTAATTTATGCCATGAAAGAATGAATTTAGCTATGAGGACAATAATTAGTATTATTATATGCTAATGTTTTTTCTCTGTTAACTTTACATTGTCAGAATCGTGCAATATTGTACGATATTGCAGACCTTCGTATTGCATTCACGTGCAGGACATGTGTGCCCAATAGTGTATTAGGAACTACTTTGTAAACAAATCATGTACACTCATGTAGCAGACACTTTACATTTTGATTTATTAAATTTGTTTCTGAATGAACTTAAGCAGATGTTTCGTGGAGTGCCACATACCAGCTGCTTTGCTACATTACGTGTTTACTTTTTTGATACAAAGTTTCCGATTTTGGTGATAGATGCCAAATTTCATAAAATTGGTGGGTACCTAAAAATAACAATAATAATAATAAGTTACAAGGCATAAACTGTCTCCTTTAGCTGGTAGTAAGAATGGCAAAAAATATACTTACAGTTTTACATCCTGAATTTCCTCAAAATGTACTTTCTTAGTTCTGCAAATCTGAATTACATGACCTATGTCATGGGTTCTCAAGCTTTATTACACATTTCAAAATTGTACTGTAATTTCAACTATATTCCAAGTGAAATTACATCCTTTTTACTGCACTCAAAATGAAATACTGTAAACATTTTATTCCACAGTGTCTTCTTTATAATTGAAATTGAATGACTTTATATTTTTCCCACATTGTGATTTCAAACATTGAATGGCAGAACAGAAACAGACTTGCAGATGTCAAAATGCTGCTCCATCGCCACTGAAATCCAATGCACTTCATGTAGAATTTGCACATAAATCCAGTCCATAATCACGAAATTTAAAAGAAACGACAAAAATACCAAAATCTATTCATTCCAGATCAAATTGAAAAGTTGTTGCAATGCACATTCATTCACAATATGACTCCAAATTTCAATTTTAAGTAGACCAAAATAACATTTTCTTTCGAAAGGTATGTCTAGCGCACGACTACCAGTAAGTTCAAATTTATCTGGCCGGAGTTAAGTACGCACTAATAATGTTGTTGTTGTGTAATAATGAATCTGCACTCATGTATTTAGTTTGGAATACAGCATATATTCAGTTACTTTGTTTCGTGTAGTGTATTTTTTTTACATATTTACGCCTTAGGTAGAATAAGAAAACAAGCAAATAATATAAAGGTTACTTCATTTGTATGGGGAAATATGAACTCGTTTTGTCGGATGGATATACTGCACTCCCAAGGTCGTGCAGTATTTCCATCCAAAAAACTTGTTAATATTTTCCCATACAAATGCAGTAACCTATAAATACATGCAATACTTAGCAATGTAACAATTACAAAAGTGAGCATTGCTGTATTTGACAGTGTAACAATTCTTACTTGAGTCAGCACTGTAATGCTTGATAATGTAACAATTACCATAGTCAGCATGACCATGTGACAATTCTTATTCAAGTCAGCATTATTATACTTGAGAGTGACATTTCTAAGTCTGCATTGTAATACATGTACTTGACAATGTAACAGTTCTTGAGTCAGAATTGTATTACTTGACAATGTAACAGTTCTTGAGTCAGAATTGTAGTACTTGACAATGTAACAGTTCTTGAGTCATCATTGTATTACTTGACAATGTAACAGTTCTTGAGTCAGAATTGTAGTACTTGACAATGTAACAGTTCTTGAGTCATCATTGTATTACTTGACAATGTAACAGTTCTTGAGTCATCATTGTATTACTTGACAATGTAACAGTTCTTGAGTCATCATTGTATTACTTGACAATGTAACAGTTCTTGAGTCAGAATTGTAGTACTTGACAATGTAACAGTTCTTGAGTCATCATTGTATTACTTGACAATGTAACAGTTCTTGAGTCAGAATTGTGGTACTTGACAATGTAACAGTTCTTGAGTCATCATTGTATTACTTGACAATGTAACAGTTCTTGAGTCAGAATTGTAGTACTTGACAATGTAACAGTTCTTGAGTCATCATTGTATTACTTGACAATGTAACAGTTCTTGAGTCATCATTGTATTACTTGACAATGTAACAGTTCTTGAGTCAGAATTGTAGTACTTGACAATGTAACAGTTCTTACTTCAGCATTGTAACATTTTACAATGAAACAGTTCTTACTGAAGTCAGCATTATAATACTTGACAGCATATGAGTTCTTGTCAGCCTTGTATGACTTGACAACATATCTGTTCTTGAGTCAATATTGTAATATTGGACAATGTAACAGTTCTTACTTGAGTCAGGATTATAATACTTGACAGTATATCAGTTCTTGTCAGCCTTGTATGGCTTGACAATGTATCTGTTCTTGAGTCAATATTGTAATATTGGACAATGTAACAGTTCTTTCTTGAGTCAGCATTATAATACTTGATAATGTGACAGTTCTTACTTAACTCACTACAGAATGGTTTGAATAGTAGTACTGTTATATTATACACAATGAGTAACAGTATATTTATGATTTTCAAGACTACAATAGAATGTTTTCACAGCCCTTTTTAAAGGAAAATTTGTTTTAAATTTATATTGGTTATTCAGACTTTACATACAGTCCACCAAATATATATTAGACGTGATGTGATGTGATTTTGATATTTAATGTAGCTTTAAAAAAATTTCAGTCATATTGCTACGATGTCTGCATTGTGCCAGTTTATAGTGATGTCTAGCACTGGGGCATCATGCGGCAGACATGTAGCATGATGTCCCACCTGGTCACATTATCCTGACACCAGGCCAACCAGTCCTAACACTAACCTCTTAATGCTGAACGCCAAGCGAGGCAGTTGTTAGTACCATTTTTGTAAGTCTCTGGTATAACTCCAGATATATAAGACCACAATGGCTGTGTTCACTTGGTCTCATTTATGTATATATCAGTAAATTATTTGTCTATTTATGATGATCAGCATATCATGGAGACCAAATCAAGGTCATTATACAACAATTATAATGTATGTACCATGTATACTTGCTTATAAATTGGATGCAACTGCACACTTCATAGACACATGTCTGGCATTGCAAAATGTGCCAGCAGATATGCAGATATGGGTCTGTGCAGTTTGTAAGGAGCAATCAATAGAAAAAACAACAGAGACATTGATTTGCTGGCACATTATGCAATGGCAGGTCAGGGTTTATGTCATTTGCAACTGGACCTGACTTGTCGTACAAATGATACGTTTTGTCAGCTTTTGGTGTTGACTTGAGTTCAGGTATATATGGTACCCATCCTCACCTGTAGGAAGACTGGTAATTAACATTTGTCTGTTGCTTGTTTGGTTCATCTTGCTTTAACATCATTTTTCAGCACATGATAGGTTATACATGGTGGCCAGTATATTTGGTGGAGGAAGAACCGAGAAGAACCACCAGCCCACAGAAAGCTACTGGCTAGCCTTCTCAAATGCACATGTTGGTTGAGCCCGAAACTTGAACCCATGCAGACAGAGGTGAGATGTCAGTGATCTGTAAAGGTGAGTGCCTTAGACCACTCAACCACCTGGGGCCCCAACATATGTCTGAGATTAACTATTTAGATTAGGATCTATTACATCCATTATGGAAATGAAAGAAAAGTAAGAAAGATCAATATGTGATCTTGACATTACATACTTTAAGATGAACATTAAAGATCTTTGACAAGAAACAGATTGCGTTTTTGTGATTGCCGTTTGTATTTGTTTGCTTCAGTATTATCATTGTACATTTTTTGCTTGTAAATTATTTAATCCAGGATTTTTTTCTAAAATGCTGGTACTGAACATTAGGAATGTGCCTTCCATCCTACCAAAACCCTTGCACTGCATGTGTAACCCATCCTACCAAACCCTTGCACTGCACGTGTAACCTATCCTACCAAAACCCTTGCACTGCATGTGTAACCCATCCTATCAAAAGCCTTGCACTGCATGTGTAACCTATCCTACCAAAACCCTTGCACTGCATGTGTAACCCATCCTATCAAAAGCCTTGCACTGCATGTGTAACCCATCCTATCAAAACCCTTGCACTGCACGTGTAACCTATCCTACCAAAACCCTTGCACTGCATGTGTAACCCATCCTATCAAAAGCCTTGCACTGCATGTGTAACCCATCCTACCAAAACCCTTGTACTGCATGTGCAACCCATCCTATCAAAAGCCTTGCACTGCATGTGTAACCCATCCTACCAAAACCCTTGCACTGCATGTGCAACCCATCCTACTGAAAGCCTTGCACTGCATGTGCAACCCATCCTACTGAAAGCCTTGCACTGCATGTGTAAGCCATCCTACTGAAAGCCTTGCACTGCATGTGTAACCCATCCTACCAAAAGCCTTGCACTGCATGTGTAACCCATCCTACCAAAACCCTTGCACTGCATGTGCAACCCGTCCTACTGAAAGCCTTGCACTGCATGTGTAAGCCATCCTACTGAAAGCCTTGCACTGCATGTGTAACCCATCCTGCCAAAACCCTTGCACTGCATGTGTAACCCATTCTACCAAAACCCTTGCACTGCATGTGTAAGCCATCCTACCAAAAGCCTTGCACTGCATGTGTAACCCATCCTACTGAAAGCCTTGCACTGCATGTGTAAGCCATCCTACTGAAAGCCTTGCACTGCATGTGTAACCCATCCTACCAAAACCCTTGCACTGCATGTGCAACCCATCCTACTGAAAGCCTTGTACTGCATGTGTAACCCATCCTACCAAAAGCCTTGCACTGCATGTGTAAGCCATCCTACTGAAAGCCTTGCACTGCATGTGTAACCCATCCTACTGAAAGCCTTGCACTGCATGTGTAACCCATCCTACCAAAAGCCTGGCACTGCATGTGTAACCCATCCTACCAAAAGCCTTGCACTGCATGTGTAAGCCATCCTACTGAAAGCCTTGCACTGCATGTGTAACCCATCCATCTGAAAGCCTTGCACTGCATGTGTAACCCATCCTACCAAAAGCCTGGCACTGCATGTGTAACCCATCCTACCAAAAACCTTGCACTGCATGTGTAAGCCATCCTACTGAAAGCCTTGCACTGCATGTGCAACCCATCCTACTGAAAGCCTTGCACTGCATGTGTAAGCCATCCTACCAAAAGCCTTGCACTGCATGTGCATCCTAGATAATGTTATAGGCACTTTTCATTATTTCTTGACAATGCATAGTAGAAACAGTCCTTTCTTCTGTCAAAAACAGTTTCTTTTCACATTTTTTTAATTGTAATAATTTTAATATTACTTGCACAGATAATATGATATGTTTTCCCAAACTTTTGACAATGGATTACTCTTTGTTTCTTCCAGCATGATAAATGATTGCAGACTGAACAGTGAGTTAGATCCAGTACCTCTTTGTATGATGCTGAGTATTTGATGATCACAGGAGTGGTCATTTATTGTGGTGAGAACAACTATATGCTGGCGAGTTTGTATGATACGTGTACTTACATGCTTGTACTTGCTTATTAGTCAAGTCCAACAGCAAGCAACATTGATCCTGATCTGCAGGTTAGTGTCTATGCTGGTTGTTCTACTTATTACTCCTAACAAACTACATACAGTCAGACCTGCTGTGCATTATGTGGCAGCAGATCTGGGTCTATGCAGTTGACTTGACTGAGCATATATGGCATGCTGACTAAGCAGTGATTTGGATACAGTACATTTGAATATTTGGTGACCAAACAGCATGGCCATTTACTGAGGTGAGAACTCTTCTATGTGCTGGAGTTCCATACAGTTCTCATGGTACTAACTCAGTTCCCATAGTAAACCAATGCAAACACCATGATATTAAAATTTCAATAACTTAATATTTTTGAGTGCTCATGATCAAACCAATATTTATCAGTATAAATGAAACCTGGATGTCAGCTTCTGTGTAGAGGAAAGGATATGAGCCAAGGACATTTTCTGGACCTGCACGTGTTTGAAACGTGTGCTTTCAATTCCGCACCAAAGAGTCAGTTGCTAATTTTAGTAATGAATGTTGCAAACTCAAGACTGTTAAACGACTGAAATTACATCAATAAAACAATGTCTCAATTTTTTTTTGCTTACAACTAGGATATGCTCTCAGAAGATTTTTTTTTCTAAAACATAACTTACATTATTAACCAATCCTGGTCAGCCAAACCCATATATACTCTATTTTATGTTAACCCATTTCCAGGCTGGTTCCTATTTTTCCATATCATTAGTACCGTGTGTCCTATATTCATCCTTGATTTTCTTTACAGCCCTAGGAATAGTAGTAGTTCAATACATAAGTAAGTAATGTGCATAGTTCTGCTTGTCAAAGATTGCATTAGTGAATATTAAATTATAGTGCAAGTTCATGTCCACCTAAAGAGCAATGGTGCATTTCAGGCAATATTTAAATATTTGAGCTTTATTTAAGAAAAGCAAAAAAAAATTATTAAAATAAAGCTGTCTAAAAAGAATCATCTTTATTAATATCACCATTTATCACTCTTCAATTTAATGCTACAGGAGTCAGTCTTGCACCTTTCAAGCCAGGAGTCAGACTTAATAACTACTGACCTTTGACTGGAGTAATTCTTGCACCTTTCAGTTCATGAGTCAGACACAATAACTACTGACATCTCAAACACTTCAGGTCAGAAGTCTGACATCTCACACCCTTCAGTTCAGGAGTCTGACATCTCACACCTTTCAGGTCATGAGTTGGACTAGATAACAATTGAGATATGGTAACTTATGAGGAAAGATTTGTATTTTTCTGGCAAAGTGTTGTGATGTTGTTATGGTAGTAGGCTTCTGTAACTGTCAGCAAGGTTAATAGGAAAATAAAATGGCTTTACCAAGGCTCGCTTGTTATTTTATATACAATATATATACTCAATTATAAGTCAGTCAGACTGCAAACAACAAAGATCCTGATCTGCTGTAGCATAATGTACCTCCAGATCAGGGCCTATGTTGTTTGTTCTACTGATTACTCCTGACAAATTGCATGGACCCAGATCTTCAGGTGCATTATGTGATGGTAGATCTGTGTCTGTGCAGTTTGCAGTTGGAATTGTCTTGTAAGTGTTATATATGGTAGTACTTTTGAGATGTTCATCAAAGGAGTTATGAGTGTATAGAGGGCTGTGTGCAACAAAAACCCCAAGAGAAGAATTCAGAAATAACTGGTACCACTTTTGAAGTTAATTAATGCAGTTTTGGCTAGTTTTTGCATCTCTTACACTCCAATATGTAAAGTAATTCCACCTGCATATATAAAGTCATAATTTTGCTCTGTCTACAGGGATTTTGAATAATTAGTCTGTCAGATTGTCACATGTGTTTATCTAGTGATGAAGATGTTGGGCAGGGCAAAGTGAAGGCTTTTCGAAAAATCTTTTTTCTTTTGGGTTGAATAAAAATTATGCCTATTTTGCAACTGACATATCTTCTCTTGAGCTATATATCTCTGCTTAGTCTTGTCATCCATGATCATACCAAATTATCAGAAATTTTCAAATGTGGTTCTTTTGGGACCCTAATAATTCAGCAAGTAATAACTTATTGTTTCATTGTCTTGAATGAAATGGAGAGAGAGGGAGAGAATAAATGGTGTGACTGTATGCAGTTATTTTGAGTTTTACCTAAAGTTAAGAAGATGAAATTAACACCATTGATTCCCTTCCCACTTTAGAATTGCATCCTACAGTGCTGAAAAATGGCATTAAACCCTAGATCAACAACAACAACATCCTACAGTGTCAAGAAGGTTTTCAGTCAACCTTGAGGAAAACTAAAATGTAGTACAGTTGGATAATCACATACCCTATTTAGGTACACTAAAAGGGTACATACCATTTTATCCATTACAATCAGCTACGCCTAAGTCATCTACTGTCTCAGTTTGTCTATTCTCATCTTGTTGACATCACTATTATTTCTTAATACAAGGACATCTTGTTAACTTGCAATTATTGCCAAGTATAAAGTCATTTCATTTCTTCATTTGAGAGAGAGAGAGAGAGAAAGAGAGAAAAAGAGAGAGATATGCAAATTCAACTGATTCAGTAAGTGATATTTTAATTGTTTTCTACGAAGCATGCATATTTTGGTGTTCTAATATGTTGTAATTTAGTATTTTGATTTAAAATTATGCATGAATTAAATTTGGAACAGGAATATCAGGCAAGGAAAAGGAATATCAAGCAAAGAAGAGGAAAATCAGACCAGAATATCAGAACTAAAGGAAATTAAAATAATTTTTTTACAGTATAAAAATAAAAATGGTATTGTTATCTTTGTACAATATAAAATCAAATTTGTGTTCTTATCTTGGTACAAAATACAAATCAAATGGTGTTCTTATCTTTGTACAGTATAAACATCTTTGTACAATATAAAATCAAATGGTGTTCTTATCTTGGTACAAAATAAAAATCAAATGGTGTTCTTATCTTGGTACAAAATACAAATCAAATGGTGTTCTTATCTTTGTATAGTATAAAAATCTTTATGCAATATCAAAATCAAATGGTGTTCCTTGTACAACATAAAAATCAAATGGTGTTTCTTGTACAACATAAAAATTAAATGGTGTTCTTTTCATTCAAGAATAAATAGCTATTCAGACAATTTCAGAGTGGACAGATGAATGCTGTTGACAAGTCAAGGGTAGATGAAATGGCACATTAGACAAGTTGAGACTGGATAAGTTGGGATCAGATAACTTGGAGAAAGCCCACCAGGGAAAGATGAAATGGGACTAATCGTAATGAAATGCCTTAGTTCATCACTGTTTTTATTTAAGATCAACAAAACATTTTGAGAAGTGTCTTCATGAAAACCCCATATTGACACCAGATTGGCACCATTTTCATTTAGGATTAACTAGACATAATAAGAATTCTTCCGGTGAAAACACCATATTGGTATGACTTTCAGTTCATGGGGAGTAGTGATAAGAATTTTAAGATGGTCACTGTGGCAGCCATATTTAACCTCACATTGGCACCATTTTCATTTAGGACTAACTAGACATGATACAAAGACTTTTGGCAAAAAGCCCATGTCAGTATGACTTTCCATTCAGGACAACTATTTAAACATAAGAAGTATTTCAGTGAAAACCTCATGTTGACTTTGAACATCCATTCATGGTGATTAGCAATAGAAAGATTTTCAAGATGGACACTGTGCAGCAGTCATATTGGATGTCAGATCGGCATCAATTTCACTAAGGACCAACTTGACATAAGGAGTCTTTTCATAAAAAACACATGTTGATATGACCATCCATTCAGGAGGAGTAGATATTACAATATTTTCAAGATAGCTGCCATGGTGGCCATATTGGATTTCAGACAGCAATATTTTTATTTAGGACCAACAAGACATCCTAAGAAATTTTTTTAGTGTAATCTCCATGTTGATATGACCATCCAATTAGGACAATTAGCAATAACAAGATTTTTCAAGATGGTCACTATGGTGACCATATTTGTTGTCCAAGCAGCACCATTATCATTTAGGACCAACTAGACCATGTGATGAATATGTGTTTAAAGTTTTATGGCAATCCTCCTCATAGTTTAGAAGGAAACAAAATAACAAGCTTGTGCTAATGGACAATGGGCAAAAATAATCCTATAAGCACTTCTGATCTATGATGAACTGAGATAAAAAGAGTCTCCTTTTTCAATGTACCCATCACTAATAGCACCTTTGCAATACACCCATCACATATGACACCTTTGCAATGCACTCATCACTAATAACCTCTTTGCAATGTACCCATCACTAATAAATTCTTTGCAATGCACCCATCACTAATAGCACCTTTGCAATACACCCATCACATATGACACCTTTGCAATGTACCCATCACTAATAAACTCTTTGCAATGTACCCATCACTACTAAACTCTTGCAATGTACCCATCATTAATAAACTCTTTGCAATGCACTCATCACATACGACACCTTTGCAATGTACCCATCACTAATAGCCCCATTGCAATGTACCCATCACAAATAGCACCTTTGTAATACAACCATTGGATTCAGACAATGTGGGTATGTAAGAACGCTTGCCAGTAGCTTCTCGTGGGTCGGTGGTTCTTTCCAGGGTTTTCCCAGGTTCTTCATCTAATATTAATACTGGCTGCCATGTATAGCTTATCATGTGCTGAAAAATGGCATTAAACCCTACAACAACAACAATACACCCATCACTAATAACCCCATTGCCATGCGCCCATCACTAATAACCCAGTTTCAATGTACACATCACTAATAACCCTTTTGCAATGCACCCATCACTAATAGCACCTTTGCAATGCACCCATCACCAATAACTTCTTTGCAATATACCCATCACTAATAACCTCTTTGCAATGTACCCATCACTAATAACCCCATTGCAATGCACCCATCACCAATAACCCAGTTGGAATGTACCCATCACTAATACCCTGGTTGCAATTGACCCATCATTAATAACCCTTTTTCAGTGCGGTCATCACTAATAACCTCTTTGCAATATACCCATTACTAATAACCTCTTTGCAGTGTACCCATCACTAACAACCTCATTGCAATATACCCATCACTAATAGCACCTTTGCAATGCACCCATCACTAAACACCCCTTTGCAATATACCCATCACTAATAACCTCTTTGCAATGTACCCATCACTAATAACCTCTTTGCATTGCATTCATCACTAATAACCCCATTGCAATGCACCCATGACTATTAACCCATTTGGAATGTACCCATCACTAATAACCTGGTTGCAATTGACCCATCATTAATAACTTTTTTCAGTGCACTCATCACTAATAACCTCTTTGCAATATACCCATCACTAATAACCTCTTTGCAGTGTACCCATCACTAACAACCTCATTGCAATGTACCCATCACTACTAGCACCTTTGCAATACACCCATCACAAAAAACACTTTTGCAATGCACCCATTGCTAATAAGATCTTTGCATTTTACCAATCACTAACAACCTCTTTGCAATGCACTTGTCACTAATAACCCCATTGCATTATGCACCCATCACTAATAACCCAGTTGCAATGTACCCATCACTTATTACCCTTTTGCAATGCATCCATCATTAATAACGTCTTTTCTATGCACTCATCACTAATAACCCCATTGCAATGCACCCATCACTAATAACCCAGTTGCAATGTACCCATCACTAATTACCCTTTTGCAATGCACCCATCACTAATAACCTGATTGCAATGTACCCATCTCAGTTAACCATTTTGCAGTGCACCCATCACTAATAACCTCTTTGCAATGTACCCATCACTAATTACCTTATTGCAATGCACCTGTCACTAATTACCCCATTTGCAATGTACCAATCACTAACAATCCCTATGCAATGTATCCATCATTGAAAATACCTTTGCATGTATCCATCACTAATAACCCCTTTGTAATGTACTCATCACTGATAACCCCATTGCAATTTACCCATCACTTATAACCTCTTTGCAATGCACCCATCAGTAATAACCTCATTGCAATGTACCCCATCACTAATAATCCCTTTGCAATGTACCCATCACTAAAAAAACCTTTGCATGTACCCAACACTAATAACCACTTTGTAATGCACTCCTCACTACAAACCTCATTGCAATGCACCAATCACTAATAACCTTTTTGCAGTGCACCCATCATTAATAACCTCTTTGCAATGCACTCATCACTAATAACTCCAATGCAATGTTCCCATCATTAATAATCCTTTTGAAATGCACTCATCACTAATAACCTCTTTGCAATGTATCAATCACTAATAACCTCTTTGCAATGCCCCCATCACTATTAACCCCTTTGCAATGTACCCATCATTAATAACCCTTTTGCAGTGAACCCATCACTAATAACTCTTTTGCAATGCACTCATCACTAATAACCTTATTGCAATGTACCCATCACTAACGACTCAAGCTGGTCTTCAAAACTTGTTCCAAGTTTTGCTCTGGCCTTTTTCTTTTGAAGGGGAGGCACATTTTTGCCTGTGTCTGTACATCCCATATTTAATTGTTTCTTTTCAGTAACTTTTGAAGGACTTGATGAGAAAATTATATAAGTCAACTTTGATTATTACATTTTTCTGTCATAAATTATGTTTCCTCATTAACTTCCCATTTTTCTTGGCATTATGAATTTGGTTTCCACTTACTAACTTTTAAAGAACTTCATAGATTGAAACCAAATTTGGCTGACGGCATACTATTAGAAAAATCTATGTGTTGTCACCTTTTTCTGTCAGAGTTGGACTGAGTTATGTCCTGTCATTGACATGGGGGTTTGCCTTTACATCAGAAATTTTGATTTGCCTGTTAATGTTTGTAGAACTTGATAAATGAAACCATATTTGATATGAGGTTTGACATGACCAAGACCTTGGTTGAGTGTGACTACTGTAAGATATAAGATAAGAACTGGATACCAAACTTGGTACAGGTTTTACTATCCTAAAAACCTTTGATCTTCATCATTACACATACCACCTTGCTTACAGTGGGAACTTGTTGATTTTGCCCTGCCTGACTGTCCATCCATGGACATCTATTGACCTATGGAGACTGGTCAATTTTAGGTAGACAAATTAAATTTAGTAGCCATGTTTATATACCTACACATGATCTGGTTAGATTTTCATGCTATTGATTCAATTTTTCCATTTGTTATAAATTTATGAACTTTCCAGACTTTTGGTGAAACTTGGTGCTTATGTTTGTATGCATGTGAATAGGACCTCTATAGATTTGAATGCTACAAATTAATTTTGTTGTTTTTAATTAAAATATTATTGTATTGAAATTTTTTATCTTGTGCATTCTTTGGTGAAGGAATTTTTTTGTGCAGTTCTTGATTATACCATTTTAGTAGAACTTTTAGTTTGCACCATGTATCCATTATTGTGCTGACCTTTAAACCCTAATACTTACCTACATTATGTTGCTAATGACCTGCAAAGAAAGCACTTGACACAGATGAAATAGGATAGTCATGTTAGTGTGGGTAAATAAATGACCTGGTGATATTTTTATATCACTAAAACATATATTCCAGTGTTTTTAAATGAACTTTTGAACACTTGGGGATTTGGAGTTTGTTTCAACCACAGAAGAAAATGGTAATACATGTCTTGTAAATGCAGATTTAGTTCTATGAATAATTGATGGCCTTTTCATTTACTTAGAATTTTTCATTTACAGCTTGTACCTAGGTCCTTCTGATGCTATATTATCAGTGATGGCACCTCGACACATTTCTAGTATTTATTTAATCCAGTTGTACTTCTTGTATAGTTCTACTGATCCAGATCATGCAAGCTTTTGGTATGGTCCTGCATCTGTCATGCATTATTTTTAGTATAATCCTGCATCTGTCATGCATTATTTTTTGGTATGGTCCTGCATCTGTCATGCATTATTTTTTAGTATGGTCCTGCATCTGTCATGCATTATTTTTTTAGTATGGTCCTGCATCTGTTGTGCATTTTTGTTTGTATGGTCCTGCATCTGTCATGCATTATTTTTTAGTATAATCCTGCATCTGTCATGCATTATATTTTGGTATGGTCCTGCATCTGTCATGCATTATTTTTTGGTATGGTCCTGCATCTGTCATGCATTATTTTTTAGTATGGTCCTGCATCTGTCATGCATTACTTTTTAGTATGGTCCTGCATCTGTTGTGCATTTTTGTTTGTATGGTCCTGCATCTGTCATGCATTATTTTTTAGTATAATCATGCATCTGTCATGCATTAATTTTTGGTATGGTCCTGCATCTGTCATGCATTATTTTTTTAGTATGGTCCTGCATCTGTAATGCATTACTTTTTAGTATGGTCCTGCATCTGTCATGCATTATATTTTAGTATGGTCCTGCATCTGTCATGCATTATTTTTTGGTATGGTCCTGCATCTGTCATGCGTTATTTTTTAGTATGGCCCTGCATCTGTTGTGCATTTTTTTGGGTATGGTCCTGCATCTGTCATGCATTATTTTTTCTTTTATCTTCATTAAATATTGATCATTGCCTCATTAGAAGGAGCATTTCACAACAGATTTTGGTTAAAATTACCCCAATAAGGTATATTGCAACATAGATTTTGATCAAACCTACCTCATTTGGGTGTATTTCTTCACAGGTCTTTGTTAAAATTACATACCTAGATAATTTATTTCCTCACAAATTATACATCAACTTACCTCACTAGAGGGTGTATGATTGTATAATTTCACCACAGATTTTGGTTAACCTTACCTCGCTAGAGGGTGTATGATTTTGTAATTTACCAGATTTTGGTTAACCTTACCTCACTAGAGGGTGTATGATTGTGTAATTTACCAGATTTTGGTTAACCTTACCTCACTAGAGGGTGTATTTCACCATAGGTTATGGATGAACTTAACTCTCTAGACAGTGATATTATATTTCACCACAGATTTTGGTAAATAGGTTAATGTACCCTAGATCTGCAGTACATTTTATTCTGAAGTTCATTATTTTGTGGAGATGGTCAAGGTGTTGGATATCTTTCGTTATTTATGACCAACTCATACTCTTCAGATGTTTAGCATATGATTGTCTGAGCTCATTTTCACCATTTTCAAAAAAGATTTGGATCACAATTTGGCTTCTGTCATTGAGTACTCACACAAACTTTTGTATACACATCACATCTTTAGATATTGATGCAGTGATGATGTGGCATACAGATGCTTGTTAAACACTCTGAGACTGATTTATTAAAACATTTTGATCAAGCTTGTTATGTATGCATATGCCATCAAGATCACAAAAACATATTAATGAGGTCATGTGATTCTTGGAGCTTACATATACAGTATCCCGTTATGATAATGATGTGTATTATAATGAGTCCACCAAATAACAAAGTACATGATACAGAACTCCCATTCTATAATGCTGTCTATGGAAGTCATACAGTATATGAGTATTGTAGTGAATCTACCAAATAACAAAGTACACGATACAGAACTCCCACTCGATAATGCTGTCTATGGGAGTTGTAGAGTATACTGTATTGTAGTGAGTCCACCAAATAACAAAGTTCATGATACAGAACTCCCACTCGAAAATGCTGTCTATGGGAGTCATGGAGTATACTGTATTGTAGTGAATCCACCAAATAACAAAGTGCATGATACAGAACTCCCATTCGATAATGCTGTCTATGGGAGTCATAGAGTATACTATATTGTAGCAAGTCCACCAAATAACAAAGTACATGATACAGAACTCCTGCTTGATAATGCTGTCTGTGGGAGTCATAGAATATATTGCAATGTAGTGAGTCCATCTTATAATGAAAGTAATGGATACAAGATTCCCTCATTCTGATGCTGTCCATTCAAGACATAAAATAAACTGCACATGATCAAGACCACCTTATAATGAAGTATGTGATAAATATAATTTGAGTACCAGTTAATGAAATAGTTTCCATGACCATACCTACTTAATATAACAGAAACTGTGTTATAAAACAAAGGTATCATTGTATTCATATGCTAGCTGTAAGGCAAGGTGTTTCATATTATGGCAATGTTTGTCCATCCATCTGGTCAAATGCATCAAGAAAAAGAAACCTGTTTATTTGGGAGTTGAAAGGTCATGGTTATTATGACACCAACAAGGAAATTAGTTTGTGAAAATACAGTACATGTAGCTTGAATTGTAGACCACATATATCTCTCTTGATACCTTGCAAGCAGTGAGTTCCATTAATATTAACTGTGGCATAAGCAAGGGAGACTTTTGGTTAACTCTGTGTGTGTGTGTGTGTGTGTGTGTGTGTGCGTGCGTGCGTGTGTGCGTGTGTGCGTGTGTGTTAATTGACCTACACACCTATGAATCAAATGGAATTTAATATGGATATAATTTCTAAAGAAGTAATTTAAAGTCCATAATAGACAAACTATGAATATAAATTAAGTTGACATGCCGTAATCATTTTAGTGGTGAGTCAGCAAAGTTGCCTCCAGTTCAGTATGAAAGTGTTTGTATCAATCATATGCAAACAAATGAGTGACAGCATCATAGCACTAATTGTACTTATTTATACCACCTGAGCTGAACTCCTCAATATATTGGCTCTGACTAATTCCTCAAGATAGTAATGTTAAATGTAAATTCCTCAATACATTGGGTCAGGCTTATTCCTCAAGAGAGTAATGTTGAATGTAAATTCCTCAGCACATTGGCTCTTGCTCATTCATCATGATAGTAATGTTAAATGCCAACTCATCAATACCTAAGCTCTGGCTAATTCTTCAGGATAGTAATGTTAAATGCCAATTCATCTATACATTGCTCTGGGTAATTCTTCAGGATAGTAATGTTGAATATCAGCATAAACTACTTTGTCAATTTTACATGGCATGTGCATGAGGAAATTTGTATTTGCTAATAACCACAGTAGACATGTAAGTTGCATGGTTGTGGAACACTACATCTGAATCAGGAATAATAAAAATAAAACAAGAAAGAGAAAGGCAGATGACATTTCATTGAAATTCAAAAAAATTTAAATAAAGATACAGATGCAGTTTTTAAAGAACTGTTGTAGATAAACAGTAGGCAAACACTGAGGGGTTGCTGACATTGTGTCATCTGAGAAAAAAATCAGTCTTTTCCCCCACACTTGGACACTGTTTTGTTATGAGCTTCTTTCATATATCACAAATGGTTGGGACTAATTTTTCTGATGATGAGATTGTATGTCAAAGGACGATTAAGCTGTCACTAGATTTAAAAATAGCCAGCTTAACATGATAGGTAGAGTTATTACAACACGCTTGTTTCTTTTTATCCTTTTGATCTCATGACAGTCTTGATGCCAAGTCATTAGACTTAAAACAAAGCCATCTTGTGTCAGCATAAGTGTTTACATGCAGATATTTTCATATATTTTTCATTTAATCCACATTAATACCTAGTGATGTCAAGTTTCTATAAATTCCTATCAATTTCCTTTACTTTTCCTAGTGTTTGTTCAAATTCTTGTAAATTCCTATACATTTCCTTTACTTTTTCTAGTGTTTGTTCAAATTCTTGTAAATTCCTTCATTTCCAAATATTACCTTGTCTGAAATGTTGAAATTAGCAATAATACTTGGTGATGCCCTATGAAAAAGCAATTTTTGATTTTTTTTCTTCTTTCTTCTAAATAATAAATCACTTGAACATTTGCTGGAAGTGATAGCTGGTTATAACAGTAATCCATCAAATACATGACACAGTTCCTTAAATTATCCCAAGGACTCAGTTATATTGTTATAGCTTTTTCCAATCTATAGTTGAGCAATGAATACATTGGAAAATGAGGTTCTTAAATTTACTTCACATAACAGTTTTAAGAAATCTTTCGAAGTAAAATAAAAAAATGTTTGTATGGGTACCAGAAAAACTTTCTATTTTATTTTTCATTTGTGTGATTAATAGAAGGATTAATACGTATTCCATGATCTTCTATTAAATCCTTGTGATGCAGTGGATAAACTGTTTTCTACTTTTTTTTATAATCTCCTAATTATACTAGGCCTAGGGTGACATTGTTTCAAAATCTTCAGGGAAAGTGCTTGAAGAGCATACACTTTGTGTGGTAATTAAAGACTTGATGTCTTTCCAAAGCATTGACATAATTCTGCTAATGTTACTTCATATGGTACTAGTATACAGGTGTTTAGAATATTCAGTTAAAAAAAAGATCCATACTTGAAGATGTATATATTATTTGGACAACTGATAGTATGACTGTTAAATCTTGTAAGAGTACTTGTACTTAATCATTAGTATTAGTTGTAAATTATTTTATTGATATGCGAATTTCGAACAAAAAGAGCTTTTGTCTACTTCATGCCCAAGTCACATTAGGAGAGGGTGTCTAATGCCATATGGAATTCGCTTAATGCCCAAACCATCGAAAAATAGACAAATTGATATGTTTACATTTGTATTAATGTACCTTATATACTTGCTTATAAAATGGCAAACAACTGAGATCCTGATCTGGCATAGTATAATGTTGTAGTATAATGTTGTAGTATAATGTTCCAGCAGATCAGGGTCTATATTGTTGTTTGTTCTACTTATTACTCCTAACATACTGCACAGACCCAGATCATCTGGCATATTCTGTGACAGCAGGTCTGGGTCAGTGCAGGGTTCTTCCTCCACCAGTTATACTGGCCGCCATGTATAGCCTGTCTTGTGCTGAAAAATGGCATCAAACCCTAGAGCAACAAAACATGTATCTGATTAGAACTTGATAATACTTCAGATATTCATGGTTTAGAAAAGTAAATCTGTACTTATAGCTTCTTTAACAACATTAATTACCCACCTTATCATTAACAACATTAATTACCCTGCTTATCATTAACAACATTAATTACCCTGCTTATCATTAATAACAGTAATTACCCTGCTTATCAACAAAATTACCCTGCTTATCATTAACAACATTACACTGCTTATCATTAACAACATTAATTACCATGCTTATTATTAACAACATTAATTACCCTGCTTATCATTGACAACATTAATTACCCTACTTATCATTAACAACATTAATTACCCTGCTTATTGTTAACAACATTAATTATCTGGCTTATCATCAACAACATTAATTACCCTGCTTATCATCAACAACATTAATTACCCTGCTTATCATTAACAACATTAATTAACCTGCTCATCATTAACAACAATAATGACCATGCTTATCATTAACAACAGTAATTACCCTGCTTATCATTAACGACATTAATTACCATGCTTTTCATTAACAACATTAATTAACCTGCTCATCATTAACAACAATAATGACCATGCTTATCATTAACAACAGTAATTACCCTGCTTATCATTAACAACATTAATTACCAAGCTTATCATTAACAACATTAATGACCCAGATTATCATTAACAGCATTAATTACCTTGCTTATCATAATTGAAAAGATGAATATGGATTTCATTGATTATGTGTAGAAGAAACACACGTGGACTCTTGTTTATAACTCAACTGGTCATTGACCAGAATAGTTTATGGGATGGCCTGTTCCTCCTAAACTACTTGGAAGATTGCTTTGAAGCTCAAAGCAGATCATCTCAAAGTTTAGATGAAAATGCTGCTACTCAGACATCTAATATGGCAGCCTTCTCCTTAATGGATGGTCATATCAACATGGAGTTTTCACTGCAATACTTTTTATTATGCTTGTCCTGAATGAAGATGGTGCTGATCTGATGTCCAATATGGCTGCCAAGGCAGCCATCTTGAAAATCTTGTTCTTGCTACTTTAACTGAATGGAAAGTCAAACTTGACATGAGCTTTTTGGCAGAAGACTTCTTGTCATATCTAGTTGTTTTTAATAAAAATGCATCTTTGCCCAGACATCCAATATGGTCACCATATCAGCCATCTTGAAAATCTTGTTATTTACTATACCCCCTGAATTGAATCATGTCGATACTGAGTGTTCAACAGAATACGTATGATCTCTAGTTGGTCCTAAATAAAAATGGTATGGGCCTGACATCCAGTATGGCAGCCATCTTGAAAGTCTTGTTGCTGTTCCACCTGGTTGGAAGGTCAAAAGACTAATTAAGAAATCTGGTTGGTCCTAAATGACCTTCAGTATGGCCCCCATGGAATTTATCTTGAAAATCTTTTTATTGCTACTTTTTGATGGATGGTCATATTGGCATGTAGTTTTCAATGAAATATTTTTTATGATTTCTAGTAGCCCCTAAATGAAAATTGTGCACATCTGATATCCAATATGGCAACCAGCTTGAAATTATTTTTTTTTACTTCTCCTCCTAAACGGAAAGTGATATAGACATGGTTATTTTTCCCCACAGAAGACTTGTTATAGTGTTTGGTTGGTACTGATTGAAAATTGTTGTAATCTGACATCCTCTTGCTTGCTGTGATGGCCAACTTCAAAATCTTGTTACTGATGTTCCTTGTAAATGCATAGTCATAGGGTTTTCATGAACAGACTTTTTATCATGTCCAGTCAGTTAGTTCTAAATGAAAATGGTGCTAATATCACAGCCAGTACACCATCAATTGTGGCCAATTTGAAAATGATTTCAAAACTCAACAGATTCAAATGATGAAATAGTCTTCTTATAAATTTTGTTTTAGGCAGGATAGCCTTCATGGGACTCTTGTTTTCAGTAGAGCTAAACTAATAGACTTGCTTTAAATTGATGCAGATATGACTTCCAGTCTGATTAAAATCAGATCTCCAAAAGACCCCTAAGTGGTCACTGTCCGATCTTCATATAGGACAGTGGAGATCTGATTTTATTCAGATTGCTATGACTTCATTTGATATAGTATATTCTTCCAGTCCAAATGAAACATATTACAATAGTGCATTTCCAGATGTCAGAGAAATAGTGTTTTTTATCACTTAAGTTGCTATTGTTCATGTAACTTTTTTATAATTTTGACCCAATTATCATTTTTACAAGTGCTGTTGGCAATATAATGATTACAAGAGGACATGAGAAAATTTATTAATAATATTGATACCACAACCCCACCCCCACCCCCATGTAATAAGTTGTTGATATTTTTTATACATTATTGAGTGACAGTCATGTAAAATCCCTAGCCAATAAATTTTAGATTTTTCCGATTGGATTCTTAGGAAAGTACATTGGGGTAGCTAAGTAGATGATTCATGGAGTTTGTCAACTGGTTCTGAGGAATATGGACATATTATTTAATTCTTCTACAAATTTCACAGCAGGATTAAATCAGAAGCATGGGATACTATGTATTGAGATCAAGGCCACACTGTTTATGGTAGATAAAGTGGACAACACAAGATCGTCCATGAGAATTCAATTTATCCAAGACAGTAGTCTTCAGTCATCTTTTCCAGCCAACCTATTGAATTAAATAAACTGCAAAATCAAACTAGTGTGCCTTAAAGCTTTAATTTCATGAACTACTTGCAGTAATTAAGGACCTGTGCTAAGTACAAAACTTCACTCAGGGTAATTTAAGTACATGTGCTAAGTACAATCTTTGATTCATGTAGCAAAGTTCCATAAGGAGGCATATTGCATCTGCATCGGTTAGAGTTAAATTTCAAAATCATTTAATATAATATTGTTCTTCAGTCACTATGCAATGCCTTCTTGAAGCATTACAGTTGTTGTAAAATCTTCAGGCTTTAAAATAAAACTAAAATTGAATTTCCTGAAATGTTATGACAAAGTTTATTATACCAGTATTCAGCAGTGATCATTTATCAAATCAATTTTAAAATCACTTGTGAAAAAAAAGTACATGTAGATGGTAATGGACTTTTTATTTAAAATCAAGTATAGAGTTTATATTGTTTATGGCACAGAATCAACTTTGTAAGGGCATAGCAAAGACCTGAATTAGTCAGGAAAAGATAACTGAAGTGTTTTACTTAGCATTTCATGATTAGTTTTCTTTGTATTTCTTATTAAACATATTCTAGAAATGTATGTTGCTGTTGTCCTTGTACAAATATATTGTTCATTCCTCATGTTGAAGAATTGACATATGTATCCCAGGAGTGGGCAGAACTCATTAGTATGCGCAAGTATCATATCTAATATCTGAAATATCAAATATCTAAACTATGTGAGTTTATTGAATATAACCATGGCAGACCAAGAAATATTGTTTGTGGAGGGACTTTCAGGCATAAACAAGCAGGTGCAAGGCCTATTTTAAGCATTTCAAAGGGCAACGTTTTAACAATCTAACTTTTAAAACAAATTACTGTAGGAATATTCTGATTTTGTGTTAGTTGTTGTTATTGGATATTTGCACCAGCTCTCTCCACCTCCACACCAGATCTGCCACCATATAACAGTGAAAATATCATTTTGATTCAGGAAGAGTAGTGAAATCAGGATTGTCAAGATGGCTACCTTGGTGGCCATGCTGGATGTCAGATTGAGATTTTCATTTCAGACCAAATGGACAGCATAAAAGGTCTTCTCATGGAAACTCCATGTCAGTATGACTTTCTGTTCAGATAGAATTATGATAACAATTTTTTTTAAATGACAGCTGTGGATCCTTTATTGGTTGTCAGATTGGCACTATTTTCATTTAGAACCGTCTAGAAGCCTTTGAGTGAAAACCCTATGTTGATATGACCATCCATGAAGGAGGAGTAACAGTAATAAGTTTTTCAAGATGGTTGCCATGGTGGCCATATTTGATCTCACATCAGCATCATTTTCATTTAGGACGAACTAGACACGAGTCCTTTAGTGAAAACCCCATGCTGATATGAGCGTCCATTTTTCAATATGTCTCATGTGGCAGTTATAGTGGATGTCAGATCAACAGCATTTTTATTTTAAATGAACTAGATATCAGCAGAAGTGTTTTAGTGAAAACCCCATGTTCATAGGACCATCCATTCAAGAGGAGTAGCAATAACAAGATTTCCAAGATGACTGTTGTGGAGGCAATATTGGTTGTCCAAGCAGCAACATTTTCATTTAGGACCAATTAGACCATGGGATGGATTTGTTCATGTAAAGGTTCAGGACAAGGAGTAGTAGTAATAACAAACTTGTGCCTAAGGACAGACACATAATGGAGGGATGATGGACAATAGATCATCTCATAAGATCTTTTGGGATGTAATCAGTAGAGAAGTTGAACTAAAATTGACCCTTGTGGCACTCCACAACTTAGAGAGGGTTTTTTTCCAGAAAGATGACCATTTAATGATATCTTTTGAGACAAGTTGTGTGATTCAAACCAGGTAATATTGTTTTTACTACAGTGATAGATTTTTAATTTTCTTAAGAAGAATTTGATGGCCCACTAGATCAAAAGGCCTCTCTGAAGTCAACTATTACTGTTCCAACCAATCTGCCATCAACTAATGCCTTTAACCACTTGTCTACTATTGATAATAACACCATTTCACAAGAGTGGTTTTGTCTGAAATCAGACTGGTTTTCATGAAGTGTTTTTCTGTTTGTAAAAATGACATTACAGAACCATGCACATTTCTATAATTTTGGCATGGAAGGAAGGATGGAAATGGATCTATAGTTGTTCTGTACATCCTCAATTCCATTTTTACAAAGAAACATCACTTTAGCTAGTTTCCTTGATGTAGGCAACTAACCAGTCTTGATATTGCAATTACCGTACATATTGTTAGTTACAATGTATAATTGCTGTCTGGTTATTTAGTTTTATTCCCAAAGCCAGCACAGTGAAAGAACTAAATTGTCTAGGTCTATGTCTGCAGTTGATTGTGTTTTGATTTGTTTCACCAAATTGGTTACATATACTTATCATTTCTTTTCCAGACAATTTTAAACATTTGCCTGAAATTAAATTTAAAAATTGAGTCACTTTGTTTCCATACAGTCTGTTGATGGAATTTTTTTTATATATACTAGTATCTCAGTATATATATGTAACTGACATTAATCCAATCTTTTTTGTATATATAATTGCTCTGACATAGGGAATTCAGTGTCATGTATCTAACAAATTTGTAATGTATATTTTAAGGATTTTACATTTCGTACCTTTATCTTTTATTTTATTTTACCTTTAATAAAATATGAAGATTTGTATCTTTTATCTTGTATACTGCATGCTTATGTTTATTTTCAAGGCTTTATTTTAGGAAAGTGGGTTTTGCATTTTTTTTTTATTTGACTGTTAATAAACACCATATAACCAGTATTGAGCTGACATGAGTCTATGTACATTGGATAAATGGTTGCCTTTGTGTCAAGAAATGACACTATTGTTTTGGGGTTAAAAGGTCAGGGTCAAGATTGGTGAAAGTTCTACTTGGAATTCATTTTCATTTAAAGCTTACACATGGAGGAAGAAAGTTAGCTAGAAATCAAAGGTCATGATCGTACACTCCAGAAAAGGAACTGGTTCTGAATGGTACTGCTAGTAAGTGCAGACTCGACTACTGGGCACGCATATAATGTAGTGCTCAGTGTCACAAACTCAAAGTTTATATTTCTGAAAATATTTTAAAATATTTTCTGCTTCATAAATATAACATGGTCCTCAGTATAGCATGGTCCTCAGTATAGCATGGTCCTCAGTATAACATGGTCAGCAATTATGAACCCTGACTACTGCATTATAAGGAGGGGCAGCTCTACCATATTAATGCAATTTCCATTATACACATGATGTTTGTTCATCCATCTGTTCCCTAGTTTATTTTCCCCACAATAAATCAAGTTCTACACCATCTGTTACCAAACTTTGTAAATAGCTTGCACTTTGGGTAAGAAAGAAGCCTTGTTGAATTTAGGGGCCAAAGGTCAAAGTACTGTGTGTGTCTTTATACCTTGATAAAATTTAATGGATGGCTTTTATTTAAGATAAGGAACATACCTATTGATTTCAAATTCAAAGTGTCAAGTATTCAACCAGTAATAGAAGGTTTTACAAAAAGAAATATGACTAGAATGTAATGTACAATTTACAGTACTATCATTTTTCGAGTTACGAGTGTCGTTGATGGCTATATTATGCCACTGCAATTACAATAACATAATTTTAGACCCACTTTGACCTTTTGTATTAAATTTAAATAAATGACATAGTTCCCATCAGTGGATTTTATAAGTAGAATTAGTTTTTAGTCCACCTAAATATAAGGGAAATTATGATATGACCATGCATCTGTCATGGATCGTGCTTCATCTGTCCATCCATAAGCAATTGTATTTTTACTACTCTGGAGTCCACAGTTTCTGATCTGGATCAAATTTGGTATATGTGTTTATATTGTAAAATCTGGAATCAGTTTGGTTGTTGTTGTTGTGGGATTTAACACCTGAGCACACAATAGGCTATACATGGCGGCCAGTATTAATGGTGGAGGAAGAACCCAGGAAAACCCTGGAAAGAACCATCAATCCGTGAGAAGCTACTGGCAAGCTTTCTGACATACCCACATTGGCTGAATCTGAGACAAATCCACGCAGACAGAGGTGAGATGGCAGTGATCCATAACGGAGAGCGCTTTAGACCACTCGGCCACTCGAGGCTGCTGAATCAGTTTGGCATGAGCCAGATCCATGTATATTGATAATTGATGTAACACCTGATTGGCTAACTGTGGAGGCCATATTTTTTATCTGAATATTTTTTATCAACCTTGGAATATATACTTATATTATTAAGATCTTATACAAGTTCAGTAATGTGCAAGGTCAGTGCTTTTTAATGAGGTGACCTTGCATCTGTTGAAATTGGCTTCTTACCACTCTTAAAGCCATATGTGTGATCTATTGCATGTATTACCATAAGGATCCTGGATTACTTCAATTTTGAGCAAGAAACTGTGAATATTATACATGGCTTCAACTTTAGAAGGAATTTATACGTATCAGGACATGATAAATATGTAAAATCAACATGACATAAAGTTTGAAAGATTTTTGTTGTTGTTGTTGTTGTTGGGTTTAACGCCATTTTTCAGCACATGATAGGCTATACATGGCGGCCAGTATTAATGGTGGAGGAAGAACCCGGGAAAACTCCAGAAAGAACCACCGACCCATGAGAAGCTACTGGCAAGCTTTCTCACATACCCACATTGGCTGAATCCGAGACTCGAACCGGCGTAGACAGAGGTGAGATGGCAGTGATCCGTTACAGAGAGCGCTTTAGACCACTCAGCCACTCGGGCCCCAGTTTGGAAGATAGCTTATGTAGCATATATTCTTTCATTAAAACACCCTTAGTGAAATGGTAAGCTGCTAAGATGGAATCCAGGTAAGCAATATCAGGCCCATTTTGGTCTCTTGTTTTTTAATTGCAGGATTTTGTTGTCCACGTATCTGTTTCTGCTGTGTATATTTGGGAATATGACAACAAAGATGTGCTTTTAAATCTGGGTCCCCTACCTAGGTTATATAGAACTCCATTACCAGACAACTGTATGCCTCCCATCTTTAAATCTGGTCTATGTCCCCTACCTAGGTTATATAGAACTCCATTAACAGACAACTGTATGCCCTCATCTTTATAAGTTTCATAGCCTAAATCTAATACTGGAAGATGAGAAGGTTTTGGTTGAAGTGTGTAGGTAGTTCTGGACAGAAATCTGGTATAAGTTGGTACTCAGTTGATTTTTGGAAAGTTCATTAGGGAGATAGCTGAAGTGATTCACAGTGTGCTTCTGGATTGAAAACCAGGTGTGGTGGTAATGTGATAACAAGAATAACACAATCCAAGGTTACATACTCCACAATCTCACACTAGGCAATCATTTAGGGGGAATTTGGTGAGAAAGCTGAAACATTCATCCAATTTACTGCTGACTTTCAAAACAGAATGAAAAGCAACCAGTCCCAGTGTAACTTGCCATAGTGTTGTACTGTATAATTGCTGAATGGTAAAAGTTGGAGAATTAAACTATTGTAAATCAGATATATTTATATACCATCTGTACTTGCTTATAAGTCAAGTTAAACTGCAAACAACAAAGATTCTGGTCTGCCATTGCATAATGCACCTGCAAATCAGGGTCCGTGCATTTGTTCTACTGATTACTCCCAACAAACTGCACAGACCCAGATCTGCCAGTGCATTATGAGATGACAAATCAGGGTCTGTGCAGTTTGCAGTTGGACTTGATTTGTAATTGAGTATATACGGTAGCCAGGAGTCCAGTCAATCCAATATCACTTACAAATGTCTAGGTTGTTATGCATTTCATAGTTGAAAATCTACAACTAAGTACGGGTTATTATATAAAAAGTAGGGGAAAAAGTACCCTATCACAGTACATAATAAATTAGTTGCATGAGTTTTTAAAAATTCATCAAATTTCTGTGGGTTAAAGATCATAGAACCTTCTTATCAAATGGTAAAAGGACTTGAAAGTCACAGGACAAAAAGCCAAAATTTTGAAAGGCTTCACAGGAAAATGGAAATTTAGTTTAGAAATTGAAGTCCTAAGTGTCAATTGTAAAATAGACTTATGACATTGAGGTTTATTTAGGGCTTCTTTTTGACAGGAATATTGTAAAACAAACATATAGCATAGAGACCAATACCATATTAAAAATAATACGGTTGATATTTTGTTTATTGTATTAGCATCTAGATGAAGAAGCTGCAATTAAATGGTGTTGTATGAAATCCTGCAACATTACAAAGTGTGATTTTATGTCCAGTGACTTGTTGTTCTACATGTCTCTCATAATAGTGAGAATTCAAATTGCATCTTTTTTATCCAGTGACTTTTTATTCTACATTCTTATCGAATACACAAAGAAAAGTTGATGTTGTTGAGCAAATTTGTCCTGGAAGACAGATACTGTCAGGTCACTGGTTTTTCCAGAAAAGAAAAGTGCATGACCGATTTACTGTTGGTTGAAAATTACAACAGATTTCCAAAAGTCCTGTATACTGTTTATTGCTTAGCTATTTTCTTACCCAGAACTGTTGGTTTTTAATAAGAGATGCAAGTTTCAACAATGTCATTTTAAATCCAATCTCATCCAGAGTTCAAAGCACCACAGTACACCTAGTCCAGATGAGATCATGTTGATGACATCATACAGTAATGATCATTTTGAATTGCACAGTAAAAGTTGATTTTACAAAATTGGACATCCTTACATAACCAGTTCATAATAACAACATTAATAAGTAATTTGACTTAAAATTTGTTAAGATAAAATTTTAAGAACTTGGCAGGAGTATGAATGCTGTTATAATTTTGAAACTATGACAAATTGCTTGCTGCGTTGTAATCAAGCAGAAGCCATAATCAATTTGATGTATAAGATTAGTTGAAATAATTGTATTTTTATATTAGAATCAAGATGTTTGTGATGATAATGGTTTATACTTTCATAATTAACATTACTTGTTTACAAATGTGTACGTTGTGATATGCCAGAATACATAAAATAACTTTACGATAAACCTAAAGTCATTTAAACCTTACAACTGAAAACTTTGGTACATTTTTTTTAAATCCTGGACAGTGACATGGAATTCTTTGTCTGCTCATTTTAAAGCAGAAAGATCAGTTGTAAGGTTTAAAGAAAAGTCTATTACATATTGTGTGATACTTTTTGGAAGATTTGTTACATTTCTTGCATTATTGTCATTTGCTTCACACAGCAATTGAGGGGATTTGTGTGCCACAGAATTTGATTCAAAATCTGCATTCTAGTTCTGACATATTTATTTGACAGACATTGCATAATTATAATAATACATTAACTGTCAACCTTGTGATTTCCATAACAAATTCAGAATATAGATATATTCAGTGAACACATTATACATGTACACAGTTTCACCATGATATTAAATTTCTTTATATTAACTGCTGTATACAGCTGAAGACTTCATTCAGGGTCATCACAATACTAAACTGACCACTACAGCTCAACACAAAATTGGTCACTGACAGCATAGTTGACTGGCTAAATGAATACATGTAACTGACTGGCCAACTAACTAAACTAATGGACTAGCCTTCTCCCTTACATGTAACTGACTGACCATCTAACTAAACTAATGGAGTAGCCTTCCCCTTACATGTAACTGACTGACCATCTAACTAAACTAATGGAGTAGCCTTCCCCTTACATGTAACTGACTGACCAACTAACTAAACTAATGAAGTAGCCTTCTCCCTTACATGTAACTGACTGACCATCTAACTAAATTAATGGAGTAGCCTTCCCCTTACATGTAACTGACTGACCATCTAACTAAACTAATGGAGTAGCCTTCCCCTTACATGTAACTGACTGACCAACTAACTAAACTAATGGAGTAGCCTCCCCCATGACTTGGATCTAGCTTTATATATCCAAGTTTCATACAAATTCATTAACTGATTGACAGATTAGAATTCATTCTATAATTAATGTTCCTTATTGGTCAACAATGAAGGAGGAGTTACTATGCTTCCTAAGAAATCCATATGTCCCCAACCATCTGTAACTCTACAGGTAGCTGCACAACATGGGGACTTAAATTATTGTGACCATTTAATTTGTATATCCTAGCCACTTACTTTACCATTTGAAATGTCTGACTTCCTGCCTGGCCAAATCGTTGCAGTTACCACTGGCCAATAGGCTCTTTAACAAATATGGCACACATACGACACCTTAGTCATCTAGTACTGCTTTCAATGCATGACTTATCTATACCTGTTTACCAATATTTGGAATACAAATCTAAGTGCTTTGTACACACTGTCTACAACATTAATCATATTTAACATATTCCAAATTATCATCTTTTCCTTGTTTCACATGAATTGTAGAAAATATTTAATGATGTAATTTATATTTTCAGAATTATTTTTTAATTAAAAATTTCCCAAAGATCTGCTCTGTGAAAATATCACCATCTGTTATTTTATTTATGTGTTTAAAATTGTAGATAGGTTTTATTCCCAGTAGAATTCATGAACCTTGACTTTAACACTGCTTCTCATTATTCAACTTTTTTCAGTTCCTAAAATAACTATTACTAATTGATATATGAATTAGTTGAGGGCCTCAGTGAAAACATTTGTATTCTAACTGAGCTACAGTCAATAAATACAGAAAGATCATAAAGATGATGATTAAAGCTGTAGTGTGCTATCTGTGACAATATTTAATGGATTTTGGTAATGAGACCGACTCAAAAATGAACAAGTGTCATCCCAACTTGTATCTGTCAGTATTTTTAGTTTGTTTGCCAAATCTTATATCAGATGTGGCTGCCATTAATGAAAATAAAAACATCTTTAAACGATGACCTCTCAAAAAACTAATCACAAAGCGAAAAAGATGGGTTTCATCAGATAAACAAAGCCTTTGATTTTTGTTTTGGCCAAATTTATATTAAATGGAGTGGGACTTGGATAGCCTTTGAATTTTGTTTTGGCCAAATTTTTATAAAATCGAGTGTGACTGGGAGATGGGTTGGACTTGTCAAGTATTGGTTCATTCATTCTACAGATAAATTCATTTCTTCAGGAAAGAGGAAGAGTGTTTGCTTTTGTTTTTATTGCAGCATTAGTGGGTATATCACGCAAAGGAGATGGGACATAAGAGCATGGGAGGATATTGTACCCACAATCCATGGTTGACTGGTCTGAGACTCTAATAACTTAGTTACCTTCAAGGTCACAGCAAGGTAAAATGTAATTCTGTGACATCTATCCTTGTATGCATGAAAACTATTGAACCAGACAAGATACTTTTTGTTATAAAACTTTAGCCAATTGTCTATCATGTGTAAAGGTCTGTAGCATACCAAAATCAAGCTCCACTGCCTCATGGTGAGGCTTACACTACAGGGGGTGGGGAATGTAACTTGACTCATAATATCATGGCTATGCAACCTGTCTCAAGGTCAGTGTAACAGCAAGGGAAACAAATTAGCAACCTATATCCATGTATAGGTAGATAAGTTTTAAACAAGTGATATTTTAAAGAAATTTGTCTTTTATATATCTCAACAGTGTCTCTTCTATTCACAGTCATACCCTTTACCTCAAGGACAAGGTTATAACTTGCAGGTCAAGGACAGTTTCCTTATCCAGGCTGTCACTTTTTAACCTGCTCTGATACTTTTAAAAATATTACCCAGGTCCACCTATATTTACCCCGCCCCAATTTTCCAACTGAGGGGTGACCCTCCCCCTCCATTCTGAGTTCAAGAATTGACCATTACCTTACCATACACTAGTTAATGTGGAAAGATTGTTATATTGATCTATCATGTGTTGTTTGTGGTACTCTTGTGTATAATATAGAATTGAATTTATATTTCAAGACTCCAGCGAGCTTGTGCTTTTTTTTTCCTTCTTACTTTTGCGCCAGGTCTTCAAACATCTGAGTGGAACTGAGATTTTAAAAAAGCATGGATATACAGAAAATCCAAGAATATTTTATACAATGGAATTATTTTGCTATGATTCCCACACTTTTTTTACAGACTGGCATTCAGATCTTATCATTCAGTAAATTGACTGGTTCTGATTCTTAGAATCATAATTCAGGCTGGAAATGTATGTCTTCATGATAAACAATGTCTGATGTTGAGTGTTTTCATTATCTAACAGTAAAATTCTTGTAATTACAGTCTTACTTAACACAAGACCCTTCCCTGCCTAGAGCATGAGGCCACAAATTTAGATGGTGTTCAGCTGTTTATCTTTACAGATTCACTGATAACACATTCATCCCATTTTATGTATGCAGATGAATGTCAAAGGTGGTAGTAATAATAATAATAATAATAATAATAATAATAATAATAATATTAACAACAACAATAATAATAAAGTTTTTTCACACAAATGCCAATAGCTCATAGCATAGAACACGCACCAACATAAACTGCATTGATACAAGTATAACATGTTCATCATGTGCATTTATTCAAGTGGAACTACTTTTGACCTCAGTGTCTTGGTTTTGGGTCATGCTAATTCTGTAGTCTGTAATTCTGTGTCTTACAGATTGATTGATTTATAGTTTATTTGTATTTCAATGTATTAAGCCAGGTTATGAAAATGTACTGTTTTATTTTACAAAAACAATAAATATTCAGACATGAAGCTGACCAGAGATGTATATATATAGTAATAAAAATATGAACAAACCGTGCTTCAAAATATGGAGAGAGAGAGGTAGAGAGAATCTATGTTCATTACAGACAAAAAGTAGAGCATATAATGTTATGATATCCACCCATCTGTCTGTACATCTGTCTGTTCCTTTATTGTTTCAACACAACAGTTTTACTTTTACACCATCTACTTTTACAATGCTATTTGGGTGGCTTGTACTTTCTGTAAGAAACTGCTTGGGTGGCCTAAGCGGTTAGAGCATCTGTCTGAGATATTGGGAGGTTGCAGGTTCAAACACCAGCCAAGTCATACAAAGGCTTTATAAAAATGGTACTAACAGCTGCCTCACTTGGCGTTCAGCAATGAGAGGTTAGTGTTAGGACTGGTTAGCCTGATGTCAGGATAATGTGACTGGGTGGGACATGATGCCACATGTGTGTGACATGATTCCCCAGTGCTAGACATCACAGTAAAGTGCCACACTGCAGAAATCTTTGTGATATGACTCAGATTGTTAAAAAGCTCTAAGAAAAAGCCTATTGATTTTGGGGTCAAAAGATTTGAGGTCAAGGCCATTGTGAGTGAAAATGGTTTCTGCACAAGAAATGTACCATCACCAAAATAAAACTATTTTTAAGGGGCATGTATATAATTTGTCATTAACAGTTCACTTATTTCACCATCATTCTATTTATGGCAGGTTCTAATTCATGAATAATGCAGAGCTTTTTTGTAATGCTGACACTAATCAATAAAATCATTATGTATGTATGTGTGCATATTTCATTCATCTTTTCAGATAATTTTTGTATTATCTAGAAATAACAAAGAACAGACTTGGTATGCCTGCCATTAGACAGCATGCATCATGATATGGCATTATGCATCTTTACCTGCAGCCATCCATAGTTCCAGCTGCCTGTTCCCATGTTTATTTCTAAAGAATAACACTAGTTCTCCAATATCTACAATTATCAAACTTCATAAACAGCTTGAATTTTGGTGCAAGGAAAGAAGCCTATTGATTCTGAAATCAAAGGATGAATGATCTTTAAACTGTCTGAAACAGTAACATTAGTTTTGCTTCACAGACCTGGACCAAACTTTGAATTAAGAAAGAGCACCCTGTTCATCCTTATTTTGTTGTACATCTGACTTCAGATATAACAACTGTTATGAAAAAAAGAATCTTTAAATGACTTCTCAAGAACCACTACACATAATTTTACCTAATTTTATTGAAAATATCTTGATTTACATATGTATGCACTTAATACTGATCCATTATCAATTATAGATGCTAATAAGAAAACCTAGAAAAACTTCTAACTACTGCACATAGTTTTTCCAAATTTGACAAGGCATCTTGGCATGAAGGTAGTGACTTTTGGGGGTAACTGGCATGATAAAGTTGCATTTTGGTGCAAAACTTTGCCACGAGTTGGCAGGAACTTGATAATATTCATATTGCCATGTGTAAGCTATGTGGTCTGACTCGGTTGTCATTAACTTAGGAAGTCACTGTGTTGTTTTGCAGTTTAAATATGCAGTAATTGGATCAAAAGTAAAATCAAACAATACTAAACATGCCTGACCACAAGTCATTATCAGATTTGGGGTCATTATCAGATTAGGGTGTTAATACTAAACATGTTAAAATAAACACTAATTATTGCTATCTTCATATAATGTGCATTGTTATACTCTCCTTAAGAGGGCCTCAATGGAGAACAGTCCTTGACTAATGAGTCACTCTCTATAAATAAAGCATTATTATTATTATTATTATTATTATTATTATTATTATTATTATTATCATTATTATTATTATTATTATTATTATTATTATTATTATTATTATTATTATTATTATTATTATTATTAAATACTTACAAAGAGCATCTCTGGGACTTGGTGATCTACAGTGAAAAGCTAAATTGATGAAGTAATTCTTCTCCAAAGGATAACACAGAAACCTAATGATTTTAGCATTAAATACTTAACAACCACTTTAAATTAGAAACCCATTCAGAAGTTACAAACACCAGTTCAGTTAAATATTTTGTATATCAAACATATTGTCTGGATAGCTTACATTGCAGAATGGTAAATCAGAGGTTATGACAAATGTCACTTCCAGCTAGCCAGTAAAAAGTATACAGAAGTAATTTTACATCACAGCAGTAGCTGTTACTATTACTACTACTACTACCATATATACTTGCTTATAAGTTGATGCTAGCTGCACTGACCTAACAATTGTCATTGCATAATGTGATGGCAGATCTGGGTCTGTGCAGTTTGTTAGGAGTAATCAGTAGAATAAACAACATAGACCCTGATCTGCAGGTGGATTATGCTACTGCACATCAGGATCTATGTTGCTTGGAGTTTGAATGAACTTATAAGTGAGTATATATGGTACTAGATTGTGTAGCCATCAGACCCAATGAGCTAGCTTATGGTATGGCTCTGACACTGTTAATTGCCTTGTGTGTCTGTCCATCAACAGTGTCCTTGTTGTTATGCCATGTGTGTCAGTCCATCAGCAGTGTTCTTGTTGTTATGCATTGTGTGTCTTTCCATCAGCAGTGTTCTTGTTGTTATGCCTTGTGTATCTGTCCATCAACATTGTCCTTGTTGTTATGCCTTGTGTGTCTGTCCATCAACAGTGTCCTTGTTGTTATGCCTTGTGTATCTGTCCATCAACAGTGTCTTGTTGTTATGCCTTGTTTGTCTGTCCATCAACAGTTTCATTGTTGTTATGCCTTGTGTGTCTGTCCATCAACAGTGTCCTTGTTGTTATGCCTTGTGTGTCTGTCCATCAGCAGTGTTCTTGTTGTTATGCCTTGTGTGTCTGTCCATCAGCAGTGTTCTTGTTGTTATGCCTTGTGTGTCTTTCCATCAACAGTGTCCTTGTTGTTATGCCTTTTGTGTCTGTCCATCAGCAGTGTTCTTGTTGTTATGCCTTGTGTGTCTTTCCATCAACAGTGTCCTTGTTGTTATGCCTTATGTGTCTGTCCATCAACATTGTCCTTGTTGTTATGCCTTGTGTATCTGTCCATCAACAGCATCCTTGTTGTTATGCCTTATGTGTCTGTCAATCAGCAGTGTTCTTGTTGTTATGCCTTGTGTGTCTTTCCATCAGCACTATTCTTGTTGTTATGCCTTGTGTGTCTGTCCATCAACAGTGTCCTTGTTGTTATGCCTTGTGTGTCTGTCCATCAACATTGTCCTTGTTGTTATGCCTTTTGTGTCTGTCCATCAACAGCATCCTTGTTGTTATGCCTTGTGTGTCTGTCTATCAACAGTGTCCTTGTTGTTATGCCTTATGTGTCTGTCAATCAGCAGTGTTCTTGTTTTTATGCCTTGTGTGTCTTTCCATCAGCAGTGTTCTTGTTGTTATGCCTTGTGTGTCTGTCCATCAACAGTGTCCTTGCTGTTATGCCTTGTGTCTGTCCATCAACAGTTTCCTTGTTGTTATGCCATGTGTGTCTGTCCATCAACATTGTCCTTGTTGTTATGCCTTTTGTGTCTGTCCATCAACAGCATCCTTGTTGTTATGCCTTGTGTGTCTGTCCATCAACAGTGTCCTTGTTGTTATGCATTGTGTGTCTGTCCATCAACAGCGTCCTTGTTGTTATGCATTGTGTGTCTGTCCATCAGCTGTGTTTGTTGTTATGCCTTGTTTGTCTGTCCATCAACAGTGTCCTTGCTGTTATGCCATGTGTATCTGTCCATCAACAGTGTCCTTGTTGTTATGCCATGTGTGTCTGTCCATCAACAGTGTCTTTGTTGTTATGCATTGTGTGTCTGTCCATTAGCAGTGTTCTTGTTGTTATGCCTTGTGTGTCTGTCCATCAGCAGTGTTCTTGTTGTTATGCCTTGTGTGTCTGTCCATCAGCAGTGTCCTTGTTGTTATGCCTTTTGTGTCTGCCCATCAACAGCATCCTGTTGTTATGCCTTGTGTGTCTGTCCATCAACAGTGTCCTTGTTGTTATGCCATGTGTGTCTGTCCATCAGCAGTGTCCTTGTTATTATGCTTTTTGTGTCTGTCCATCAGCAGTGTTCTTGTTGTTATGCCTTGTGTGTCTGTCCATTAGCAGTGTTCTTGTTGTTATGCATTGTGTGTCTGTCCATCAGCAGTGTTCTTGCTGTTATGCATTGTGTGTCTGTCCATCAGCAGTGTTCTTGCTGTTATGCCTTGTGTGTCTGTCCATCAGCAGTGTTCTTGTTGTTATGCCATGTGTGTCTGTCCATCAGCAGTGTTCTTGTTGTTATGCCTTGTGTGTCTGTCCATCAGCAGTGTCCTTGTTGTTATGCATTGTGTGTCTGTCCATCAGCAGTGTCCTTGTTGTTATGCCTTATGTGTCTGCCCATCAACAGTTTCCTTGTTGTTATGCATTGTGTGTTTGTCCATCAGCTGTGTTTGTTGTTATGCCTTGTGTGTCTGTCCATCAACAGTGTCCTTGTTGTTATGCCATGTGTATCTGTCCATCAACAGTGTCCTTGTTGTTATGCCATGTGTATCTGTCCATCAGCAGTGTCCTTGTTGTTATGCCTTGTGTGTCTGTCCATCGACAGTGTCCTTGTTGTTATGCCTTGTGTGTCTGTCCATCAGCAGTGTCCTTGTTGTTATGCCTTGTGTGTTTGTCCATCAACAGTGTCCTTGTTGTTATGCCATGTGTGTCTGTCCATCAACATTGTCCTTGTTGTTATGCCTTGTGTGTCTGTCCATCAACAGTGTCCTTGTTGTTATGCCTTGTGTATCTATCCATCAACAGTGTCCTTGTTGTTATGCCTTGTGTATCTGTCCATCAGCAGTGTCCTTGTTGTTATGCCTTGTGTGTCTGTCCATCAACAGTGTCCTTGTTGTTATGCCTTGTGTATCTGTCCATCAACAGTGTCCTTGTTGTTATGCCTTGTGTGTCTGTCCGTCAACAGTGTCCTTGTTGTTATGCCTTGTGTATCTGTCCATCAACAGTGTCCTTGTTGTTATGCTTTGTGTGTCTGTCCATCAACAGTGTCCTTGTTGTTATGCCTTGTGTATCTGTCCATCAGCAGTGTCTTTGTTTTTATGCCATGTGTGTCTGTCCATCAACATTGTCTTTGTTGTTATGCCATATGTGTCTGTCCATCAACAGTAGTTATTGTCAGCTCTGAATGCAAGCTACACATATTTGAACTAAATGCTGCAGAGAGGATCCTTGCATGAAGGGTTTTCAGATTTTCACATATTTACTGTCAGATAGAGCTATGGAACTATATGAAAACAAATGCCATGGTGGCCATATTCAATATTAGATTGGCACCATTTCTATCTACTACCAACAAGATATCTGAAGATTTTGATGAAAGCACAGTGTCAGTATGACCAGCCATCAAATAGTGACAACAATATTGTGGCAGTCATCTTAGAATTCAGATCAGCACCATTTTCATTTATAACAAACTATCAGTGAAAATCCCATGCTGATATTTTTTAGTATAGTAGTTATTAAATAGTATATGTATAACCAAACCAAACAACCAACAGCTGTTATATAGAGTATGACCAAACAAACCAACAATTGTTATATAGAGGATGACCAAACCAACCAACCAACCAACTCTTATGTAGAGTAGTACCAAACAAACCAACCAACAACTGTTATATAGAGTATGACCAAACCAACCAACCATCAACTGTTATATAGAGTAAAACCAAACAAACCAACCAACATCTGTTATATAGAGTATGACCAAACCAACCAACTATCAACTGTTATATAGAGTAGTACCAATCAAACCAACCAACAACTGTTATATAGAGTATGACCAAACCAACCAACCATCAGCTGTTATATAGAGGATGACCAAACCAACCAACCAACAACTGTTATATAGAGTATGACCAAACCAACCAACCATCAACTGTTATATAGAGTATGACCAAACCAACCAACCAACCAACCAACCAACCAACAACTGTTATATAGAGTATGACCAAACCAACCAACCATCAACTGTTATATAGAGGATGACCAAACCAACCAACCAACCAACCAACCAACAACTGTTATATAGAGTATGACCAAACCAACCAACCAACCATCAACTGTTATATAGAGGATGACCAAACCAACCAACCAACAACTGTTATATAGAGTAGTATCAAACAAACCAACCAACATCTGTTACATAGTAGGACTAAACCAACTAACCATCAACTGTTATATAGAGTATGACCAAACCAACCAACTATCAACTGTTATACAGAGTATGAGCTTTGCATGTGTATACCTATGGGGATCTGTCATGTATTTTAAACACGAAGGGTTCACTTATTATATAGTTGAGTACAGTATTTTATTGGCACAGAATTTGTTTCTAATATGTGTAAGTTTGTGTGTACTCCTTCAAATCATTGCCTTCTTTATCACTTGTACTTAGTCCTACATAGTAATTACAAGATTTGAATTAAGAAAACTCCTTCTCCTGCCTAATTTCCCTGCACTTTGAATCACAACATAATTGTTTTTTATTGCAGCCTTCAGGATTGCAATGAGTGTGCTCTTTACCTCTGGATAATTGCAGAAATTAGATGAGAACTTGATGAGCAGCAAGCAAAGTATTGCAATGAAAGAAGAAGAAAAAAAAATGTTATGCTCACAGAATGAAAATCAGTTTGCAGCCTGAGGTGCAGATGTTGGCATTTTTCCAAGAATTTGGTAGGTATTTATACTTTTTGTATGCATGCATTTTAAACCATTTTCTTCTTAAAATCACCTGCTGAAACAGCTTTAGTTTTAGTCCTTTTTTTCAGTGGAATTTTAATTAAAAAATAAGTATTATTGCATGAAGATGGTGACTCATATATTTAGACAGTTCATTACTATGCAGCAATTAATTACAGCAGAAATATTTTAGATTTTCTTCTCATCCACATTCCTTCATGGGTGCTAAATTGAATAAATACTGGAAACTGAACAAAAATACTAGAGATCTCAAAGGTTTTTTTGTTGAAAAAGGGGGGTATTAAATTGGTCCTGTCAGTCCATCCATCTGTCTTTCCATTTATTCATCTTTTTGTCTGTCTGTCCATCCCACTTTTATTGCTGTTCAGAAACTCCCTGGATTTTATTTAAATTTTGTATGCTGCTTGATAAAGATGAAACTTGGCAGAGTTCTATTGTTAGAATTCAGCATCATTGTTCAGTTATAGTCCATGAATGTCAGACCCACCCACTTTAATCTCTGCACAATATCTCCATTATTGATGGATTTGGTATGCAAATTTGTATGCAGATTTGGTATACAGCTCAGTATTAATTAAACCTCAGCTGAGTTCAGTAGTCAGCCTTCTTCAGCATTATTTAGAGTTATACCCCCTGATTGTCACACCCACTTTCATTTTTACACAGAAATTCCTGTATTTATTAAATTCCTTCTAAATTTTATATGCAAATTTATATTGATGAGTCTAGCTGAGTCGATAGCCCTCCTTGTCATGAAACAGATTGTTGAGATATCTTGGCAATAGTTAAATCACAATGCTAAATTACCAAAATCTAAGCAACCAAAATATCACATGAAATTCAATAATGGATGGAAACAGGAATCTCATTGGTTGGAATCCAGTTCAAAGTTCAGTATGAATACATTCTGCCATTCCTGTAAAGTTGATTTTAAAATCTGCTACAGTGGCAAGAAGGATTTTACATACACAGAAACCCCATCTCATAAGAGCATTTTGAACTCAACAATGAATATGCCTTCACTTTAATTTATGTTAATGGGATCTGTGTCAGAATTACATGTGACAAGACAATGTTTGCCAGCTTCAAAGCTGAATGATCACCTGTTTTTGGTAGCTAATAATTTTCAGATTTAGTCAAGATGATGTTCCCTGACTTGGAAATTATACATAAGTGTTTGTGCAAATGGACAAAAGTTATTCAAATAGTGACCTAAGCTTTAGGAGCTCAATAGAATAAGAAAGTAAAAAATATGTGTCACAATGAAAATTTGCGCTTCTGATGGATGAGTCTAATGATTAATGGGACAATAAAATGCTGACTATCTTAGTTCATATTCTTGACAAGGATGTCAACATGATCTCCACAAAATTCTTTAGAATACTGTCCTATAACATTGGATCAGCAGAATACTGTCCTGTAACATTGGATCAGCAGAGTACTGTCCTGTAACATTGGATCAGCAGAATAATATCCTGTAACATTGGATCAGCAGAGTCCTGTCATGTAACATTGGATCAGCAGAGTACTGTCCTGTAACATTGGATCAGCAGAATACTGCCCTGTAACATTGGATCAGCAGAAAAATGTCCTGTAACATTGGATCAGCAGAGTACTGTTCTGTAACATTGGATCAGCAGAATAATATCCTGCAACATTGGATCATTAGAGTACTGTCATGTAACATTGGATCAGCAGAATACTGTCCTGTAACATTGGATCAGCAGAGTACTGTCCTGTAACATTGGATCAGCAGAATAATATCATGTAACATTGGATCAGCAGAGTACTGTCATGTAGCATTGGATCAGCAGAATACTGTCCTGTAACACTGGATCAGCAGAGTACTGTCCTGTAACATTGGATCAGCAGGATACTGTCCTGTAACATTGCATCAGCAGAGTACTGTCCTGTAACATTGGATCAGCAGAATAATATCATGTAACATTGGATCAGCAGAGTACTGTCATGTAGCATTGGATCAGCAGAATACTGTCCTGTAACATTGGATCAGCAGAGTACTGTCCTGTAACATTGGATCAGCAGGATACTGTCCTGTAACATTGGATCAGCAGAAAAATGTCCTGTAACACTGGATCAGCAGAATACTGTTCTGTAACACTGGATCAGCAGAACTCATCTTTGTATAAAATACTCATTTAAGTATTACTAAAGTTTAACTTTTTACTGTTTATAAGAAATTTAAATCAGAATCCTACACATTTGCCCCTAGTCTACTGAAGGCCACACTTGCTTGAGCATTTCTGGCATTGGTTTTCTTGATCAATGTGGAATGCACATGACAGTGTGCTGCCATGATAGGTGAATCTGTCCACAGCCATGAGGGTTTGGCCAATGATTGGTGAAGGTAGGTTCTACATAAAGCTTTTCTGGTGCAGGTTGATCCTTTACATCTGTTATCTTGATTCTGATTGTGAGACTGAAATGGTCACAAGCTTAAAGAGTAATGGTCCATACTCTGTTGCATGTGAGTCTCAGATTTGGTATTCAGGGAACAGTCATCAGGAAATAGGAGATTATGAATAGTCATTTCCTGTAACTTTGTTCCTCCACAGTATGATGTTCTCTGCCATGTTAAATGATGCCATCTGTGATTATGATGTTGGGATTGACATGAGATACCAGAATGACAATGTAGTCATTGAGATGCCAGTGCTTGGAGCAAAGCTGCAGCCGTGATGCCTTGTTGTAGTTTGGCAGGAGGAAGACTGATGGGTGATTTAGAAAGTTGAGTTCAGTGCATTTCCTCAGCAGGAAGAGTTTTTTGTTGTTGCACACCTGACCATGTCTGAGGATCTGTGTCACCTCTAGCACTGAAGTCACCAATGACAGTGGGCTTGCGTGCTTTTATCATTTATGTGATACCAGAATCCAGGTCTTAATAAAATTTGTCCTTGATTGCATCTTAGTTGGTCATAGTGGATGCATAGGCTTAGATGATAATTGCGTATCATTTTCCAGATAGTGGGAATCTCATTTGCATTAGTTTTTAATTCACTTTTCTCTTCTTTACTTCAGCCATTCCAGGTGTAGCTGGCTTCTTTGTTGAGTTGTTCTACCCCTGCTATAGTCTGACTATACATCCCTGTTTCTTTGTATCCCCCTACCAATTTGAATAATGGAAACCTTTAATGTGATCAAAAGTGCAAGGAACTTAGTCAGTTCATTTATTGATTTACAGTTTCAACCTGACTGTGAGTAGAGTGTCCTTAACACCGTCATCTTCTACCCATTTCATGCTTAATGGAAGTTTTCAATATAATAGACGGATATGTTCGAGATCCATTTCCAGTTCCTGGACAAGACCATTTCCAGCAATGGGGTGTGCACATGATTACAGATGTACATATATTATGTCATCTGCTTCTGATATTTACAATGTCGACTCAAGCAAAGGAAAAGAATGACTACAACAAAGTTGCCCTTCACATGGATTTAAAAAGTGGTTTAATTTCAATGTTCATGTATACAAAGGGATGTAATTCCAAACTCTCAATGTAATGGTAATTTACAGAATTATCTGACAGTTACTGAATAGGATCAACTACGTAATTATGTTGTCTGATGGAAATAAACTAGCCCATAGTGTATGCAATATGGCGCCGTGTTAGTATGGAAAGTCCGTTAAGCATGAATGGTGCAGGGGATGCCAGTGTTAGTGACATTTTGGTCACAGTAGGTTTGAAATTATAAATCAATGATTCAATTGACTTAGTTTTGTGCACTTTTATCACATTAAACATTTTCGTTATTGAAATTGGTAGGGGGTACAAACACATGGTGATGTATAGTCAGACTATAGGTGAGTTTCACTCAGAACTGGATGTTGAATCTGGAAGCCAGTTCTCTACCAACTAATGCTGTTCTTATCTTGGTGGGTCTGTCTGTCTGTCTGTCTATCTATTAGTAAGTGTATGTTCTAGGCACTGATAGGAAACTGTGTCACATTTGTCTTAGAATTTTGAGCTAAGCTACTGCTTCCACTGTATCCACACCAGCTGCTTTGCTGCTTGCTCATTGCAAAAGACTTGAAGATGTCTGGTGGGGGAGGGGAATAATTTCATGACTTATGTGCAAGTCACCCTCACTTTTGTCCAGGCCTGTCTGAATCCAGTGGCACAACAATATCAAGACATATGTTAATAAGTCAGGTTGCAGTGGATGACCATCATTTCCTACTGCACCTTAGATGATGTCCTGCACTATCCACACATCTTTTGCCATTTGCCTTCACAGCTGTGGGATGAGCATATCTGCCTTCACATATGTGGGATGAGCATATCTACCTTCACAGCTATGGGATGAGCATATCTGCCTTCACAGCTGTGGGATGAGCATATCTGCCTTCACAGCTGTGGGATGAGCATATCTACCTTCACAGCTGTGGGATGATCATATCTGCCTTCACAGCTAAGGGATGAGCATATCTGCCACAGCTGTGGGATGATCATATCTGCCTTCACTACTGGTTGATGTGTATATCTGCTCAGCAACCTGATTCACAAGAAAGGACTTTCCATAGGGAGTCAGGTGTATTTACAGTAGCAGGTGTAGCCTGACCTGATAACAGTGTCTGCAAATGGGGCTTAAAGTCACAAAGGGTGTAATGGTATTACCTGTGGATCAGTGCTTCATGTGGAGGATCCAATTGACATTAAAACAACATTAGATGCTATGGAGTGCAATGAATGCTTACTTGTCCAATTAGGCAGGTTGTCTTATCGAAAAGTGCCTGCAGGATTTTTTGCAGTGGGGGGGTCAGTCAGTCACAAAAGGGAGAGTTAGTTGCTTAGTTTTGTGTGTAAACAATCTGCAATTAAAGCTAATATTTACTAAGCATTTTGAACAGAATCTTGTGACATATTGCTAGTGATGGATGAACAGTGAAACAAGTGTTATAGGTCTGCACTGTTAACTGGAATGTCTAAGCAATGATGGGTGTCATTTTAGGAACATTTCAGTTCATTTTTTTGTTTTTTGGTGTTTTTAAACTGTTTGAAAGAATTGTTATTATTGTCATTTCTAGATTTAAGCCTTAATGTAACCACTTCAGTATATTCTATAATATAACAGAGACAGACATCTCCCTTGGACCATTTGTATTGGATATGCAAGTGACAGATATTTCCATTGGGTCAGTTGTATTTGATATGCAAGTTACAGACATCTACCTTGGGCAAATTACATTGGATATGCAAGTGACAGACATCTCCCTTAGGCAAAATGCATTGGATATGCAAGTGACAGACATCTACCTCGGGTCAATTGTATTAGATATGCCTGTGGCAACAGCAACATGATGCTTCCATATAACAAAAGCAGTAAAGAATAGTAACTATAGATTTATAATGCAGTTTAAAGCACTGTTCATCAGGTACTATAAAATATTCTCAGAACTTGTACATTTTATTTTATTTCACTTCATATTCAGTCAATTATATTAACATTCATTTTTATAAATCTTGTGTTACAGTTCACTCATACATGTGTCTCAATGCATATCTTCATTTTAATATATATATAGTCCAGCCATTTCAGATTAAGGGATGAAACTTGGTATAGTTAAACATCACCATCATAAAATGTCACAAACCACATGGGAGGCACCATACTATCTACAAAGCAAGGTGACAGCACAGTTATTTAAATTTTCCATTTGACTTTTCCTGTCACTTTAATAATAAATTGTATGGCCTATTGAGATCAAGGGATGATGCTAGGTGGGGACAAAAATGCACTGAATTTGTTTGTTTAAATTTGTTAAATTTTTTAACTCCTTGTTTTTTAAAAAACATTTTTATGAAAACTATGTTAGCGTGATTAATCAAAAACTACTTGACATAGGCAGAGGAAATTTGGTATGCACATTTGTATGCATCCATAGAGAAGGTGAGGAGATTTTCATGCCATTTTATGTTCTTCAAATTTTTGGAGAAGTTGAGCTTTTGGGTTAGCAGAACTCTATTAACAACATTTCAGTTTGTTGTAGCAAGACAATTCCTCGATAAACATATGGATTCAGCAAATAATCATTGAATATAGAAAGCAGTTGAGGAATATTTCCAATGATATATATATATATATATATATATATATATATATATATATATATATATATATATATATATATATATATATATATATATATATATATATATATATATATATATATATATATATGGATGGGTAGGGTGGTGATATAAATGATTGTGTTATCTTCATGTGTTCTTTTTTGTGTGTGTGCTTAAAGTCAAGGTTTTATCATTTATGTTACTTGCAGGTAACCATAGAAGGTTACTGCCAATAAATATCTGCCACTTTCTTAGAGTTTGACAAAGTTCTAATAAACATCTTGGTGTGTTTCTTTTACAAATATATAATTTAGTAGGAAATCAATCTATGTATGACTGGTTCTTTCTATTTCCTAAAAAATAATGTTACATATGCATTTAATTTCCAGATGGTAACTGAAGTTCTTGTGAACAGATTTGAACCCAACTTGGTCCTTGTGTTTAACTAGACCAGGGAAGAACTCCATTAATTTTTCGGTCCACATCTTTTGAGGTCATGGCTGCTGTTACTAAAAATATTCTACCTTTGCATTTCATTTCTGGATAATAACTTAAGTTCTTGTCCAAATAAGATTTTGGACTCATCAGTTATAAGGTCATGGTTGCTCTATCAAAATTTAATTGATTGTGCCTATCCATTTCATTTTGGATGCCACCTTTGTACATGTGTCTGCCCAAGAAAGACCCCTATTGATTTGTTATATGTGTGTCTGCAAGGTCACTGATACTCAAAAATGCTTTTTGTTAGCCTTTCATCCCAAGCATTCCCCTGTTGGTTTAGGGATGGAGAAGAGGCCTGATATACTACTTTCCTGTATGTCATACAAGGTGAATAATGGAAATTGAGCCATGATGGGACAGTGGTTAGCATGCTGGACTTGCAATTGAAAGGGTGTGGGTTTGAATCCTACTATTGTATCAGCCTGGGTCAGCTTCATTGGTACACAGCCTTTTCTTACCTTGGCATGAGTTAATTATGTTGCTGTGCCATAAAAAAATACCAAACCAGACAAAAGAAGTAGGTTGCATATTTTTACTTATGATTATGTCTGCTATTGATGTATGTACAAAAGAAAGTACAAGATTTGAAAAAAGGATCAAGCATCTAAACTGAGAAAACTTTGTTTTTTAAATGTGAAAAATTATTGATGAACAACATTCTTTATGTCTTGTCCTAGTTTTTCAACTGTCTTGTGACTGCCATTTATAGATATTTATAAACATCATGATATGGATTCAGTTTTTTTAAAAGTCTCTGCTGGCACATTTATCATTGGAAAGATGTGCCAGTTTCTTCTTTGTCTTGGCTGGAGTTTTATAATGACTGCAGGCACTACAAATGTAAAGGATTATCTAGTGGATGATCTGTTAAGAAAATTAGGTTGCTTCCAGGGCTTTTTATAACACATTTATAGTATAGCCAGGCTGTGGAGTTTGATTGCCAGGTATAGCTTGGCAGAATCAAGGGATGAAATATTCTAAGATGCTTCTTTTCTTATCCTGCAGAGAGAAAAGGAAAGTGACTAATTCAGTTTGAAAGATGTTTTCTTATTGGAGCATCTTACATATGAATAGACAAATGTTGAAATCTTGCCCTCCTCATCTGTAGGAAAAATATAAGTTGGAGGAAGGCTGGTATTGTAACCTAAATTAACTTGTGTACAATAGATTCTCTTGTTTGAAGAAAAAAGGCCCTGTTCTGGAATACAGTGATGTCTGATATAACAGTTTCTTTTGTTTGTCACATTATAGTGAATCTTTTCATACACATTACAGTGAATCTTTTTGTATATGTCACAGTGAATCTTTTTGTAATATTACTATGAATCTTTTTCTTTATGTCACAGTGAATCTTTTTGTAATATTACTATGAATCTTTTTGTTTACGTCACAGTGAATCTTTTTGTAATGTTACTATGAATCTTTTTGTTTACGTCACAGTGAATCTTTTTGTAATGTTACTATGAATCTTTTTGTTTACGTCACAGTGAATCTTTTTGTAATATTACTATGAATCTTTTTGTTTACGTCACAGTGAATCTTTTTGTAATATTACTATGAATCTTTTTGTATACGTCACAGTGAATCTTTCTGTATATGTCACAGTGAATCTTTTTGTACTTGTTATAGTGAATCTTTTTGTAGTATCACATAATCGTTTTGTATGTGCTACAAATGACTCTTTTTGTACATGTTACCATGAATTTTTTTACATGTTACAGTGAATATTTTGTACGTGTTACAGTGAATCTTTTGATACATGTTACAGTCAATCTTTTCATACATGTTAAAGTGAATCTTTTTGTACCTGTTACAATGAATCTTTTTGTTCATGTTACAATGAATATTTGTGTGTGTTGTGTCTAAGGGAACCATTTTAAAGATCAGGATGGAAAATTCATTTTCAGGAAATGCCCCATACACCTGGTCAGGTGGTAATGTATGGGAACATGTAAACATCTTTTTAAATTGGTACAAATGATGTTTATCCAGCACAAAAAATAAATGAGATTACTTAAAAAAAGTGAAATTCTTTTTAAAACGTGCTTAAAAGAATTTGAGGAAATGTGACCAAAAAGCAAATTTGTCATAATTATGGCTTTCAGACTTACACAAATGTTCCCGATCCATCATTACTAAATTTAGAAAAACCCTTAAAAGAATTCCCAAAAACGAGTGTTTGACAGAATTTGACCAAATTTAACATCAGGCACTCTGACATAAAGTGCTTTAGAATTTTTACAGATGATGTTGATTTGCCATCAAATATGACCACCCTTATGAAAAATAGACAAACTTTTGAACAACTTTTAAAAAGATGCTGAATAGAATTTTAGTAAATTTGACAGGAAGAATCCTGGTGTACAAAGCATTTAAATTGGTACAAATTATACCAGTCTGCCATCAAATATGGCTGTCATTTTTAACAATAAAAAACCTGTATCAAATATCTTTTCAGAAACCATTAAACAGAATGTGGCCAAATTTGACAAACAGGTATAAAATTTGTACAAATGATGACAGTCAGCTGCTGTGACTTAAAATAGAAAAACATTTAAGCAAACTTATGTAAAAAAAACTGCAGAATAGAAATTAGCCAACCAAATTTGGCAGAAATCCTGGCAATAAAACTATTCAGTGCAGTGATTCTGATATGCAGTCATGTAAGGATGAAGACACAAAAATGGAGAAACCTTGACAGAATTCTTTTCATTACTTATGCAGTCAGGAGTATCAGAAAGCATTTCAACAGATATCATCCTACTGATCCAGACTACATGGTCATTTATTCTTGTCTAGCCAGCTGAGTGACCTCTGTTGACTTCTGTTTAATTGATTGGCATGATACTTGGTAGATTGTATGGTCAGCACATGGCCCAAGATGCACTGAACATCTAAAAATTTCATTTGTCAGTTATCTTTTGAATGCTTGGTTGGTTGGTAACTGAATTTTCACGGTAAACTCAGCACATGTCAGGGATTCAAATAGAGCCCAAAAATTGGTAATTTTCTTGAAGGAATCTTGCTTAAATCTGGACCAATGTTTAGAAATTCAGGGAATTCTTGCACTCACTTTTCCAGAACAAAAAGGTTTTCAGAAATTGTTTTCAGTGCAGTGCAGTGTATTTTTGCCTGATTTTTCTTAAACATGGTATTATGTATTTTTAATTTGCATTGTATGTTAGTGTTTTTTTATTATGTACTATTGGGTTATGTAACACTGCATTTTTTAGCTGACCTTGTCCAAAAACAAGTTCATTTTCTACCTGACCAGAATCATTGATTTTGGTTTTGTAAATGACATGTATATCTCAATCTGAGTCCAGAACATTGGAAATTCCCCATGAAGTGCCTGGTAAACCTGATGTTTGTCACATTCTGTATTATCATTTTAGTAATAGACCATATCTAATTATAGCTTGGATTGTTCTGGAAATGAACTTTTGGTCTACATCCTGACTCTTTTTTTGTATCATAGTTTCTTATATAATCTTGTTTATTAGAAAAATTATTTATTCCTATGATAAAATCTTTCAGAAATCACTTTAATAGTTGTATTCAGATTTTGATTTGGGTACATTTATTTATTGTTCATTGGAAATACAAAGTGCTCAATAATATTCTTGGAAAGAGACCTCAACTGTGAATTATAGTGAATTCAGACAAGGAAACCTTAGATTATATTACTGTGATTCAACAAAGTCTGTTTGGCACATCAATACAATTTAAGCCTTGGTTCATTAGTACATTAAATACTACTGACCACTACAGGCACATCAACACCTTCATCATTATAAATTATTTGGAATATCGCTAAAAATGATTCAGAACTTTATTCATTAGGACTAGAGTTATTGTCCATTTTGACATGAATTTAGATGCAATATAAAAGTCACATTTTGTTTTCAGTGTAGACTTCAAGGCTTGATATTAATTTTTCAGATCACTTGTCTGATTGTCAAGTTTTCACAGATCCTACCATTTCATTACGTTTTCAGAAATATTTTTGGATGAAAGGAAAAGAAATAGGAGCAAATTCTACATGCTTACAGGATTAAACTATGAATAGTCCAGTCAATAACAGTCACATTTAAATGTAAAGTTAGCAAAACTAGAATACAGAAAGCACAGATTTTCCAGGAAAAATTGTATTTAAATCAACATAAACTTAAAAAGTACAAACAAAAATTGTAAATGAGAAGAGTACTTGAAAAATAACAAAAATAAACCATTATATGACATAAACATAACCAAAAACATACTAAAAAGCAAAATATGCTTGAAGGATTCAATGATAAAATTATTGTGATTTCTTAGTAGTAATCCCAACACAGAAACAATGATCCTCATAAAGATCAGGTATTCCCCTTTCCATTTGGCAGAAATTCTATTCACTTCTTGTGACTTTAATATGCTGTTTGTAAATTCACAAACTTCTTTTTTCACACCTCTTTCTTTCATGTGATTTGTTGATAAAACCCCATGCAGATAGCACACTGTATCATGTGCCCAATTCATGTAATCAGTTGTATATTGGTCTGTAGGAAAGTTATAATATAAGGTTAGATGAGGATTGACAGGAAATAATTAAAATATTTTCACACCTAAACTGGCTGGATAGCATTTTGGATCTTAATAATTGAATTATCAAGGGTAATGTCATAAATAATCTTGATGCTTGTAATCAAGTCTGATATGCAAGCATCTATCAGATCAAGATTGGACATGGATTGCATTCAGTGGGCCTTTGTTTGAGTAAGGAATGGACTATTTCTGTAAAAGTCATGTAATTATCATAAAAACTTAAAGGGAAAATGGTGTGGAATATAAATCAGAGTTGTAATTTCTACAAACATTTCCTCTCATTTTATCAGTAACACACATAAATCACTTGTCCAGTTGGTCAAGCTCTTTTAGTTAAAGTGGAGTTGCAGGGTAGCTTAGTAATGGTCGAACATAGGACTCATGATCCAAGTGTCATGGGTTAGATACCTATCCAGGTAATCTGGAACAGTTTTCTTGGCATATACTTGTTAAAGACACTTAGATTCAATTTCTGCATGATATAGCCATTAATGTATTAAAATTGCCATTATAACCAACAAAGTAATTTTACTTGCCCTGGCTTTAGTTTCACTTGCCTAGGGCTGTTTGACAACTATTAATGCTGATCCCTATATAGACCCACCTCCTCTGGAAAACCTTCAATGACTTGAGAGGCAAATCTGTCAATAACCTTCCATATACATGTATTAGTGATGCAAATGGTGGTATTAAGCAAGAACCTCTTGAAATTGCAAATGCACTCAATGATTACTTTCTGAATATAAATGAAAAATGTGTGGATTTCACAACTCTTAGACAATCCCAGGGTGATGAGCCTTGAATTCATTTTACATAAATTAAACCAACTTGATGTCACAACAGCAACAGGTCTAGACAATGTAAGTGCTAAATTCCTAAAACTCTCATCTCAATTAAATGCACCTTCACTTACATATATTTTCAATCTACATATTTCCCCAGGTATTTTTCCAAGCAGGCAAAAACTGGCAAAAGAACTCCAATACATTTACATTAGAAGGGATATTTTTCTAGTGTGAATAGCTATAGACCTGTATCAGTTTTATCATCACTTTCAAAGATATTATAAAGACATGTTTGTAATGAATTTAGAAACTACCTGGAATCATTTAATTTGCTACATTCCTGATAATCTGGCTTCCATGAAGGACATTCATGCCAGACTAATCTAGTTAGAATGGTGGATGATTGGTTAACAGCAATAGATTGAGGCAACCTTCTAGACACAGTGTTAACCTTTCAAAGGCTTTTGACCTTGTAAATCACAAAATCCTGCTGGAAAAGCTCAGCATGTATCAAGTTAACCATGAAAACTTAACTTGGTTTTGATCCTATCTTGAAGGCAGACTACAACACGTTTCTATTTTAAATAAACTTTCAGATACGAAACTGATAAAGTCAGGTGTTCCACAAGGATCAGTTCTTGGACCATTACTCTTTCTGCTGTACATCAAGGATTTACCATATCGCACTGAACTATCCAGCACCAACATGCTCACAGATAATACAACATTATATAACATTGGATCAACAGGCCATGAGATTAGCACTAAATTATATAAAGATTTGGTAAAAATAAATAAATGGTGTGAAAACAATGGTATGAAGACAAATGCAACACAAACAAAAGCCATGATCATAGGTAGTCAAGCAAAGTAAAAGCAGTGAATTTTTTTCTTCAAAGTAATAATAAAAGGAATGGGTATACAACAATCTGAAAATGAAAAACTAATTGGCATTATGATAGACCAAATCTTGTGCTGGAAAATACAAGATGATAAGGTTATTAAAAAAGTTAATTCACTGCTTTATCTCTTGAACAGAATAAAATCTTATCTCCCTCAAGAACAGAGAAAGATATTCTATGTTGCATATATCATGCCACACCTAGGATATTGTTGTCCTATCTGGGGTAATAGTGGTTATTCTTGATGCTGATTTACATATATCATCAACAAATCTTTTTTAAAATCCTAAAGTGGTCTCCATTTCAGCAGAGAATTCAATTTCAGAAGGGTTTACTAGTCTATAAACCCTTACTTGGATTGGCTCTTGATTATCTTAAATGTAACTTTAAATTTGTTACAAATGTAGATATGTATTAACTAAGATCCATCTCAAACAACAATTTACATTTACCTAAATAAAATTCAGACATTTATAAGAGGAGTTTTATTTTTTCTGGAACCAAATTATGGAATTCCATACCACCTTATATAAAGTCAGTTGACACATGCCAAGCTTTTCAAAAGCTTCTGAGTCAACATCTACAGAAATAATCATTTGTATGATTTTATTTAATTCAGTACTACTACTTTTTACCACATTGTTATCATGCACTGACCTAGAATGTTTTATACATTTTTAATGCTACTATTTGTATGTATCCTGCATGTACTCATCCTTGAAGCCTTGTACATATTTTAATGTAGCAGGAGATCAATTGTTGATTTTTTTTAACAGCATTTGTTGCCTAAAGACACCTTATTTTGAAACATTTGTGCATTATATATATATATATATATATATATATATATATATATATATATATATATATATATATATATATATATATATATATATATATATATATATATTGACCAAATAATCTTCTTCTTTAAATAAAGTCATTATTATTATTATTATTATTATTATTATTATTATTATTATTATTATTATAGTGATGGTAGGGGTGGGATGCATGAGAGGCAGGGCTGTATTTATGCTAGTGAATTATTGACCATTCCACTATTTGAATTGAAGCCAAAAGTGCTACAATACAAATGATTGTGCCTCCGTATTTTGAAAAAGCTCAAGAAAACTTCGAAGAAAGTATTAATCTTATGTAGTTTATGATCTCATTAATTCAGTATTTAGAGTATGTAGCAACAATAGGGTAGCAAAAATGGTAAATGCATATGAACCTACCAAGGTAAATAAGACAAGAGATATAGGTATATGTTTCAGTATGAAGAAGAAAAAGAACAAAGATAAAGGTAAAAGTAAAATCCTATAATATAAGGTCAAAGTTTTCTTTATAAACTGTACTCATTTAAAAGTCCATGACCTTATGTAGAGAAAGTCCATGACCTTACTTAGAGAAAGTCCATGACCTTATGTAGAGAAAGTCCATGACCTTAGAGAAAGTCCATGACCGTCCTTAGAGAAAGCCCATGACCTTATGTAGAGAAAGTTCATGACCTTACTTAGAGCAAGTCCATAACCTTAGAGAAAGTCCATGACCATACTTAGAGAAAGTCCATGACCTTACATACAGAAAGTCCATGACCTTACTTAGAGAAAGTCCATGACCTTTTGTAGAGAAAGTCCATGACCTTACTTAGAGCATCATGACAGGATATATTCTATGACAAACAAGTTGCCTCTCTTGGTTGCTTTTAGGATGTGCAGGAGGACACATTGAATATATACCATATCTTTGATCCTGCAGGGAGTTCTGAGAAATGTAAGGCCTCAACACCACTGGTAAACCTTATCAAAATAATTCTTTGTAGCAATGCAGCAAAACCTCACAAGCCTGAAACCTCAGTAAACCAAAATCCTCTAAAATATTTTTCTGGTCCCAAATGATTCCTCCTTTAATTCCAATAAAAATAACAGCACCAATCCGAAACCTCTAACTCTGAACACCAGAATAAATATTTATTCCTAAGCATCATTTTAATGCACAATAATCCCCATAAAACAGGAGCTTTTTCAGAACATGTGGCAGTTAGTTGTTTAGAAAGCATAGCTCAGGATTTGTTAACAAAGGGTGATGAATACTTGTATTTTCTAGTTTGATACACTTAATGCTGCAAAATTAATAATTGCAGTCAACTCACATGTACAATAAAAATTTAAACAGAAACACACTAGATGATGTAGATATTGATGCTGTCATTAATATTAGGTACAGTACCTAGATAATGACAGACAAAACTGAATTCATTTTAAAAATAGACAGCCTCAATAAACCTAAAACTCATTAAAACTGAAATTTAAATTGGTCCTATTAGGATTTTAAATTTTGAAAGTTTTAACTCCATTGACCTTCAACATATTTGGGATGTTCAACCTTGAACACATTGGACTTGTAAAAATGCCTCGTGTTTTATTCCCCACACTGTCATCTCTTTTTTCGCTGTATATTCTTGCTTTCCAGTTGAGTCAAACTGCAAACAACAATGATTCTGATCTACCATAGAATAATGAGCCTAGGGATCTTGGTCTATGTTTGTTCTAATGATTAATCCTAACAACAATGCATTATGCAATGGCAGATCTGGGTCTGTGTAGTTTGTTGTTGGACTCACCTTATAAGCATTCATGTATGGTATCAGACTTTTTGCATTTCATCTTTTTCAACATATAAACAGTTTTAACAGATGGGATTAACATTTACTTTTCCATTTTTCCAAAGGTTAAACTAAAAAACTAAGGGTAGCACAATGGAAGAATGTGCTGACAAACATGCATGGTTAGATTATAAGGTTGTGTCACTTGTCTGTGTTCTTCAACACCTTTTCTGGTCATGATATTAGTCTGGATTTTACTGTAGTCTGGTTCAGCACCTTTTCTGGTTGTGATATTAGTCTATGATTTACTGTTGCCTGGTTCAGCACCTTTTCTGGTTGTGAAATTAGTCTGTGATTTACTGCAGTCTGGTTGAACACCCTTTGTACTGGTGATATTAGTCTGTGATTTACTGTAGTCTGGTATAGCACCTTTTCTGGTTCTGATATGAGTGGAATTTGCTGTAGTTTGGTTCAGCACTTTCTGGTTGTGCCATTGGTCTGGGATTTACTCTAGTCTGGTTCAGCACTTTTCTGGTTGTGATATTAGTCTGGGATTTACTGTAGTCTGTTACAGCACCTTTTATGTTTGTGATATGAGTCTGGGATTTACTGTAGTCTGGTAATGCACCCTTATTAGTCTAGGATTTATTGTTAGTCAGGTTAGGCACCCATATTAGTCTAGGATTTATTGTAGTCACGTTAGGCACCTTTCTGCACTTTAAAGATTTACAGCTGTGCATGATGTAGAATAGTCACAAATGCTTGAAACTGGAAAGAGCAGTATACTTTATTGAATACTTGCAGTTCAAATCTGCTTGAAGTACAGTTAGTATCCATGGTCAAACATAGATAGTCAATAGTTAGATCACTGACTTTGACCCTGGACTTCCATGGTCCATCCATGCCAGTATATATAGATCTAGTTCACCTGAATATTAAGGGCCAGACCTGAGATAGAAATTGATCAAGGCAGACCAGGACAATTTAATCCCATTCTAAACACAGCTGACAGCCAAATGTCTTGTAGTGAATCCAGTACTCTTGCTCACAGAGATCAACTCCATGAAATGGACCACCCCTTTAGAGCTTGGCACTCGGGGCAGTTGCTCATATCATCTGCCCTTATGATAGCCTTGGGAGAGCTCAGCGCATTTACAGTTGCAAATTATCATATATGTGGTTTGTTAAAATTAATGTGATATAAAGAAAGAATAACTGTTGTCTACAAATTTCACACAATTCATGATGTCTTTTATCATCAAATGTAAAGTCTGTCATGTGCTGTGAAGTATGTACTGTAAGAAAAGTTAGTCATGTGAAATGACACATTATATCCATGATTAATTCATGGACTGAGTTTGTGAAATGTAATCCAGCATCTTAAATCAAAGCCTACTTTCACTAATAAAACAAACAAAAGAAGTACAGCATTAATAGCTTTTGTAGATTTTTCATGTATAAGTGAACTTGTCTACATATAATATTTTTGTTAAAACTATTGGTGAAAAGTATATGATTTTGACTCAGAAAAGTGCACTTTGAAATTAATTTTTCAATAATATTTAAAGTGATATTCATTTATGCATTATAAAAATGTACAATTCATATGCATACTTATTTATTTTAATTAATATTAAACATACTAAATATAGTGTACAAAATATTATAATCTACAAAATACAGAAGAACTTGTACTTTGCAACCATATCAATACTGAGATATGATGGTGTGATGCCATTAGAAGAGAAAGGGAGTTAATTCAGTTCATATCTTTGTACCAGGACAGAGCCAACAATTTTGGCCCATGTTTTGATTAGCTGTATGTATACTTTGAAAATAGATAAAATAGCCTAGAATTAAGAGAATTTTATTTGTTGTTGTTGTTGTAGGGTTTAACACCATTTTTCAGCACAAGACAGGTTATACATGGCAGCCAGCACAAATGGTGGAGGTAGAACCCGGGACACCCTTGAAAGAACCACTAACTCACAAGAAGCTACTGGCAAGCTTTCTCACATACCCACATTGACTGAACCTGAGACTTTAACCATGCAGACAGAGGTGAGATGGCAATCATCCATAACGGTGATTGCTTTTGACCACTCGGCTACTTGGGGCCCCCAAGTTTATTTGCAATAACAAGTTGCCTTATATACTTGCTTATAAATCTAGTCCAACTGCAAACTGCACAGACTAGATCTGCCATTTCATAATGCACCAGCAGATCTGGGTCAGTTCATTTCGTTAGGAATAATCAGCAGAACAATTAACATAGTCCCTGATCTGCCGGTGGACTATGCTATGGCAGATCAAAGTCTTTGTTGTTTGCTGTGTGACTCAACTTACAAGCAAGTTCATAGTATCTTCATGTGCCAGACTGCTTGTGACTGACATAGCTCAAGAACCATTAGCATATTCTGATGCAGTTTGGTATGAACATTGTTATGGACATGCATGTACATGCTGATATGGATTTAATTTTGTTTTTAAGAGTTATGCCCTTCTAATTGCCCTCCTGACTGGTTTCTGCAAAACAATGTATCCAAAATTTGTTCTAATTCAAGATTTGGAGTGTGGTGTCAGATTGTTGACATCTTAAGTTATTTGATTTCAGTGTTCAGTAACATCATTAACAGTAGTTGTGTCCCTCTGTCTGACATTCCACCTGACTTTGGTTTTCACTGCATAACTTTACTAAGCTTTGTTGTGTTTCAAAAAAATTTGGCATGCAGCTTTATCATGAGACCTTCAATAATTTTAATTTTCAGTATTTTCTTTTTATCATTTAGAAGACCTAACCGAAAGGTACAGGTAGGTTCTGTAAAGATTGTCTATCATTTCAATGAACATAAGGGAAAAAGTCAATGATCATCTCTTTCACTTGTGATTTATGGTCACCCCACTTTCTTTTTGTCTTCTGTGGAATCTTCCAAACTTTTGTGAAACCTTTGCAAAAATGTCAATGGTAGAAAAATAAATTCATATAATATTCTACAATGGTTTCTTGGCTGAATAAATTTTTGTCTGCTGATGAGCATTTGTCAGTTACTTTTCTTGTGGCATCATGTTTTGTTTATATCACCTGGTCTAAAAATAGCATCAATACAAATCTATAATTTTAGACTATAGCTAAGACAATTTTATTGGTCACACAGGTAAAATCGAGCTTCAAGTATAATTCTTGTCCAGGCAGTGACCATTTGGAATAGTATTTTACAAAAATTACATGAACTTGTTTACTGACTAGCTAGGACTGTAACTTGTACCAAAATTTATAAACATGAACGCAGTCTACAATAACTGAAATGATGTTGTTTAATCAAAAGTATTAGAAACTCAATGATTTCCTCCAACCTACTCACTAGGCTTAATGAACAGCTGACATCTATTTATATATAAGCCCCTGACAATGTAACCTCACTCCACTTGTATTTGTTTATTTTTCATTACATCTTTTGCCACTTATTTTGATTGGATTCAGTTTGTAAGGCATGTCTTTGTTGAATGTCAAAAAATGAAGGTAAAATATTATAGGATTGTTATGACATTATTTCTCACAATGTTTGTTTGTACATGATGAAAATATTGGTACTTGAACTGGTCGGACATACTTCCTGGACATATATTGAACTGGGCATACTTCCTGGACATACGTCTAAATTGGATGTACTTCCTGAACATACACATAGATGTGCAATTCTTTTGCCAGGTCTGCAGTGACTATGCAATGGCTTACAGACTTGAAACAGTCGTTTTTTAAAATAAAATGTACCTCATTTAAGATTTTGTTAATAAACATATTTTTCAAAAGGTATATAATGTAGTTTAAAGATATTTTCGTCAGTACTATCAGCAAATCAATGTAACGTGTAATGTGTGGTACAACCAATTCTTGTCAGGTTATCTTATTCTTAGAAATAACACATTTAATGTGGGGGTCATACAGGTTATACAAAAAGAATTGGAAAATACCACTTACCAATTAGGCAAATGTTTAGAGGCAGTAAACTAAACTACAACATTTGTTCCAGTAAATGTTGCAGCCAAAGAGGTGGCTATTCACTCATGGCCTGGCAATGTAAGAGTCACATAGCATCACCATTGTCAGATCATGAATGTCCATGCTAATCCACACAGTCCAGTATTATCTACCCATGAAATACAGAAAACATGATAGTCTCTGTCTGTCTGTCTGTGTCTGTCCATCTCAGGTTGGATATCTTTAATTTACTAAAATAGTAGGAAATTGGATTTTGTATGCATGTTCTGCTTTCCTGTAGAGATGAACACTTTTTTGGCCAGGATGTGTTCTGAACAATTACAGCAAAATATACTGCTGAGTTATATTGACAGTTATATTGCTAGTAATGTGTGTCATTGATTTGGTGTTTTATGGTACAAAAATGCAAAGATAGGCTATTAGTGCCAACACAGTTGGAATAAAGTGCCTTGGCCAAGGATGCAACATGGTAACCTGGAGCTGAACCAATGGTGAGATTTGAACCTGCGCCCATTTTGACATGAGTCTGGCATGCATACCACTGTGGCACTGTGGCTTCTGCCTTTGCTGTTCACCTCTTATATTGTGTGGGAGATCACATGGATAAATCAACTGCTTTCCGATAGCAAGGGCCTCTAACTCTGATATGGAAGCATTTTGGTTATATCAAATCTGGGGCCTCTAACACTGATATGCAAGCATTTTGGTTATATCAAATCTGGGGCCTCTAACACTGATATGCAAGCATTTTGGTTATATCATATCTGGGGCCTCTAACCCTGATATGGAAGCATTTTGGTTATATCATATCTGGGGCCTCTAACTCTGATATGGAAGCATTTTGGTTATATCAAATCTGGGGCCTCTAACACTGATATGCAAGCATTTTGGTTATATCATATCTGGGGCCTCTAACCCTGATATGGAAGCATTTTGGTTATATCATATCTGGGGCCTCTAACTCTGATATGGAAGCATTTTGGTTATATCATATCTGGGGCCTCTAACCCTGATATGCAAGCATTATGGTTATATCATATCTGGGGCCTCTAACCCTGATATGCAAGCATTATGGTTATATCAAATCTGGGGCCTCTAACCCTGATATGCAAGCATTTTGGTTATATCATATCTGGGACCTCTGACCCTGATATGCAAGCATATTGGTAATATTGCATATAGGGCCTCTAACCCGGATATGCAAGCATATCAATGTTTCCTGATCAGGTCACTAGCAGACGATATTCTGCCCATTTTACCTGGACAATGGGCAACATGGCAGTTTCTCCTATATGCGATCACCAAAATTTACTATTTTTAACAAGCCACACTTTAGGTAAGTCAACTTATGAATCACAAATATAGTTACTAACAGAAAGTTTGATTTGCATTCTGTTTATAAATGTAATTTTCATAAAATTATCTTGAGATTCAGTGAATTTATTTCAACTTCCAAACTTCATATAAAGTCAACGGTAAATCTGCCCGCTAGACCACAAACATGGCGGCTGGTGACGTCATTTGGGAACTCTTTTTTGCTAATATTGTATCTGGGGCCTCTAACCCTGATATGAGGATATTGAAAATAATGTATCTGGGGCCTCTAACCCTGATATGCAAGCATATTGGTAATATTGTATCTAAGGCCTCTAATCCAGATATGTGAGGATCTTGGTAATATTGTATTTGGGGCCTCTAACCCAGATTGGCAAGTATATTGGTAATACCATATCTGGGACTTGTAACCTGGATATGTGAGGATATTGGTAATATTGTATCTGGGGCCTCTAACCCAGATAGGCAAGCATATTGGTAATACCATAGCTGACCCTACTAGGCAAGAACATTGGAAATATCATATCTGAGGCCTCTAACCCTAATATGCAAGAAAGTTGATCTATAGACATATATAATCTCTCTCAACAACAACTGGGGGCCCTTTTAGGGGCCAACAACAACCCCCCTTTTAGGGTTTTTGGGCCTCCTCCCCTCCCCAGGTTTTCCTCATGGAGTCCTTTCTATAATTTGAAAGATGCACATCTGGGAGTTGAGTTCTAGTTCTGGAATTCAAAGGATTGAGTGGGAATGGAATACAGTTTACACAGCTAGATTCTGCACCTGAAAACTTCCAAAGTGAATGGTATACAATGACAGTCTGCAGATTACAATCTCACAGACTTCTATTTTTAGACCTTATGAAACATGCACTTCTTTATAATGCTTAAGTAATTTCAGACCCATGGGAAAATAGTTAAGGGAATCTTTTTCAAGTTCTGTATGTCAGCATCTGTTTTTTTTTATAGGACTGATGCAATCAGGTAAATTCTCTGTAGGACAAAGGATTTTATCCCCTTATTGAAGGATGACATCACTTGTAACTTCAGTATAGTAATTTGTGGAGAAGGCATGCTGTAAGTAATTTTACATGTAGAGGCCAAGCATTTAATTTGTTTGTTTTGATGGGGTGGGTGGGTCTTAGAATTGTTTTAAGCTTGGATATTGTTTGGTCTTTTACTTCAAGATAATCATTTTTAATTTAATGGATATAATAGGTATTTTGTTCAAAAAATCAGATAAAGAATATTTTGTTCAAAATATTTGAGAGCTGGAAATTCGTTTTCACAAAAATCAAATGTCCTCTACCCCCACAAAAATTAAATGGTACCTTACTAGAGTTTATATTATACTTGCTTGAATCAAATACAAGGTCTAAGATTTATGTGTATTTGATAAACTTATTTTGAAAAGTAAGGGAATGACCATTTTGATTAAATGGACAGCCTTAAAAACCCTCTTATTTAAATTAATTAGAACTGCATCTCTGAGAATTAATTAGCATACTAGAAGAAATATTTCTGTATATTTCATTGTAAATACACTGAATATGATATTTATATTGTTATGCTTTTTGTCTATAAATAATGAAAATGAATAACAACAACAGCATAGAGGCAGATTCTATGGAGATTAATAATGCTGTAGTAATGTAGTAATAATAATAAAGTAATAATGCTATAGAATGCTGCATTCCGTGTTCTGCGGAATGCTGCATATTTTTGTTGGATATATGAGCTTTTAGTACCAAGGGACCACAGTATGCATTCCTTTTTGCAGATTTGAAGTAGATCAAGGTTGTGCAAGAAAATATGTCTTGACATATGACTGACTTTCTGACAGAAAAAAATTAGGTTATTTATGGCTTTTTGTAGTGCTCCTAATCCTTGCCTTGTTATATATATCCTGGTATAGCATGGAGTCTAATTAGGTTAATGCTTGGTATATATTTCAAAATCACTGCAATCATTGACAGTCTCCTGTAAAGTATGGACTATAATTTGAATATGAATGCAGTCATTGACAGTCTCTTGTGAAGTATGGACTATAATTTGAATATGAATGTACTCAATGACGGTCTCCTGTGAGGTATGGACTATAATGTGAACATGAATGCAGTCAATGACAGTCTCCTGTGAGGTATGGACTATAATTTGAATATGAATGCAGTCAATGACAGTCTCCTGTGAAGTATGGACTATAATGTGACTATGAATGCAGTCAATGGCAGTCTCCTATGAGGTATGGACTATAATGTGAACATGAATGCATTCTGTGACAGTCTCCTATGAAGTATGAACTATAATTTGAATATGAATGCAGTCAATGACAGTCTCCTGTGAGGTATGGACTATAATGTGAACATGAATGCAGTCTGTGACAGTCTCCTATGAAGTATGAACTATAATTTGAATATGAATGCAGTCAATGACAGTCTCCTGTGAGGTATGGACTATAATGTGAACATGAATGCAGTCTGTGACAGTCTCCTGTGAGGTATGGACAATAATTTGAATATGAATGTACTCAATGACAGTCTCCTGTGAGGTATGGACTATAATGTGAACATGAATGCAGTCTGTGACAGTCTCCTGTGAAGTATGGACTATAATGTGAACATGAATGCAGTCAGTTAATACTCTTATTCATTCTGTTTGCTTTCACAACAACATAAATATTTTGCAGTCACTCACCTTCCACCCATGTAAATCTAATTTCCTGGTTTTATGGTCAGGGGTTAAAGGTCACTGGCCATAATCAAACATTGTTCTTTTTACATCAGATTTGCATTACATGATTAAAATTGCTTATACTCACACACAAAGAATAAAAAAATTAACAGGTATGAAGAAGAAATAATAATAATTGAATTTACTTGAAATAGAAGTATACAACCCTTTTACTTCCCCTTAGCTGAGATTTACCACCAATAGAGGATGCCAACCAGAAATGACGTATATTTATCCCCACAAGATGAAGTACATGCTTCTTCTTGTCAAAAATAAAACACTATAAACTATGGATAGGGAACATTTAGATGAAACTATTGAAAACTAATTTACTGTTCAGCCTTATATCGGTATGCGTGCACGATGCACTAGATTGTGTCTTTTCAAAGCTGTTCCAATGTTTCAATTTGTTTTCAAAATTCCCATAAATAAAAGGAATCAATGCTGGACTCCTTATGCTCACCGACTTTGTAAAAAAAAGAAATGGCACACTTAAAAAAATCCAAAGTCAATTTCCGGGGTTGGCTTGCTTTGCAATAAATAAACCTTTGTATCTGATATCCTGTCGATAAGTTTAAGCAATGAGTTTATTCCTTGCTGCCAATAGTGCTTATTCATCATCTGGACTTCTATTTGTTTGCCATATATAATCAAAATTGATACAAAAAGGCACTAATGTTTACAGGGTAAATAGTATACACAGCAATGGCTTGCTTTAATAATACTTTTGTAACCCATGCTAGCAAAAAGGTTTTCATTTGCACTCACAGTGAATGTATTTTCAAATAATGATTTTTTTTTGTGTGATACCATTGCATAGTCAACCTGGATACAATACAATCTTGGTTAATTTGCACCTTATAACGTATCATACATGAATGGCACGTGCCTTCAAGCAGTCAGGTGATACTTCCATCTCTTTTGCAATTCTGTTATCTGACATAAGCAATACACACTACAGAAAGGATGAATATGCCAGCCATCATTTGCTACATATACAGAGTTTGTGGATATATCATTTGCTTTAATACATTTCGCTTGATGAAAAAAGAAGGAATACATTATAACAATGCAAGGCTAGTTTCTTTCATTTTATTTTCAAATAAGTGTTTTTATCTATTTTATTGTACCATGGAAATGTGCATAATACATACATACATATATATATATATATATATATATATATATATATATATATATATATATATATATATATATATATATATATATATATATATATATATATATATATATATATATATATATATTGGTTGCTGATTACACATTATGCATACGGGTATGTTGTAACTGCTATATTATGCATAGTGCATACAAGTATGGAGGCTTACTGTTATTTTATGCATACAGAAACATAGGCCTACTGCTATGTTTTGCATAGTGCATACAGGTACATAAGCTTACTGCTAATTTTTGCATAGTGCATACAGGTACAGAGGCTTACTGCTACATTTTGCATAGTGCATACATGTACAGAGGCTTACTGCTATGTTTTGCATAGTGCATACAGGTACAGAGGCTTACTGCTATGTTTTGCATAGTGCATACAGGTACAGAGGCTTACTGCTATGTTTTGCATAGTGCATACAGGTACATAGCTTACTATGTTTTGCATAGTGCATACAGGTACATAGCTTACTTCTATATTATGCATAGTTTAGACAGGTAAAGAGGTTTGCTGCTATGTTTTACATAGTGCATACAGGTATAGTATGCATAGTGCATACAAGTTTGGAGGCTAACTGCTTATTTATGCATACAGGTATAGAGGCTTACTGCTATGTTTTGTATAGTGCATACAGGTATATAACGCATAGTGCATACAAGTTTGGAGGCTTACTGCTTTGTTATGCATACAGGTACAGAGGCTTGCTGATAAAATAAACCTTGCTATAATTAATTTCTTAATCAAATTAACAACCATTTGCAATATGATGGGCACACTTCAAAATTACTGCATTAGAATAAATGATGCATATAAATTTGGAATCATTTTATACAGTGACGGACTTAATGAACTCTACATGCAGGTGCAGTGTGCATTCATGTAGCAGGCACATATCTTCTAGGTATGCAGAATTGTTCATTTGTCAGAAATTGTTAGTTTTAAACATGGCATTTTTAGTTTTGGTGCAGTACAGTGAGATTACATCATGGCAAGCCTTTGATGAATGTTGTATTAACTGCATAGACTGACCTTACTTAACTTTCTATATGGAAATCTGAACAGACTGATTTTGAAGCTTTCTCTATGGAATGTTACATCAAAAGTATCAAAGACTTTATTCCACTCTTACTGTTTGTATAGACATAGCAGGGACTCAAAAGACAGTTTAAAAGTATCCGTTGATTCTGATCCACAATTCAAATGTTTGCCGGTAAGTCAAGTTTAATGATTGTGTGTGAGGTCTTCTACAGAGAAACAGTTATGGCAGCATGTGTCAGCTAAACATGTTATAACATTATGCGACAGTTTTGTATAGAGTTACACATTCTGCCTATATATGACATTTTAAAGACTTGCATGTTGTAGTTAGATATGACATTTTTGCACAGTAAAGAATTGCTTGTTCTAACTAAATATGACATTTTTGCACAGTAAAGAATTGCTTGTTCTAACTAAATATGACATTTTTGCACAGTAAAGAATTGCATGTTCAGACTAAACATGACACTTTTACACAGTAAAGAATTGTGTGTTCTAACTAGATATGACAGTTTTGCACAGTAAAGAATTGTATCAATAAATAATACCAATAGTCTGTCTTATGCAGTAAAATAAGACTTTTGTTATGTTGCATCTAGTGCTTGGTCGAAATCAGAAGTCATAATGATTTATAATAGTCTTTGCTCTCATATTTCATCAGGGATGCACAGATATGTAACTGGAAATTTAACAGTAAATTATATGGTTCGTAATCCAGACTGGATATTTTGTAGTAAATCAAATGGTTTGTCCAAATTTCAAAACCTATCTTTTTTGTCTGTACTGCAGTCAGAACTAACTATGTCCTTAGAAGAATTTTTTTTTTTAACTTTGAACTTTTTCTTTGGAATTTCCTGTAAAGTGATTGCAGCTTGGGATGTCACCCCATGAGGGTCACATGAATTTTTCTAGCTAAGAAAGCTGGTTAGAACCTTGTTATCAGTTAATGGCAAAATTTCCTATATAAAGCAAAGTGCCATTTGATTGCAAAATGGCTTACTTTCCTAACAAAGCAATGGAAAATTAAAAAGGCAATGTGTGATTTGATTGCTTAATGGCCTACTTCCTATATAAAGCAGTGTGCCATTTGATTGGCTAATGGCCTGCATTTCTATATAAAGTAATGGTAAATTGAGAATAGCAATGTGCCATTTTTAAATGATAAATATGTAAAGCCTGTCTAGATAGTTCTTTTGGAGCAAAGTGAATGCTATATTTTAGTTGGTCTTATAGTGGCTTGATCAGGAATGCTATGTTTTGGTTGGGCATATAGTGGCCCAATTAGGAATGCTATGTTTTGGTTGGTCATATGGTGGCCCAATCAGGAATGCTATGTTTTGGTTGGTCATATAGTGGCCCAATCAGGAATGCTATGTTTTGGTTGGTCTTATAGTGGCCTGATCAGGAATGCTATGTTTTGGTTGTTCGTATAGTGGCCTGATCAGGAATGCTATGTTTTGGTTGGTCATATGGTGGCCCAATCAGGAATGCTATGTTTTGGTTGGTCTTATAGTGGCCCAATCAGGAATGCTGTTTTGGTTGTTCATATAGTGGCCTGATCAGGAATGCTATGTTTTGGTTGGTCATATGGTGGCCCAATCAGGAATGCTATGTTTTGGTTGGTCAAATGGTGGCCCAATCAGGAATGCTATGTTATGGTTGGTCATATAGTGGCCCAATCAGGAATGCTATGTTTTGGTTGGTCTTATAGTGGCCTGATCAGGAATGCTATGTTTTGGTTGGTCATTTAATGGCCCAATCAGGAATACTATGTTTTGGTTGGTCATATGGTGGCCAAATCAGGAATGCTATGTTTTGGTTGGTCTTATAGTGGCCCATTCAAAAATGAATTCCAGGGTTCACACAATCTTGAAAAGTGCTTGAATTTTGCTTGTTATTTTGAAAGCACTTGAATATAAGGTCAGCTCCAAAAAGTAATGTTAAGGTGCTAGAAATTTTGATACAGATATAGTTCATTAAAAAAACATTAAGTTATTGACATAAATATTGATTAAGAAAATAAAAGAACTTAAGAAAACAACCCATTAGAAACCCAGTCATCCTGGAATTTTAATTCCATGTTGGATCAGTTACATAGTGAGAAAGTCTTTCAGCTGGGCCTCTTAGGTGCTTTAAAGCACTAAGCATTCATTGGGATTGTAACCACCTCTTGACATAAATGAATGGATGCTGCATTGATTGGACCATTAAGGCTGATAAGACATCAGTCAAGTGCTCTGCAATGGGAAGTTTATTGTCAACCAAGATTGCCATAAGCACTATAGATGCCATATATATGAATAAGACCAGATGATGGAAAAGGTTATGTGATGTTTGTGTCTAAAAACTTGGGATCCATTGTACCTGAAGTCACCTTCAATCATATTGATGGTGGGAACATTACCATTGACTTACACACAGATAACAATAATTGAAAATAAAGTCTCAAAAATGGCATGTTCCAAAATTGTTTGAAAAAAGTAGGAAATTACTTATAGAATACATTATTTTTGTTTAAGCAAAATCAATGAAGAACACCACAGCACTAGTGCCAAATGCAGAATCTTCAGGATCTAGCAACTCTGCCAAAAATGTCCATGCATTTGACTTTTTAGCTCTTCAGTCCTCGCAATGAGTATAACTGGGGACTTACAGAGCTAATATCCCGCAATTAGTATGACTGGGGACTTACAGAGCTAAAGTCTCCACAGTAGGTGTAATGGGGTTTATAGACCTAAAGTCTCCACAATGAGTGTAATGGGGAATATAGAGCTAAAGTCCCTACAGTTAGTATAATTTTGGACTTAGAGAGCTAAAGTCCCCACAGTGAGTACTATTGGGGACTTTTAAAGCTAAAGTAATCTCAGCTAGATCAATGAGAGTAGAATTGCTTTGAAGTCTCATAGCAAGAGTGAAAAGCATGAAATATCATCAGTAGGAATCAATTTAGAATATTGTTTGCTTAAATATAAAAATCTCAAAAAGTTAGAAACTACAACATAAGACTGCTAACTCCCAAACTAATGTACTGCTAACTCATGCAAATAAGACTGCTAACTCCCAAACTAATGTACTGCTAACTCAGGCAAATAAGACTGCTAACTCCCAAACTAATGTACTGCTAACTCAGGCAAATAAGACTGCTAACTCCCAAACTAATGTACTGCTAACTCAGGCAAATAAGACTGCTAACTCCCAAACTAATGTACTGCTAACTCAGGCAAATAAGACTGCTAACTCTCAAACTAATGTACTCAGGCAAAAAAGACTGATAACTCTCAGACTGACCTAGACTAAGAAAAATATCAACACTCCTACCCCAAATCCCCTTGATCTACAATGTCTTGTCTAGGCCTAATTGTAAAATATAAAATATTTTGGAGTTCATATTTAATTAAGAACTGGAGCAAAATCTGTCTTGGAAGAACAACTACTATAAGATACTGTATATCTGACAGACTATATTGTCAGTGCATGGACAGTTCATGTAGTTTCATGACCCATCACAAGACTGTCTGTTTTGTAGCAGAGTAGATGCTCTTTCAAGACAGGTTCTACTGTACTAAATTATGAAATGTTGTAGCTTCAACATACCATACTCAGTATTCTAAAGTTTTTACACAAATAATTTTAATGCTTACAGTTTGTACACAGACAATTATAATGCTTAAAATTTGTACACATAATTTTGATGTGTAAAATTTGTACACAGATAATCATAATGAATAAAACTTGTACACAGATAATTAGATAATTATAATGCTTAAAAATTAAATTTTTGTTGTTAAAAAGAGTTCAGATATCTTGATGAAATGTATATGAACCATGAATTCATTGCAACTTTATCTGCTATTTTCTTGCAATCTGATACCAGCCCATTTCATAGAAATCCCCAGGTCCATAGCTATGCTATTCAGTTTTACCTACCATAATGATTTCTTGCAGCTTGATCCAAGCCCATTCCATAGAAATCCCCAGGTCCATATGTGTAGTTATGCCATTGAGTTTTACCTACCATCATGAGTTCTTTGCAAACTGATACCAGCCCATTCCATAGAATCCCCATGTATATAGCTATGCCATTTAGTTTTACCTACCATAATGATTTGCAACTTGATACAGCCCATTTCATAAAAATCTCCAGGGACATACGTGTAACTATGCCATTCAGTTTTACCTACCATCATGATTTCTTGCAAATTGATACCAGCCCTCTCCATATAAATCTTGCAAACTGATACCAGTCCATTCCCTAGAAATCCCCAGGTCCACAGCTATGCCATTCAGTTTTAATTACCATTATGATTTTCACTAGTTTTGTACATATATTCATACGTTATCAGGACAGTTTTTGATGTTTTGACTTGCTCCATTCTGTGATGTCAGCTGCACTCAAACACTAGAATTTCATATGTTGACTGAGTACGGGCAATAGTCAGTGTTCAAATGTTATATGATTTGATAATTGTTTAGCGGGGTTAGAAGGTGGTTTTCATGTTATACACTTCTATCTGGGAAGAATTTGGATTGGTTACTGGTAATAAAGTTAATGATGAGTTAGCAATAATTTAAAAAAAAAAGTATTTAAGAACAAGTCTCAATGTACATTTTCCTTTATGGTTATTATTCTTCTCCTTATAGCTTGTATGACCAGTATATTTGATAATTATTTGTACTTATAGTTTTAGCATAGGTACAAGATATTATGTTCCAGTTTTGAGATTATACAGGTAAAGCTCAAAGTAAGCTTTCAGGTGTTGTAGAATGGGGGGAAATTATCCACACAGGAATTTTGAGATTTTATAGCATTATTATAATAATTATCAAGAAATTTTTCTTTAAGATAGCAAATCAAAAAACGGAATGGAGATCCATCAGAGTTCTAACATCATGTTTGCAACATAAGGTTAACTGGATCCATTTAAGTGCAAAGCATCATTTTAGCTAGATTGTGTTGAAATATCCTCTCATAATTGACACAACCTACTGATTATTTTGAAAAATAAGTAGCTCCTGGTGATTATTTCAGCTAGACAGGAGATAGTGATGAAAAAGCAAGTATGATTGTTTGGGTAGGGGAGATATGCCTGTGTGATAAGAAAGATTACATGAACGAAAAACTGCAAGGGGTAATTTTAACTTGGATTCATTATGTATAGCCATTTCTGTCTGACCTAGACTGAAATGATGACTGTGATATTAATTCATAAAATAGCATAAGTCTAAGTGTGGTAATTTCAAGATACTGTTGGAATGGATCATTATTTTTCAATTTTGTTACATTTCTTAAAAGAACTTGAGTCTCTTCATAAAAAAATATCTTCATTTTATCACTATTCTCAAATTTCATACATTTTCCCACTATTCTCAAATGCCAAACATTTTCCCACTATTCTCAAATTCCATACATTTTCCCACTATTCTCAAATTCTATACATTTGACAACTACTCTCAAATTTCATACATTTCACCACTATTCTCAGATTCCATGCCTTTGACCACTATTCTCAAATTCCATATATTTGCCACTATTCTCAAATTCCATACATTTCCCACTGTTCTCAAATTCCATATATTTCCCAATATTCTCAAATTCCATACATTTCCCACTATTCTCAAATTCAATATATTTGCCACTATTCTCAAATTCCATATATTGGCCACTATTCTCAAATTCCATGTTTCCCACTATTCTCAAATTCCATATATTTGCCACTACATGTATTCTCAAATTCCATAAGTTTCCCACTATTCTCAAATTCCATACATTTTTCCACCATTCTCAAACTCCATACATTTCACCACTATTCTCAATTACATACATTTTACAATTATTCTCAAATTCCATACATTTGCCATTATTCTCAAATTCCATATATTTGCTACTGTTCTCAAATTCTATACATTTTACCACTATTCTCAAATTTCATACATTTTCATACTATTCTCAAATTCTATACATTTTCCCACTGTTCCCAAATTCCATACATTTTTCCACTATTTTCAAATTCCTTACAGTTTCCCACTATTCTCAAATTCCATATATTTTCGCACTATTCTCAAATTCTATACATTTTCCTACTATTCACAAATCTCATACATTTTCCCACTATTCTCAAATGCCATACAATTTCCCACTACAAGTAAAACCCGTAATAACACGATTCGTTATAATGTGATTCTGTTTATAACATGAAGGCAGCATGACTCCCCCATTTTTAAATTTAAGGTGAACTTTCATTTTAACATTCTAAATACATACAATCAAAAAAAGCTGATTATTCATATCCCTAGCAGATGTTTCATCCCAGCACTGTGTTTAATTTAATTAATTTCCAAATTTTTCTACAACATATTGTAGTGTTATATTTCTTAATGAAAATAAAGAAAAGCTATCAAGTTCAGACAAGTTAAAAGATTTTTGAATACAGTTGGCACTGTTTGATGTTTGGAGGAAGTAAACCAGGCGAACAAAACAAACTGTATATGATCAAGTATTTAGTTAAACTGATGACATTGAAATTTCAATGTACATTTTCTATGGGGAAGTTTTTTGAAAAAATGTTAACGTGATCCTGCTTATATCCTGATGTTATTCTTTGGACCCTGAACATTGCATTATAATGGGTTTTACATGTATTCTCAAATTCCATACATTTTGCCACTATTCTCAAATTCCATACATTTTGCCACTGTTCTCAAATTCCATACATTTGACCACTATTCTCAAATTCCATACATTTTGCCACTATTCTCAAATTCCATACATTTTGCCACTGTTCTCAAATTCCATACATTTTGCCACTATTCTCAAATTCCATACATTTTGCCACTGTTCTCAAATTCCATACATTTGACCACTATTCTCAAATTCCATACATTTTGCCACTTCCAAATTTTTTTCTACTAATCTAAAATTCCATACATTTTACAACTATTCCCAAATTCTATACATTTTACCACTATTCTCAAATTCCATATATTTTATCACTACTATCAAATTCCATACATTTGACCACTACTCTCAAATTCCATACATTTGACCACTACTCTCAAATTCCATACATTTGCTACTGTTCTCAAATGCCATACATTTGCTACTATTCTCAAATGCCATACATTTTGCAAACATAGTAACTATTATGAAGTGTTTATGCCACCATGCTACTGAATTCTGTCCTGGAAAAGCTTCTTTGCAAGATTACACAAAAATAACTCAAATTGGACCAATGAAGTTTTTGTAAGGCATATTTCTTTATCCATATCTGGATGACTTGTAAAGTTGCAATGTTTATCCAAATTTCAAAATATGTACAATAACCAAAATTATCCCATTTAATCAAAACAATTATAATCTCAACCTTTCTCCCCATCTTCTTGTTAGGTTTATTGTACAGTTGACATCTGTCATAATGTGCAGGCCATGCCTCATTCATCTTGTAGTTGTTGATTTGATGTATGTCTTTTGCTGCTCATTATCACAGGATTCAGTTTGTAAGACATGTCTTTGTTCAGTAAATCTAACTGGATTCAGTTGTAAGACATGTTTTTGTTTAGTAAATCTGACCAGATTCAGTCTGTAAGACATGTCTTTTTTCATTAAATCTGACTGGATTCAGTTTGTAAGACATGTCTTTGTTCATTAAATCTGACCAGATTCATTTTGTAAGACATGTCTTTGTTCAGTAAATCTGACCGGATTCATTTTGTAAGACATGTCTTTGTTCAGTAAATCTGACCAGATTAATTTTGTAAGACATGTCTTTGTTCAGTAAATCTGACAAAATTCAGTTGTAGGACATGTCTTTGAATATATCTGATAATATTCAGTTTGTAAGACTTGTTTTTCTTCAATAATTCAGACCTGATTCAGTTTGTAAGACATGTCTTTGTTCAGTAAATCTGACTGGATTCAATTTGTAAGACATGTCTTTCTTCAGTAAATCTGACTGGATTCAGTTTGTAAGACGTGTCTTTGTTCAGCAAATCTGACCGGATTCAGTTGTAGGACATGTCTTTGTTCAGTATATCTGACCAGATTCATTTCGTAAGACATGTCTTTGTTCAGCAAATCTGACCGGATTCAGTTGTATGACATGTCTTTGTTCAGTAAATCTGACCGGATTCAATTTGTAAGACATGTCTTTGTTCAGTAAATCAGACCAGATTCAGTTTGTAAGACGTGTCTTTGTTCAGCAAATCTGACCGGATTCAGTTGTAAGACGTGTCTTTGTTCAGCAAATCTGACCAGATTCAGTTGTAGGACATGTCTGTCTTCAGTAAATCTGACAGGATGCTTGGGGACATACTGCATGTATGTACACATATGATGTTTTTGAAGGATCTAAAAGGGAACAAAAACTGTGCAGTGGCTTGAAAATAATTGCAAATATATTTCGTTAAAAACAGTGTTACTAATCAAAGGTTCTGTCAAACATGTTATTTGAATATGTTGTTTCAAATTTTTTTATCAGCATTATCAGGTAATCATCCTAATGTGCAATGTTATGTAATGTCTGTTACAACCAATTCTCTGCAGCTTCTCATTTTTCCTAACATAGAAAAGGATACTGGCAGATTTTATACTTACTGGTAATTTCACAAACTTTAATAAAAGACCAAACTGTAGAAATATATCTGATTTAACATTGTGAGGTAAGATTGGGGTAATGGTAATGGTTTACTGGATTGACTACACCTGCTCCTGAGAAAATCAATGCCTGCCAAAAGTGCTCCAATCGTTTGGCCCCTGATTGATTGATTGATTGATTGATTGATTGATTGATTGATTGATTGACTGATATGTAGATTTTATTGACTTTGATATGACCACTATTTTATACCATGTTCTTTTCAAGTGTGCCTGACTAACAATGAATAGACATGGCAATGTTGTGAGCAGTTTGACTATTCACCTTTTTTACATTATCATTACCTTGTCAGTTGGAGTTCAAGTTTCAGTATTTAATAGGCATGAAGTTGTTCATTAATTTAATGCTGCATAGTTTACATTTTGCCTTCTTTGTTTCTTTTACACAATGTTGTCAAACTTGCTAGGTAAACAAATGAATATTTATTTTAATATCAAATATTTTTTAGAATATTCACAAAAAAGTATTTAATTTGAATATTTGATTATTAATTAGAGCTCTATTTCATATTATTCAGATTATTTCTATTTCACAGTATTCATATTATTTCTATTTCACATTATTCAGATCAATACTGGATAACTCAGATTGTTTGCTGAATGAAAACTGTCTTCATTCAGACCTCTTCCAGACCAGTATAATTTAGCCCAGTGAAATCCAGGCTATGCATTGGATGAAAATTACAATCACCAATACTCAAAACTACCATCACCCAGAATGAAAACTACCATCATCCAGACCAGTACAGTATAATGTAGCCCAGTGACATTAACCCAGGCCATTCACTGCATGAAAACTACCATCACCCAGAATGAAAACTACCATCATCCAAACCACTTCCAGACCAGTATAATATAGCCCAGTGATATAAACCCAGGCTATACCCTGAATGAAAACCACCATCACCCAGACCATTTCTAGACCAGTATAATATAGCCCAGTGATATTAACCTTGCCTATTCCCTGAATGAAAACTACCATCACCCAGAATGAAAATTAATATCACTAAAAAAGAAAACTACCATCACCCAGACCACTTCCAGACCAGTATAATTTAGCCCAGTGACATTATCTGCATGGATCCAAAAGTAATTGTTCATCATACAGATGCATATCTGGGTGTTTGCTAGTTTCTGCCAGATTTTGATTTGTAAGTATGTATCCAGACTATTTCCAGGCTGATAACAGAGACCTTCTGGTCTGTTTTTAGAAATAAATTCAGCTAAGGATATGTTTAGACTGTGTGCAAAATGCGTCATGCAGAATTTCATTACATATGTTTTATTTGCTCTGATGCCATGAAAAGAAAATGCATATAGCTTTCCTCTGAGGAGCAATGGCGATTTTTGTAAGAGTCACATGTTTTTGGGGACAGTCTCTTGTTGAAGACCAACATCAACAGTATTTTGATGTGGCATTGAGTAAAGTAGAATAATAGCTAGAAAATTGTCAATGGAAATTTTTGTGTGCATTTTTCTTGATATTAGGAACAATGATTAAGGTACTCTTTGATAACTACAGTACCATATATACTCACTTATAACTACAGTACCATATATACTCACTTATAACTACAGTACCATATATACTCACTTAATAACTACAGTACAATATATACTCACTTAATAACTACAGTACCATATATACTCACTTATAACTACAGTACAATATATACTCACTTAATAACTACAGTACCATATATACTCACTTATAACTACAGTACCATATATACTCACTTATAACTACAGTACAATATATACTCACTTATAACTACAGTACAATATATACTCACTTATAACTACAGTACCATATATACTCATTTAATAACTACAGTACCATATATACTCACTTAATAACTACAGTACTATATATACTCACTTATTAGAGAAATCCAGCTGCAAACTGCAAAAACCAAGAATCTGCAGGTGCATTATGCTATGGCAGATCCAGATCGTTGTTTATGTTGCAGTTTGACTTGACTTATAAGTGAGTGCATATGGTAATTTAATTTGAAAAATGAAGGATAAAAAGTAAAGGCAAAGAATCCATTTACTGTAATGTTTATCTGGGTCATTATCAAACTGATCAAATGGCTTATTAGAATGGGATACTGTCTTGCCATGGCCAATATAATGGCTTATTAGAATGGGATACTGTCTTGCCATGGCCAATATAATGGCTTATTAGAATGGGATACTGTCTTGCCATGGCCAATATAATGGCTTATTAGAATAGGATACTGTCTTGCCATGGCCAGCCTGCCCACCTAATAGACAACACTTGAATTCTCAAAGTATGCGGCTATTTTAGGTCTTTAACCTGAAAACCATCGGCATCTGTATTCAGACTTGTTTGGCAGCCCTTCTCAACTAATTCAGAAAATTGTTAATTGATCAAATCCAGAAACCCACTGTCCTACTAAACATAAATCCAGGAGATAATTCTGACCACTCTGGTGGCCTAGTGGTTAGAGCGTCCACCTTGGATGTGGGAGGTCATGGGTCCGATCCCCGGCTGAGTCATACCAAAGATGTGCAAAAAAATGGTACTAACAGCTGCCTCGCTTGGCACTCAGCATTAAGAGGTTAGTGTTAGGACTGGTCGGCCTGGTGTCAGGATAATGTGACTGGGTGGGACATGATGCTACATGTCTGCGGCATGATGCCCCAGTGCTAGACATCACTAAAACTGTCACTCTACAGACATCATAGTGATATGATTTACAAATTGTTAAAGCTACATTAAAAATCCAAATCACACACACACACACGCACACACAGATAATTCTAGATTTTTGTTATATCGGTCAGACTTGTCGAAGATAGTGGCATTACAGAAATAAATAGATCTAATTACATATTCTACAAAATTTTTGCGCAAAGATTCTCCGGTTGAAGTTCCTGTAACTTTGACCATATATTCTCACTTATAAATCAAGTGCAACTCCAAACTGCACAGACCCAGATCTGCCACTGCATAATGCACCAGCACATCTGGGTCCAGGTAATTTGTTTTGAATAATCAGTAGAACAAACAGAATATATGCTGATCTAGTGAATTATGCAATGGGAGATCAGAGTTGTGTTATTTACTATTGGACTTGACTTATAAGAGAGTGTAGATTGCAATTTTAATTTAAAATGAAGCTACAATAACAGAACTTAATGACTTGTAGCTTAGGTCCCTACTGTGACTGCCATATATCTATGACATAAGAGATAAGTTTTGTATCAGAAGGTTATGAGAATATTGGGCCTGTCTTGGATGGAGAGCATTGGCTTAGCATCAAAGGATTCATTCTAAATGTGCTTAAAAGTAAAATGTGTAACTTTCTCCTACAAGAGCCTAGTGCATGCAGAATAAAATATTTTGTAATCCTTGTAGTTTGGTATATATATTGACTTATAGAAGTTTCTGACATACAGTTTCATATATTTTTGATTGTAACACAATGATGTGTTTTAGAAATAAGAATTTAGGAGGGAATTCCTATTCCATTCAAAGAAAGGGGTCAATTTTAGGAGAAATTCCCCTTCATTTGAAGAAAGGGGTCAATGTTCTGAACACAGGCTGGATAAAATGAAAAACAATTTTCTTAAATATGAAATTAATTTGAATCTCTTCTAGTTATCTTACTGACAAATGCCTTCAAAAATCTTTATGTTGCAGCTCTATCTGATTGACTTAGCCATGAAATCAAATTCTGATCTTAGTAAGTGAAAAAATATTTAATTTAATTTTTAGAAGAATAATTCAAATTTAAATCAGGTTTATCTTAATAAAGATGATTTTATCTTTCATTGAATGATTGGGTTACTGTCATTATACTTGAGTCTGTTGATCAACAGCTTTGTGATTTGAAGGCCTTTACACAAGCAGGTGGCATTTGGCTAGATTTATCAAGTTGTAGGCCTTTCCACAGGCAGGTGATTTTGGCTTGATTTATCAAGTTGTAGGCCTTTACACAGGCAGGTGACTTTTGGCTTGATTTATCAAGCTGTAGGCCTTTCCACAGGCAGGTGATTTTGGCTTGATTTATCAAGTTGTACGCCTTTACACCAGCAGGTGACATTTGGATTGATTTATCAAGTTGTAGGCCTTTACACAGGCAGGTGATTTTGGCTTGATTTATCAAGTTGTAGGCCTTTACACATGCAGGTGACTTTTGGCTTGATTTATCAAGTTGTAGGCCTTTACACAGGCAGGTGACATTTGGATTGATTTATCAAGTTGTAGGCCTTTACACAGGCAGGACTTTTGGCTTGATTTATCAAGCTGTAGGCCTTTACACAGGCAGGTGGCTTTTGGCTAGATTTATCAAGTTGTAGGCCTTTACATAGGCAGGTGACTTTTGGTTAGATTTATCAAGTTGTAGGCCTTTACACAGGCAGGTGGCTTTTGGCTTGATTTATCAAGTTGTAGGCCTTTACACTGGCAGGTGACATTTGGATTGATTTATCAAGTTGTAGGCCTTTACACAGGCAGGTGATTTTGGCTTGATTTATCAAGTTGTAGGCCTTTACACAGGCAGGTGACTTTTGGCTTGATTTATCAAGCTGTAGGCCTTTCCACAGGCAGGTGATTTTGGCTTGATTTATCAAGTTGTACGCCTTTACACCAGCAGGTGACATTTGGATTGATTTATCAAGTTGTAGGCCTTTACACAGGCAGGTGATTTTGGCTTGATTTATCAAGTTGTAGGCCTTTACACACGCAGGTGACTTTTGGCTTGATTTATCAAGTTGTAGGCCTTTACACAGGCAGGTGACATTTGGATTGATTTATCAAGTTGTAGGCCTTTACACAGGCAGGACTTTTGGCTTGATTTATCAAGCTGTAGGCCTTTACACAGGCAGGTGGCTTTTGGCTAGATTTATCAAGTTGTAGGCCTTTACATAGGCAGGTGACTTTTGGTTAGATTTATCAAGTTGTAGGCCTTTACACAGGCAGGTGGCTTTTGGCTTGATTTATCAAGTTGTAGGCCTTTACACTGGCAGGTGACATTTGGATTGATTTATCAAGTTGTAGGCCTTTACACAGGCAGGTGATTTTGGCTTGATTTATCAAGTTGTAGGCCTTTACACACGCAGGTGACTTTTGGCTTGATTTATCAAGTTGTAGGCCTTTACACAGGCATGTGACATCTGGATTGATTTATCAAGTTGTAGGCCTTTACACACGCAGGACTTTTGGCTTGATTTATCAAGCTGTAGGCCTTTACACAGGCAGGTGGCTTTGGCTAGATTTATCAAGTTGTAGGCCTTTACACAGGCAGGTGGCATTTGGCTAGATTTATCAAGTTGTAGGCCTTTACATAGGCAGGTGACTTTTGGTTAGATTTATCAAGTTGTAGGCCTTTACACAGGCAGGTGACTTTTGGCTAGATTTATCAAGTTGTAGGCCTTTACACAGGCAGATGACTTTTGGCTAGATTTATCAAGTTGTAGGCCTTTACACAGGCAGGTGACTTTTGGCTAGATTTATCAAATTGTAGGCCTTTACACAGGCAGGTGGCTTTTGGCTAGATTTATTAAGTTGTAGGCCTTTACACAGGCAGGTGGCTTTTGGCTATATTTATCAAGTTGTAGGCCTTTATACAGGCAGGTGGCTTTTGGCTAGATTTATAATTTCCTCCCTATCATTCATGTGATATAAATGTGTTTATTTGATAATTCTAAATTGCAGAAAACTGATCCAAATAAACCCCTGCCATCAATCATACAATTCTGCAGCAGGTATGAGGTACCCATAGATTACACATTTCACAATACTTTTTTAATGCATTTTATGTGGAAACTCTCATGATGCATTCATTCCTTTGAGAAGTCTGAAAATACAGTTCTAATCCATCCTCTGCTTTTCTGACCGTCGTCTTAACACATTGGGTAGAAACAACTTAATTGAAATTAGAAGAAGGGTTGATTGATTTTTTTTACTCAGACAAGTGACTCATTTTCGACAGAGATGAAGTCAGCACTTGGCTCGCTGTAAAAATTGTGCAGATATAAATCTCCAATGCCAGGTTGGGAGCTTTGTAGTTTATTCCTGAACTTCAACCATGGGCTTCGGAAATGCACAGACCCTAAGCATTTTGAAATCCAATGCATGCCTCAATAACTTTCAAATCCTGGATTCTGTAGTCCTGTAAATTGCTGTCTCATGTTTTTCACAAGAACAGTTTCAGGCAAATGAAATGGACTGAGCTTAGTCTAAATATTAATTATGTTAATTACAAAAATAAAAAATGAACAGTAAATCATAACAAAGATAATGGAAATTTTACTTTGCACAGTATTTGTTTTGCATTGTCAGTGACTTTGTTTGCATGGATCCAAATGCTAGTGCTTCACAATACATACATATATCTGTGTGCTTGCTATTTGCTGTCAGGTTTTGATTTGTAAATTAAGAAATTATTTAATAGTATAATCAAAAGCTTACCTTTGAGACAAGTTTATCAAATCCCAGCATCAGGACTTCATACATGTGAAGGATCTGGAAAATAACGTTCTCCAGGTTTTCCCAACATTGCCACAGTGTATGATGTAGAATCCTTCCTTACAAAAAAAGTCTTAAATACCTGCTTCCGACAAATTTACATCAAGAGCCAGAAACCTTCTATATCTTCAAAATTCATTGAGTTTTTTGTATAAAATGAAAAGAGCCTTTGATGGCAGATCCAAAGTTTTATCTAGCCACTTGTCATTAAATCCACACAACTATGCAGATATCATTGCAGTCATAGAGAGAACCTCAATTCTCACTTTTCACATCGGGAGAAATGTAATCAATTTAAAATTAGTGAGATATATGTTGTACACTGAATCACAGTTTAGTTTCAAGCCATTTACATCAAAGATTAGAATATGAAATTGAAAAATACAGTTCACAGCATTTTGCACTGATAGAGCCCTAAAATTTGCAGTATTGATGTATCTCAAGCAATGTGCTGCAGTATATATGGTAAAGTCAGCTCAGTACTGGAGCTATTTATCCTTGCTGTAACTCCAATCTAGTACTGCCCTACCTATGTTGATAATATACAATAACAAACAAGCACTTGTCTAACTTGGCAGACAGCTCATTATCTAATTACCAATTGTGTCATGTGACAATGGATTGATGCTGGCACCAATCATCATACTCCTCTCTTCTTATTGCATTACTGCAGCAATTTTCCTACATTTATCTTTTAATTTGGCAAAGGTTGAACTTGTTTGAGGCCCAGAATTCTGTTATTCTGGTAGTTTATTGGTGTGTATGCAGGTGCCACAAGGAGGTTGAATGTGAATGTATAGATTCCCATTGCATCTCCGGTAAACTCACAGATTCCCAGAGACTGGGAATTGTACCATAGCTTATTGCATCTCCAGTAAATCCACAGATTCCCAGAGACTGGGAATTGTGCCATAGCTTATTGCATCTCCAGAAAGCTTGCGCAAATCTTGTCTATCATTTCAAGTATAAAACAAAACTTGCTTATCACCAGGGAACAACTGGTGCATGTTTTATGTTTACCTGTTATTCACCAAACACCACCAAAAAATCCTTGCATTTAGATCAGGGCTAATTAACATGCCAATTACCCCAGTATATATAAATAGCATGTAAATATATCACAAGAAAAGCATTCCAAGTTTGAAGATTTTTTTACAAACCAGCATTTCTCAAGTTTCATTGTAACCTCATTAGTGTTGTGAGGTGGGGGTCAAAGCAAATGTTTTTCTAAAGACATTTTGTCAAAATGAAATAATCATAATGTAATAGGTCATTTGTTGGTTTTGTGAAGTTTGGTTCTATTACATCTATGTGTGACTGATACAACCATTTCAACATTTTATAAGAAGTTATGAGGTTCTTGGATCTATTCAAAATAAATTAGTTTTGGCTCTATTACAACTATTGTGTTGCCATTTGTTTAATTCTTGATAGCTAGTTTTCAGACATTTCTTAAGAAGTTCTTGGCTCAGTTCGTTGTTTACTGCCATTTTGTATCCTTTCACATCAGCATTGTCCTTGCCCAAGTGCATTGGCATGACATAGCTTGTCACTACTTCTTCCACACTGTGGAGAGGATTTTTTATTTAGTCCTCTTGCCCATTTTGGGAGAAATATCTTGAAATATTTTCAACAAAGGCAGTTTTGTGTATTGAGTTTATCACTCACTTAATACTGATTGAATAATTTTGTCAGAGTTATATCTGGTTTGTATGAATGGCAAGAAGGTTTGAATTCTTTTTTTCTCTTGCTCATTTCTTTGATTTTTTTTGTAAAAATAGGGACCTTTTAGGAATTTCTCTTCCTTCCTCCCAAAGAGATTTCTGTTCAAACTTTGCAGGAATGGTATGGGGTTGGTATTGAAGTACAATAAGGTTTTACTTTTTCCTATGACCCTGTTTGGGGGGGAAATTGCTTGAAAAATTGTCTAAAAGTTTATTTTGAAAATTCAGCTTGTCATCGCTTATCCACTTATTGATTCCTTAAGGACTGTATTGCAACGGTGTAGATGGCAAAGTTTTCCGTTGCCCATTTGTCTCACTTTGAATAAATGTATTTAATAATTTTCCCCAAAAGAAGGTAGTTTGAGAAGTTCCATTTTGAGTACATGCAGAAATCATTGTTTCATTTACTATGCCACTCAGATGATTTTATTTTTATTTAGTATTTATGCAAATCTTTCATTGCTCCAAAAGGTCTGCAGTGCAGGGATATGCACATCTGTGACTGCATGTACGTGTAGTTTTATGTAAGAAGGAAGTTTTGATAGACCCATTTTTGGAAGCTTTGGTGTAGCAGATTGTATGAAATTATTATTTCTAATATTCTTATTTTTGAGATCTTTTTTGTTCATGTTGATTTACAGTTCTACCTTAACTACCTAGAAGGGAGTTTATCATGGCTACGTACAGAAAACTTAGTTAGATTGATATGGCACCATTTAAAATTATTTGGGGCCAGACAGCTCCCATACCAGTTATTTGCTTACAAAATACACCCCAAAAGGACACATCATGGTAGTTGCCCATGGATGATTTTATGTAGGACTTGAATCTTCATCCTTTCAGCCATGAGTTTCATTTGCTAATCACTTCACCAACACAGTTCCTGCCTCCATTATTTACCTCATATGTCATACTGGCACCAGGCCTATTCTACCCTACTCAGCATAATGGTTGAATCATTATTAAATCATGCTGACACCAAGCCTTTTCTTCCATACTTGTCACAATGATTGACTTTTTCTTATATCATGCTGGCACCAGGCCTATTCTACCCTATTCAGCATAATGGTTGAATCTTTCTTATATAATGCTGGCACAAGGCCTATTCTACCCTACTTAGCATAATGGTTGAATCTTTCTTATATCATGCAAACACCAGCATAATGATCGATCTTTTGTACATAATGCTGGCACCAGACCTATTCTGCCCTACTCAGCATAATAATTGAATCTTTCATGAAGGTCAGTTATATTAAAATGTGGCTAGTAGAAATGTAAGTGAATGAAAATTGTCCGATGAATCTGTACATCACTTCCTCACTGTAAGTCCCTTCATTAAAACGTGGTTCCTGTTCAAATTTAGCCAGTTCAATTCCGAGAATAGAAAATCGGATGATGTATCAAATGATAAGTACAAAATATATAAGTCCCTTCATTAAAACGTGGTTCCTGTTATTAGGCAAGTAAGGTCATGAATCCCCCCATTTCATTAATTGGTAGCAAAATTATGTTTCATAAATGTTACCTCACTATAAGTTGATATACTGTATGGCTTCCATGGACAACATTATAATGAGGGAGTACTGAACATAATCCAAATACAGTTATGGCTCCTACATGTAGATAAATGTTATAGCGGATAACATTTGTAAGATGATGGCTGCCATAGTTTTGTTGACATTGTATCAAAATGTATGCAGTTGTGCAATTTTGTTGGCCTATTTGCTTAATCTGTATATGACATACATGATAGATTTCCCATGCAGCTCAATATGGATGACACCTATCAGCTGCATCGAGCTGATAGATTTGCTGAAAGGTAATTGTGACATGTGTAAAACATATATTGCCCAACCAGATGTAATAAATTACTTTTTATCTAATGTATACAAATTACAACAAAGCCCATATGCCTCCTGCAATGAGGCAGGAATATTTTCTCAGATACAGGCTGAAGTTCTGAGTTGAAGGTTAAGGCCATTGGTAAAACTGAAATAAAATTCTCACTTTGATATATCCAGAAATTTGCAGCTGCTGATGCAGATTTCAAGCAAACCTTTTCATAAATCAAGGACATTAATCAGGATGAAAAACATTTGGCCAATAGTCTGAAGGTAACATTTGACACAAGTATATTTTTCTTCTCTAAACATCAAGTTCTGCACTTTCTAAGTTACTAAAGTTTCTGATTAATACTCTTCAGGGTAATTTTAAGCTCTACTGGTCATCTTTAAAATAAACTAGATCCATCTTGACATGGCTTTTCACCAGAAGACTTTATATAATGTCTAGCTGGTCTTACAATGAAAATTTTCTTGCTCAGACATTCATTATAGGGGCCACAGTGACTGTACTGAAAAACATTTTTTATAAATTTAAATGTGTTTCTTTAAATTCATGCCTACTTTGAATTATAGCTAGACTGGCAAATTTATTTTTCTCAACAGCTAGTGCATGTGGGCTGACCATTACTATCAAAACCAGTTTCAGCCATTGTGTGTCATCAGACTGATATACAGAATATTTGAAAAACCATTACTCTTGTTGTGGCTGTTTTGGCATTATCAATAGAAAATTTGCATTTTAAAAAAAATTGACACAGAAAATGAGTTTGCAGTCTTTACAAAAAGTGACTGATTCAAAATTAACTAATGATATACTAATGGTAATGGGTTACAAATGAAATAAAAAATGAAAATCTTCCACACATCATACTTCTGCCCAAGCTCAAACCCAGCCACATGATTTGGAACATCTCTGGTACTTACCAGGATTTATTTTTACATTAAATGGGCACCAGATGGTTTGAAGATTGTAAAACTCTTCAACCTGAGATTGAGTTTCCACTGTCAGCCAATCAGATAATGACTTTTAAAAAAATATGTCATTCATTGGTCCATATCTGAACCTCAAACTCAAGAGTTTTGTTATCTCAAAGTCAGATTTGGTGTCACAAAATTAACCAGAAGTTTGGAGGCCTTGAAAACATTAATATGATAACAATAACATAGACTCTGATCTGCAGGCATACTCAGTGATAGCAGACATTGTTCAGAGTTCTTTACTTTTGCCGTGCATTTTTCACAAGTAAGTAATAAAAAGGAAGAAAACATTTAAGAGCAATTGGTACCAGTCTCAGATGAGTTGCCCTGGGATGCATCTAGTGACGAGTCTCAAATGAGTTACCCTGGGATGCATCTAGTGATGATTTTCAAGCTGTGATGGTCAACTGAGTTACCTCTTGGGTGCATTCCTTGATGTTGTTCAAGATGAGATGGTCAGCTGAATTACTTTTAGGTGCATTCCTTGATGTTGTTTCAGATGAGGAGAATTTATACTTTTTATAAGAGTGCAGTTTATCGGTATAAAAAGTCTATTTTAAAGATTTAACTTTTTTGCTATTATTTTCATTTTGCATCCCTTTTGGACAACTGTATATCTTGGGTTATGCTGATGTTCCAATGAACTGTGTCCATGCTTATTCAGCTGAATCTTCACATTAAATCAAGTGTTGCTTTGTGATGGAAACATTTTTAAATCAAGTGTTGCTTTGTGATGGAAACAATTTTAAGTCAAGTGTTGCTTTGTGATGGAAACATTTTTAAATCAAGCGTTGCTTTGTGATGGAAACATTTTTAAATCAAGTGTTGCTTTGTGATGGAAACATTTGAGGAAAAGATGTAACTGGTAAGTATTAGAGGATCCTAGACGATAAGGAGATGAAAACAATATATGATAATAGTGAACTTACTGTATATACTCACTTATAAGTTGAGTTAAACTGCAAAAAACTAGGATCCTAGTCTGCCATAGCATAATGCTCCTACAGATCAGGGTCTGTTTTGTTTGTTATTCTGCTAACTCCTAACAAACTGCACAGTGCAGTTTGCAGTTGGACATGTCTTATATGTGAGTATATATGGTAACTTTTTCGCACCCTTCTTTGGGTTCAGAGGCCTAGGTGTGGCAATACCATGATGACAAGGTATAGGATGGTTGCGTTTACTCCATCTCTTACTGAATACTTCATGATATTTCTCAGACTTCAAATGAGAAAGTCATTATCCAAAGATTAAAATTTGCAAACAGAGGCATATTGCATGTTGTTGCTAGGCAATCACAGCATTTGCTGACTGGGGGTGGCAGTATAATGAATACTTCATTATTTACTTTTTTAAGGTAAAAGGTTTAGTTGAAAGTAGCATGCAAAAGTTCCATCAGTTATGCAGTTAGATGGGAATGAAGAAAATGATGCAAAGCATTGCATTCAGAAGAACTGGATATACTAATATGGAAGGTCCAGTTTCAAATAACACATACAAATCTGCCTTGCATAATGAACTGGCAGATCAGAGTCAATGTTCTTCTGCTGATTGCTCATAACAAATTGCTTAAACCCAGACCTTAGTCTATGCATTTTGCAGTGTGATTAAAAGGGAATGTATATGGTATCTGTTCTTTTTTAGTGTAGATGACCAATGAAGGAAAGCCAGTACTGTTTTATAACTACTGGTACCTAGCCAACTGCTCAGTAGTGTGTTTAACTAGCTAACTGCTGAGCTCTGTGTTATAACCACCTAGTTAACTGTTCAGTAGGGGCCCCAAGTGGATGAGTGGTCAAAAATGCTGCCATCTCAATTCTGTCTGAGTGGGTTCAAGTCTTGGACTTGGCTAATGGGGGTCCATAAGAAAGTTTGCCAGTAGCTTCTTATGGATCAGTGATTCTTCCTGGGCATTTTCGGGATTCTTCCTCCACCAATTATACTGGCTGTCATGTATTGCCCATCTTATCTTATGCTGAAAAATGGCATTAAACCCCACAGCAACAGCAATAACAACTGTTCAGTACTGTTGTAACCACTTTGCTAACTGTTAAGTGCTGTCACAACAACCAAATTATCTGCTTGGTACGGCGTTATTACTACCTAACTGTTCTGTACTGTTACAACTACCTAATTATCTGCTTGGTATGGTGTTATAACTACCTAACTGCTCAGTACTGTTACAACTACATAATTAACTGTGTGTGTGTGATTAGGACTTTTAATGTAGCTTTAACAATTTTTAAATCATATCACTACAATGTCTGCAGTGTGGCAGTTTATAGTGATGTCTATGGGTTCTGACTCTAGATGGGACCATGAGGACCCTGGGTTCTGACTCAAGGTGGGACCATGAGGACCCTGGGTTCGACTCTAGGTGGGACCATGAGGACCCTGGGTTCTGACTCAAGGTGGGACCATGAGACCACTGAGTTCTGGCCTAAGGTGGGACCATGAGACCACTGAGTTCTGGCCTAAGGTGGGACCATGAGGACCCTGGGTTCTGACTCTAGGTGGGACCATGAGGACCTTGGGTTCTGACTCAAGGTGGGACCATGAGGACCTTGGGTTCTGGCCTAAGGTGGGACCATGAGGACCCTGGGTTCTGGTCTAAGGTGGGACCATGAGGACCCTGGGTTCTGACTCAAGGTGGGACCATGAGACCACTGGGTTCTGGTCCAAGCAGGGACCATGAGACCACTGGGTTCTGGCCTAAGGTGGGACCATGAGACCACTGGGTTCTGGTCTAAGGTGGGACCATGAGGACCATGGGTTCTGACTCAAGGTGGGACCATGAGGACCCTGGGTTCTGACTCTAGGTGGGACTATGAGGACCCTGGGTTCTGACTCTAGGTGGGACCATGAGGACCCTGGGTTCTGACTCAAGGTGGGACCATGAGACCACTGAGTTCTGGCCTAAGGTGGGACCATGAGGACCTTGGGTTCTGACTCAAGGTGGGACCACGAGGACCCTGTGTTCTGACTCAAGGTGGGACCATGAGGACCCTGGGTTCTGACTCAAGGTGGGACCATGAGACCACTGAGTTCTGGCCTAAGGTGGGACCATGAGGACCTTGGGTTCTGACTCAAGGTGGGACCATGAGGACCCTGGGTTCTGACTCTAGGTGGGACCATGAGGACCCTGGGTTCTGACTCAAGGTGGGACCATGAGACCACTGAGTTCTGGCCTAAGGTGGGACCATGAGGACCTTGGGTTCTGACTCAAGGTGGGACCATGAGGACCCTGGGTTCTGACTCAAGGTGGGACCATGAGGACCTTGGGTTCTGACTCAAGGTGGGACCATGAGGACCCTGGGTTCTGACTCAAGGTGGGACCATGAGGACCCTGGGTTCTGACTCAAGGTGGGACCATGAGGTTAAATATTGTAATAGGGATAAGTTTTGGTTAAAGATTTTCCCCATATATATTTTCATAGCTGATTTCTCATGTTTGGAATAAATACATCATCACACAACTGTCTTTAATGGATCTCTTAAGATCTGTATGCCTGGGTAAGAACCTTATGTGGTGCCACGTATTAACATAAATGTCACCTTTTGGTTAAAATTTTGATTCCATTTCTTATGTTTTTATTAACTTTTTATTCAGTTCACTACAAACTATGAATACTAAATGATCCAATATTCCAATTTCTCACTCTACAGTACTGTGTTTTCCCCTGGGTTCCATCCCTGGACATGGATGTAGTCATAACGTTGGACACCTTTTGGTAATTTTTAAAAATATGCATTGAACTGAATGAGGCTTTATTGAATAATGACATGCCACTCTTCATGGGGTTATATCCCTGGGTGGGCATTAAGAAATGGGGCACTTTTGATCCATTTTTAATAATATTATTATTTCAATCAAGCCTTATTCAGTTTAATGCATAGTTTTATTATGACATATTCCCTATTACTGCTCAAGCTCTTGGATTAAACCCCTGGATGGGTATTTGATTTTACCCTTGGAGGGGTCATTGGATTAAACCCTTGGATGGGGCATTGGATTATGCCCTTGGATAGGGCTGTTTGATTATACCCTTATACCCTTGGCTATTCAATTTTGCCCTCAGATCAGGGCATAGGGCTGTTGGATTTTATCCTTGATGGGAACGTTGGATTATGCCCTTGGATATGGCTGTTTGAATATGCCCTTGAGGCTATTGGATTATGCCCTTGAGGCTATTGGATTATGCCTTTGGATGGGGCTCTTGGCTTATAATCTTGGATGTGGCTGTTGGGTCAAAATGTATGGTGCTTCTTTTGATTATGTATTTTTATCATCCATTTTTACCCTGATTTGTACATATAAGAACATCATGCACTTCTATTCATGTAACATTCCTGCCCTCGGGTCATGCACCTGGTTGGTGCCATGAGGTTATGCGCTTTTAAATCACAGCTCATCAGCATTGGGGAGTGAACATGCTTTTTAACACTCAGTTTTTGTTCATCTAGACTTACATATATTTGCTTATAAGTTGAATCCAACTGTAAAAACATAGACCCTGATCTACTGTTGCATAATGCACCACCAGATTAGGGTTTATTTTGTTTGTTCTACTGATTACTGGTCACAAACTGATAGATCCAGATCTGCTGATACATTAAATGGCAGCCGATCTGGGTTTGTGCAGTATGCAGTTGGATCTGACTTGCAGATGAGTATATATGGTAATAGTAGGGCTGTGTATTGACTTTGCAGTCACCAATTTCAAATACACAATGCATAACACAGAACATAAGACCACTTAGACTGGAGCATTATGATGGCAGTTCCAGGTTGGTACAGTTTGTTTTGTTAGGCGTAATCAGTAGAATGAACAACATAGACCCTGATGCATCTAATTTCACTAAATCATTTATCTTGAAATTGTATAGGTCACATAGTATGGTCTTACTTGACAATTTTACAGTGTTATAAATATTTGATTTAATTTAATTGTTTGTCTGATATTTTATTTTTTTACATTTTATTTCATTACATGCTATTGTAATGTAATATTGTTTATTGAACTTTATTTTTTTTATAGAATTAAGCTCAGTTCTGTTTGACCTGACTTTGTTTGGTTTTCATTGGTAAACACATAATAATAGAAACACTGTATCTAGTTTCTGACATTGCCTCAGAACCAGTGACAGTTTTAATAAACAACTTTTTATATATTTTATTTTCATTTATTCTTTCTCAGAGTAAGAATTATTATGTTAAGTCAAGGCCATACCTGGATTATGTGATATTTATCATATAACAAACTTTCATTTCTAGAAGGCTGACCCCCATCTGGGCATCTGTTTCTTATTACTAATGTTTTGAGAAAGAATAGTCAGTCATGCCATAACACATGAGACGTCAAGTTGTTTATGTTGTGTCCAGTTTGGGCTTATTATTTTATTTTCTTCAAATTATCTTGAGTTCTTTTCCTTGGGAATACTAGTGCTCTAAACTAATTCTTGGGCAAGGACATTTATCGAATTTCATACTGAATTCAAAACTGGAATAATATTTTCTGTGATTCTACAAGAGATTATTGACGCTGTAGCACTTTGCTGATTATTAATGATGTCATCATCTTCCATTTTGGATTTCATCAGGATTCGAACTCAGTTTCATTCAGAACTTTTTATTACTGGGACTTCTATTTTTTAATTCTTGGATTATTTTTGGATTTGATTCTTAAAACTGTAAGTTCTTTTTTTCTCATTTTTCACTTGATATTCAATGGAAGTAAATTATATGTTAAATTTTACAAAGCTTGTTGTCTTCACTTTTTTCCTGTTACTTTTTTGTATGAGCCTAGACTCGTGACAAGAAAATTGGACACTCATCCTTGGGATATATGAATTTTGGCTAAAATATTTAAAAAAACATAGTCTTCTTAAATTTAAATTACTCTAGTTTTTGAATTTTTTTTAAATCCCAAGTATTATTTCACATTTTAGAAATCTTTAGTGAAATCAACACACTTTTTTTTACAATATCACCAGAAGTGGTTATAAATTTTGAAATGGAAGTACGGTTAAAAAAGTTGGAATTAGAGATAAGACAGGTTCAGTTTCAGATAGAAGAGATACTAATGGAAAGAGAGAGGGAAGTAAGATAAATGCAATTTGAGAAAGAAAAACAAGATAGGGTAATGCAAATGCAAAGAGAAAAGGAAGAAAGGGAATTTCAAATTAAATTAAAAGAATTGGAGCTGGCATGGGAAAAAGTATGAATTATGATGGGTGGTGCTCTTCAAAAAAGGTTAATAATGATTGTGAAAATCTCAGACAGCTCGTATTAATTGAAGAGTTCAAGAACTGTGTCCATAGTGACATTAAGACTTATCTTGATGAGCATCAGGTTGAAACCTTGGAAAATGATGCTTGTGCTGCAGATGAGTATTTCATAGCTATACAATTTCTTTTGTAAGCAAGTCATGGACTGAGCAGTCTTCAGGTAGAAAATTATTCCAGCCTAATACAAGCCCTTCTAAATCTCAGTCTGGCACAGGTTATCAAGCTTTTGATAAACTTTATCAAAAATCCTTATGTAATCTTACAACATGTACCTATTTTAAGAAAAAAGGACACATTATTTCTGATTGCTACAAATTGAAAAATAAGCATAAGAAATAGACCTATTCCAAAATCTCTTATTTCTAAACCATCATGTATTGAAAGCAATACACTTGTTGGGCCTAATAAACTCCAGTCTGATTTTATTATGGAGAATTATGAACCATTCATGTCTTAGGTTCTATATCACTCAAACAATAGGTCATGTAGTATGGTCTTACCTGCAGTTGTATAGATCATGTAGTATGGTCTTACCTGCAATTGTATAGGTCACAATTTTATTTAAATGTGCTTGAGAGATAAATACTCCTCCAAAGTAAAGTCGTTGTTTTGTTTTCTGTATGTTCTTGTTTCTGTATGGTCTTGTTTCTGTAAGGTCTTGTTTATTTCTCTGGTCTTTTCTGATGAGACATTATAGGTATTCAGAAGCAGCAAAAGCTATCAATCATTCTAGATCAAAAGTAATTAGTGATAAGTATGGGTCATGGTTACTAATGAAATTGGATTTATCAAATTTTTTTTGTTGTCCTTCGCACAAAATTCAGGTTTATGGTAGGATTACTGCTTTTGTCAGCAATACAAATTGTAAAAGTGAATTTGCAACACTAAATATATTTTTCTCTTGTTATACAGTATTGGCACTGCCTGGTAGACTATGGCCATTGGATTCAAAACTCCATCTATGTATGTAGGTAGTGTTGCATGACCATGGCTGGTTGGCATGCTTGTTTTCAACATTACTTTCACTGTATAAAAGATGAAAGAAAGTTTATGACAAACACAGACTGATGAGTAGATAAATTAAACACAGTTTATGATAAGATAGATGAGGGTCTGCATTTTCCTGAATACTTTTGTACACGAGGACTTGAACCCAACATGCTGATTACTATCAGATGAACTTATAGCCATTTAGGAGATTTATGACAGGAAGTTCTAATAATTCTCAGAAGAAAAACAAAATCACAAACATCCCAAAACATTTCGGTGTCATTTAGCTGTCACTGGACTTAAGCATTCTGTCTAAATTTCTGTTTATATATATCGATCAGGGTGGATAGTCTGATTGTTGGATTAATGAAAACAGTCAGGTGACTGTGTAGGAGGTAAGTTATAACCAGTACCTTCTGTACATTTTTATGTATAGTAAAGTATATTAAATTTCCCTGAGTTAGATTAGATTATCTGTCTGTGGGAGAGAAGCTAGACTGTTTTTCTCAGCAAATATTCCCAGGCTTTCTTCCCTGATGAAGCAGATTTTTGTATGTGCTATCTATCATCATTCATGAGTTTCTGTTCAGGTGTTTTCCACCTGGATCTGTTCATAGTTAATCAGACTTTGAAATATTGTTGTATGTTAGTTTATGTGTTGCTTTTGATGTATACTGATCCCATTTACATTGGGTGTACAGTTACTCCAGTTACATTGGGTGTACAGTTACTTAGTTTACATTGGATGATCACTTCAGCTACATATGGTGTACAGTTACTTCAGTTACACTGGGTGTACATTTACTCCAATTACATTGGGTGCACAGTTGCACCAGTTACATTGGGTGTACAGTTACTCCAGTTACATTGTGTGTAATGTTACACCATTTACACTGGGTTCCAGTTACTCCATTTGCATTGGATGTACAGTTACTCAAATTACAATTTTCTGAATATAAAACTGCATTTCTGCTAATTACATATTATGCATGATGGCCAAGGCTCAGTCGAGAAGGTTTCATAAATATGACAGAACAAGGATATAAAATCTTGACCATTAGATTGGCTTTTAAACCATTTTTTGTGTTCTATGAGTTTTAAATTTTGTCTTCTACAAGGATTGAAAACAAGACAGGTGCATTTTCGTCGTAATATTAATTCTCAGTTATGACACTGAACTTTCCTACTCATACACGTTTTCTGTCCCAGATGGAAAACAGGACCTAAGTGACAATGTGTTTTGTTTTCATAGCCTGGTATGAAAATTTCTGTGCAATCTTTGAGTCTGAAAATATAGCTTGAAAAATTATCTGCACTGAGGCATGATAAACTGTGCTCTGTTGCAAAATTTGCAAAGTCTTTGCAAATGCCTCATGATCCACTTTGATTCCTGCCTCAAAGGCCTTCAAAGTGTTTGTCAGAGGAAACATTGCTTCTGTGTGATGGTGTCTGTATATGCCTAGTGATACCACTTCTTCCTCCATATCCTGTCTTTGAATTCACTTTTTATGAACACACAGTGAAAACTCAGCATCTTTGCTTAACTCACCTCCATTTATTTAAATTCTGATTTCCAGGCATTGCTGAACTTGCACTGGGTGTGCAAGTTTTTGTAATTTGACACAAACTGACAAAAAAGTAAAATCTTCCCTTAAATATTGCTTTTAAATTTTTTAAATACCTGCCAAAATAATATTTTTGTTGGTCTTGGCGTTTTATCTCACCTCCACCAATAGTTGACCGATTTGTAATCAAAACTTAAAGGCCATCGTGGACTGCCTTAGATGCTATAACACCTGAAAAATCATCCCACCTTTGGCTTGAAGCTCTCCAAATTTACAAGAATAGTGTAATCAGTTTACAGTTTGTTATGTATAAAAGGTTAGCATTTGTCTAACAATTCTTAATATGACATTTGTTCAGGATGCTTTGTTGCACTTGGGAAACAGTTCCAATACCCACTAACCTGGTTCTGGTTGGTTTTTGTAATTTGTGGATAGACTGCATAAAAATGCTGGGGGTGGTCTCACTTTTTACTTTTTTTTTAAATTGAAAATCTTTTTCTTTTCAACAGTGGTATTAGATACATTGGGGACAAATACTTACAAAATATCAGGATTTAATACAAGTTTGTTTCAACACAGATTATAGTACAGGTAAGAAGGTTTTACTGAGGTCACATAGGACTTTTGTGAGATCTAACCTTGACCATAACTTGACTGTGTACAAATAGGCTTATAAATTTGACCGTCAAATACTTGATCTGAGATACAAACATGCACTTAGACCTTTTCGGGTTGCACTTAGAACTTCCAGTCAGAAAGCTTCTTTGTTGCAGCAAATGAGCCATCACTTTGTCTTGGACAAATTAAATTGGTCTTTCAGTATACTACCAAACTATCCACTAGTCAGTAAAATACTGCATTTGATGTAGTCTTTAGGCCCAAACACAAAGCCTAATTGTATGCATAGAAAGCAAATTTGACTCCATCACATGAGTTCATCCTCTTATAGACCATGCATGCCACAAAAAGTCTTCCATGGTGTCTGCCTGGTGATGCCATTTCTTCCTTCTTAAAATCCACTTTGCATGAAACACAAGGCAACGAAGATCTTTGCTACCTGCCTAAACACGATTAAACTCTAAGCATTGATGAACTTGAATTTGAAGAAAGCAAATTTTACTCCATCTTTGGGCACATGAATTCATCCTCATATGGAAGCAGCAAAAAACCCAGGATTTCTAATGCATAAAAACAGGATTTCTAATGCCATAAAAACAGGATTTCTAATGCCATAAAAACAGGATTTTGAATGCCATAAAAAACAGGGTTTCTAATGCCATAAAAAACGGGATTTCTAATGCCATAAAAAGTCTCTGTTTCCAGATTACTACATCAATTATAAAAGTCCCTGAAACTGATATTGCATCTTGACCATTACAAAGAGTCTTTTACCAGTTCTCTTGTTTTTCAGAGTAAATTTAATGAAATTAGTACCTACTATCATAGCTAAACATATCTGTATACTGGTTTGAAGGATGAAGATAGGGCTGCAACTACAATTGGAAAACCTTTCAGTTCTGTCTTGAGTCAGTTATCAGATATAGACTCCATTTTTACTGCAGAGATCGCAGTTTACTGAGCTTTTTGCACTGCATCAGAACTTCACAAAAACAAATGTCATCAATTTTTCAGATTCCCTTTCCACATTGAAAGTCTTACAAAAACTTAAATCTGATAACCTGTTTATATTCAGAATCTAACAGAACCATTATATGCTCATACAATCTGGAAAAAATTATTCTATATATATTTGGCAGCCTTGTCACATTGTTAGCCAGGTTAATCAAGGGACATAAAGCTGCCTTGCAGTCACACATTTCTGAATTGAAGATTCCATACCATGATTCAATTATTCAATTATTACATAAATTGCATCTCCTGTATATATATATATATATATATATATATATATATATATATATATATATATATATATATATATATATATATATATATATATATATATATATATATATATATATATATATATATATATATATATATATATATATATATATATATATATATATATATATATACATACATACATATATATATATATATATATATATATATATATATATATATATACATACATATATATATATATATATATATATATATATATATATATATATATATATATATATATATATATATATATATACATATACATATACATATATATATATATATATATATATATATACATACATACATACATACCCTGACATCTGCATACCTGCTGAAGGAGAGCTTTGACCAGAATGCATACCCTGACATCTGCATCCCTCCTGAAGGAGAACTTTGACCAGAATGCATACCCTGACATCTGCATACCTCCTGAAAGAGAACTTTGACCAGAATGCATACCCTGACATATGCATACCTCCTGAAAGAGAACTTTGACCAGAATGCATACCCTGACATCTGCATACCTCCTGAAAGAGAACTTTGACCAGAATGCATACCCTGACATATGCATACCTCCTGAAGGAGAACTTTGACCAGAATGCATACCCTGACATCTGCATACCTCCTGAAGGAGAACTTTGACCAGAATGCATACCCTGACATCTGCATACCTCCTGAAGGAGAACTTTGACCAGAATGCATACCCTGACATCTGCATCCCTCCTGAAGGAGAACTTTGACCAGAATGCATACCCTGACATCTGCATACCTCCTGAAGGAGAACTTTGACCAGAATGCATACCCTGACATCTGCATACCTCCTGAAGGAGAACTTTGACCAGAATGCATACCCTGACATATGCATACCTCCTGAAGGAGAACTTTGACCAGAATGCATACCCTGACATATGCATACCTCCTGAAGGAGAACTTTGACCAGAATGCATACCCTGACATCTGCATACCTCCTGAAGGAGAACTTTGACCAGAATGCATACCCTGACATCTGCATACCTCCTGAAGGAGAACTTTGACCAGAATGCATACCCTGACATATGCATACCTCCTGAAGGAGAACTTTGACCAGAATGCATACCCTGACATCTGCATACCTCCTGAAGGAGAACCTGACATCTGCATACCTCCTGAAGGAGAACTTTGACCAGAATGCATACCCTGACATCTGCATACCTCCTGAAGGAGAACTTTGACCAGAATGCATACCCTGACATCTGCATACCTCCTGAAGGAGAACTTTGACCAGAATGCATACCCTGACATATGCATACCTCCTGAAGGAGAACTTTGACCAGAATGCATACCCTGACATCTGCATACCTCCTGAAGGAGAACTTTGACCACAATGCATACCCTGACATCTGCATACCTCCTGAAGGAGAGCTTTGACCAGGATGCATACCCTGACATTGTCCATGAACAGTAGAACACATCCTTGTCAAGTGTATCAACATCCACCTAATGAGACTGAAAATGCCACCACAGAAATCTTTGTCAATAAATGTTGATCCTGTATTTTTTAAATACATTTTATGGTTTGTAGCTTTATTTTTCTTATATATCTACATTTTGCAAGATTTTTTATATTTTGATTTTTTTATCTTTTATCTTGTAAAGACTAAATGTTTGCATTTATTTGAAAGGGTTTATCTTCCTAAAATCTTTCTGCAAGTTTGTATCATTACAATTTTTAAACTTGTGAAAAGATTTGTATTCAGCTGGTAATTGCTGAATTGACAGATTCTTATTAGCAGGAGTATATCAATAATACAACTTTGTCTTTCTTTCTTTGGTTAATTATGTACACAGGTGAAAAATCTCCAAAAATGTTTGTAAGCAGAACTTGAAAAGTTTTGTAAATCTTATGTTTGAACTCTGTCTTCTTTGGGAAATAATTTCTTAGATTCGTCAGATTAAGAATTTAGCATTGTAGATTGATAATAATTTAGTGTTTAATATTATTGTAGACATTAGCTGGTGTTAGTTTTCATGAGAAAGTGTTAAGGCTATGTGTAGTATTTTCATGTGAAAGTGTTAAGGGTATGTGTAGTGTTTTCATGAGAAAAGTGTTAAGGCTGTATGTAGTGTTTTCATGAGAAAGTGTTAAGGCTATGTGTAGTGTTTTCATGAGAAAGTGTAATGGTTATTTGTAGTGTTTTCATGAGAAAGTGTAATGGCTATGTGTAGTGTTTTCATGAGAAAGTGTTAAGGCTATGTGTAGTGTTTTCATAAGAAAGTGTTAAGGCTATGTGTAGTGTTTTCATGAGAAAAGTGTTAAGGTTATGTGTAGTGTTTTCATGAGAAAAGTGTTAAGGCTGTATGTAGTGTTTTCATGAGAAAAGTGTTAAGGTTATGTGTAGTGTTTTCATGAGAAAAGTGTTAAGGCTGTATGTAGTGTTTTCTTGAGCTCACCTGGCCTTAAAGCCAGGTGACCTTTTGACATGGCCCTGAGTCCATCACATATCTGCCAAAACAATTGCTATTTTCAGCTTCTAAAATACAAACAAAACTGAGCTAGTTGGCAGATGGTATCCTGGCATTAAGGCTTTTTGTGTGAAGTGGTAAAGATCCTCCATAATAAATTACTGCTATTATGACATATAGAAAAAAATGTAAATTATTTCAAAAAAACAGCTGGAAAGAAATGACCAAGGTACTATATTAAATAATAACCATTTGAACATTGAATAATAGCCATTTAAATATTGAATAATAGCCATTTGGATATGGAATACTAGCCATTTAAATATTGAATAGTTACCATTTGAATAAGGAATAATAGCCATTTGAATATTGAATAATGTCCATTTGAATATTGAATACTAGCCATTTGAATATTGAATAGCAGTCATTTGAATATTGAATAATATCCATTTGAATATTGAATACTATCCATTTGAATATTAAATAATTTCCATTTGAATATTGAATACTATTAGTTATTTGAATATTGAATACTAGCCATTAAAATATTGAATAGTATTCATTTGAATATTGAATAATATCCTTTTGAATATTGAATAGTAGCCATTTGAATATTGAATAGTAGCTATTTGAATATTGAATAATATCCATTTGAATATTGAATAATATCCATTTGAATATTGAATAATATCCATTTGAATATTGAATACACTGGTCAACAGTGAAATCATTACTGACTTGAAAAGGCCCTAATCTGTAGTATTTTGGTGTGCCGAACACGAATATAACCGTGAAAAATTTGTATTGGCTCTCGTTTTGAAGATATTCATATACCTCATTTTCTATGTTTCACTGTGTAAATTTCTCCAGTAGGACTGCAGCAACATCCGGAATAATGATGTAACATTGCATAATACCATCATGCTCACATCATCCACAGTTGATTGCATCATTTTCTGATGCAATGCAATACTAATGCCATGCGGCTGCTGAAGTAAGTTGACGTCAGCAGTGTACTATACATGTGTAGGCCTATTATACTAATGCCAGGCTGCTGCTGAAGCTGACGTAAGCAGTGTACTATATAAAGCCCAATCAGATAGGTTCAGCATTTAAAATATTTTAGACGTTGTGCGAGACAGTTCAAGCTACTGTTACATAAAACTTATTATTTTATCCATTTACGTACAATAAAGAAAAGTAATGCCTCGAAAGTGTGTTAATACGGCGGACAATTTTTGCTATATTTGTGGGGAAGTGACATTTGCCAACCAGAAGAAAAGTATCAATTCTCAAGTGAAGAAGGCATATCATCTTTACTTCGGATGCAAGGTTGGTGATCAAGACAAGCCTTGGGCTCCGCATATATGCTGTGCTACATGTACAACACAGCTTTCACAGTGGTTGAATTGCAAAAGGTCATCAATGCCGTTTGCAGTCCCAATAGTGTGGAGAGAGCCAAGCAACCACCTAAATGACTGTTACTTCTGCTTGGTTCCTCCTCTTTCCGGCGGAATAACGAAGCGAAAGAAGTCGAGAATAGTCTACCCAAACATTCCGTCTGCATTGAGACCAGTTCCACATGGTGAGGGACTTCCTATTCCAGAACCTCCAGCAGAATATTCTCTTGATTCATCTGACGAAGACAAAGGTGAGTCGACCTGTTCTTCTCCTGGTCCATCAGCATGCAGTGATCCAGATTTTCACTGTGGTGCATCATCAACCCCACACAGAATAACACAGGAAGAACTAAATGACCTGATTCGTATTTGGACTTATCAAAGAACAAGGCAGAATTGCTAGGATCAAGACTCCAACAATGGAATCTTCTAGAAGAAGATGTCACAATTACTGCTTATCGAAAGCGCCACCAGCAATTGGAGCCTTTCTTCAGAAAGGAAAGTAATCTGATATTCTGTTCCGATATTGAGGGCCTCATGAATGCTTTAAAAATCACTCATGACCCACAAGAATGGAGACTATTTGTGGACTCTTCGAAACTGAGTCTCAAGGCTGTGCTTTTGCACAATGGAAACATTCTTCCATCTATTCCAGTAGCGTATGCTGTCCACATGAAAGAGACATGATAACTTAAGGCAGCTACTGAATTCCATTGAGTATAACAAGTACAGCTGGCACCTCTGTGGTGATTTGAAGGTAGTTGCCCTTTTAATGGGACTGCAGCAAGGATATACAAAATACATGTGTTTCTTATGCGAGTGGGATAGCCGAGCAAGGGAAATGCACTACATGAGGAAGGAATGGACTCACAGGCAGAATGTAGCCATTGGAGAGAAGAATATCCAACACCCAGCTCTGGTTGAGGCTCAGAAAATCTTGCTACCACCCCTTCACATCAAACTAGGTTTGATGAAGAACTTCGTGAAAGCCATTGACCGGACTTTGCCAGCATTCCGATACCTGCATGAAAAATTCCCTCGACTCAGCGAAGCAAAGATTAAAGAGGGAGTTTTTGTGGGTCCTCAGATTCGAGAGCTTTTCAAAGATGACCGGTTCAACAACTTGCTGGAAGGTGACGCGAAACAAGCATGGAATGCTTTTCGCCTAGTTTCTACAAACTTCCTCGGAATAGTTAGGGCAGAAAACTATAAGGAACTAGTAGAAGACATGTTGATGAAGCATAAGAAACTTGGCTGCAATATGTCTCTAATGATTCACTTCCTTCATTCCCATTTGGATTTCTTTCCTAGCAACTGTGGTATTGTTAGTGATGAACACGGCGAACGTTTTCATCAAGATATCGCAACAATGGAACAAAGATACCAGGGAAAATGGTCCACTACAATGCTGGCTGACTACTGCTGGACACTCCTCAGAGATGCTCCCGAACAGCTGTACAAGAGACAGGCGAAGAAATCTAAGATGTAGTCAATGACTTGATTTTTTATAGGTAGGCTATTACAGTTGACCTTTTACTATTGGAATGCATTTCGTTATGTAAACATTAATTTCTTGCAGATTACAAAAAAACTAGAGCCAATTTTTCAATTTGACTGTCATATTCGTGTTCAGCACATAAAAATTGATAAGAATTGACTAATTTTATTTCAGTAACATGACTTTTGTAAAAATTTGTTGTCCAGTGATACTAGCCATTTGAATATCAAAAAGTAGCCATTTGAATATTGAATCATATCCATTTGAATATCAAAAAGTAGCCATTTGAATATTGAATAATATCCATTTGAATAGTGAATACTAACCATTTGAACATTGAATAGTAGCCATTTGAATAGTGAATAATATCTATTGAATATTGAAAAATAGCCATTTTCTGCTCCATCCTGAATTTTTTTCATACCATGTTTGTCAAATTAGTTGAAGTTTGCTCAGTGGAATCTTTGCTTGTACTGATGGTAGGAACTTTAGAACTAAGGTCAAATGGTACCTTGGAACTAACATCAAATGGGACCTTGGAACTAAAGTCAAATGGGACCTTGGAACTAAAGTCAAATGGGACCTTGGAACTAGAGTTAAATGGGACCTTGGAACTAAAGTCAAATGGAACCTTGGAACTAAAGTCAAATGGGACCTTGGAACTAGAGTCAAATGGGACCTTGGAACTAAAGTCAAATGGGACCTTGGAGCTAAAGTCAAATGGGACCTTGGAACTAAAGTCAAATGGGACCTTGGAACTAAAGTCAAATGGGACCTTGGAACTAAAGTCAAATGGAACCTTGGAACTAAAGTCAAATGGGACCTTGGAACTAAAGTCAAATGGGACCTTGGAACTAAAGTCAAATGGAACCTTGGAACTAAAGTCAAATGGGACCTTGGAACTAGAGTCAAATGGGACCTTGGAACTAAAGTCAAATGGAACCTTGGAGCTAAAGTCAAATGGGACCTTGGAACTAAAGTCAAATGGGACCTTGGAACTAAAGTCAAATGGGACCTTGGAGCTAAAGTCAAATGGGACCTTGGAACTAAAGTCAAATGGGACCTTGGAACTAAAGTCAGATAAGACTTTGGAACTAAAGTCAAATGGGACTTTAAAACTAAGGTCAAATGCTTAGATATTTTAAACAGAATTTCCCTACCTTGATCATCTGGCACTTGGAGCTAATTCTGTGGTATTTCTTTATCAATCTCCCTCTCCCCAAATAATACTGTATTCTGCAACATGTTTTCTACTTGTTTCAAGTGATTTAACATGGTCTAAAATTGATATGTTAATAAGCTAGCTATTCTTGACTTTCATGTCTCACCTGTTTAAGCAGAAAGTTAGGGTCATCATTGTGATTTGTAAACAGTGTTAAAGTTTTGAGTTGAATTTTTTGAACATAACACATATTTTAGATTTAATACTTTGGTATAATATTTAGTTATTATACTCTGGTATAATATTATCAAAGGTCTAAGTTTGTAAGGAGATACTAGGAATTCATGTCTTACCTCTTTAAGCATAAATTATGTTTCAGTATTGTAAATAATCTTAATGTTTAGTGTTGTTATAAGGTAAACATCTTCAAAGCCAATCGCCTTATTCAGTTGAAACTTTATGATAATAGTACTGTATGTCTCAAGATTACATGCAGATATGCAAGGAGTTCCTGTTTTGCCAGTCTCACCTACTTAAGCATTTTAGTCAATCATATTAATGTTTAAGTTTATAAAAGTCATATGCAGAAGTAATAAACTGACAAGGACACAGGTGAGATGGCCAGGATCTGCTAAGTGAGCTGAAATTGTATTTGACGTTAGTTCCTATCATCAGTCCATTTTATACACTATAGTTAGCCAAAATCTGGGATATCACTGATTCCAGACATACCTATAAAAGACAAAGGAAATGTTCTTCCCTTGGCTCTTATTCCTATGAATTCCTATTGGGTATGGGGTCCAACACCTCAAATGAAATGGTTCTTTATACTTTTTTGGACTCTTGAACACTGTACATGGAGTAGAGCTGATGCTGCAACTCATGAATTGCCATCATCCTCTCATCAGGTGGCATCATATAGGAATGCTGAAGGTATTTTGTTATATAAACTGTCCAGGAAAGACCACCATTCTTGTCTTCCTCTAGGAGTTCCTAGTACACAGAGCCACTACTCACCAAGTGGAGTTATGGGCTGTGGCTGCGAGTGTTCCTGTGTCATTTTCACTCCTAATGAACATAGTGAGGTCCATCCTTTTCTTTGTGCATAACACACTAAAAACAATTATGTACTGTCTGTCATCGACTCAGAAGTAAGTCATTGTGCAAGAAGCTTATTTGATGTCACCTTATACTGAGCCTACTATGTCTCTTAAGATGGAATGAAATCTGCTCCTTTGACATGGCAGTAACCTTGGTTTTTACTGCCTCTCACCCATGGAATTGTGTCCAAAACCATCAGGTGCAAAATCTAAGAAGATTTTCTCCAGCTCGGAGAAAATCTCAGACATACAAACCAGATCAGATCTGCTGCTACTTACTCATTCGTTGGCATTGAGAAATTCATCAGGTTTTCTGCTCCCTCTATAAGCTGAGACCTATGGTCTCTGTTTCAAGCTACTGGGTACATTCCCTTAAGTAATCTCTTAAATCTCTCCAATCAGATGCCAGATTGTCTCAAGTGACTATTTCTACTGGAGCCTGGACACTACTTCCAATCAAAATTATCAAAGCTATCGAACAGAACAGTTATATCTTGGTTACCATGGTTCCTCAGGCCAACCTATTCCCAGTTACTTCATTAAGTATGCTAAAGGAAGCCTCGATGAACCCAGCTACAAAACCTTTTGACATGCTTTTTCTGTGTCTATGACTTCGTTTGGCAGGACTTTTGTATATCCATTGTGATGCTGTTTTGGAGTCCTCTAAGGTCTTACTCAGTAATAGATAAGACCTTCTCTGTGCTGCTCCTTTGGAAGCCAAGACCCTCCTTAGAGGACTCATTCCTATTGGTGGCTTCCCAAGATCTAAAGGATCATTAGCACAGATACATTACAACTTCTCCTGGCCCATCACAATCATGCAGGAAGCATGGGAATGGGAATTGCCCTCAAAGGCCCTGTGCTAAGTTCTTTAAAGAAATGAATCCCTTGTCCAATCTGTAACCTCAGGTTAAACACCCTCCTTGATCATTGGCATGTTCTTTTAAGACTCCAATGGAGGAAGTTCACTAATTCTCCTTCCTTGGAGGTGGGGGAAGCCTATTTGACTTGGACCCTCTGCTGCTTTGCACTCCACTCCTCTTCTATGTCTAGTCCTCTTTTCTGATTATATTAGGACTCAACACGTGCATTTGTGGATAAATCAAGAAAGGTTTGTGACTGGGATCCAATAACATGCACCCAAACCCCACTCTTATCTGTCTGCAGATGCTTCAGTTTCCAGTTGGGGTGCTCATTTTTATTCCACATCAACATTCTAGAAATGAAGGCTGTATTTTTAGCTCTGCAAGGGTACATAAGCAGAGTTATGGGTAGATAGATCAAAAGATGTTGATACATCAAAGTCTCCTCCAACGAATCATTCATCATAGCACATCTCCAGTGTCAAAAAGGCACACATGACCCTTTTCTTTGTGAGGTCTGGAACATCCTCTGCTAGGCAATCTTGGCAATCCAAGTTTGCCACACTCAGAACAAGAAAAATGTATTAGCAGACAGTCTGTTCAACACAGGCAAATTAGTCCCCATGGAATGGTGTCTACTCTCTGTAACTGAGTCACTTAAAACACCATGAGGAAACATCTAATGGATTTGATTGTGACCTCGCTAAACAACTGATTTCCCTTTGATATTTCTCCAGTCATAGACCAGAGGGCATAGGCAGTGGATATATTCAGTTTCTCATGGGATCGTCTTTTTCCATACATCATCCCACTGTTCTCACTCCTGCCACAGGTTCTACAAAATACCAGCAAAATCCACTGCTGATATCATTCTGATAGTCCCATTGTGGCTCCAACAATTGTAGTTCAATGCTTCTAGACCCGCTGATAGATCAATCCAGGTCACTACCTCATAGGTGGGATCTTCTGTAGCAACATGGGAGTTCCCTCCTATAACAGAGATCTCATATACTTGGCTTATCTCAAGCAGCCTATGTTCCAGAACAATTTTTCTAACTAGGTTATAGATAGCATCATACTGGCCAAGAGAAAATTTAAGTTCAAGGTCAGGTGGAGAATTAGTGCAGTAGGTCATCTCTCTGAGTTGAGTCCATGAATTCCTTTTGTTTCATCTGAGAACACATGATGCTCAGTTTTGACAATCACTGGCTAAATTGCTGCCATTTCCAACACTTAAATTCTCTTGGGTCATGACAATTGGTTCAGATTTGCAAATTGCTAATCTTGTTAAGTATTTTGAACTGCAGAAACCTGTTATCCACTCTTTGATGCCCAGGTGAAATCTAGTTTGAGATTTGTGGTATTTAATGATACTCCTATGAAGCATTGAATGAGGCTTCCTTCCAGGACAGTACACTGAAGATTGTAGTTTTACTTGCCTTGACATCTGTGAGAAGACTGAAGTTTTACTTGCCTTGACCTCTGTGAGAAGATTGAGAAAGCTTCATGCCTTGTCTATCAACATTTAACATCTCTGGTTCAATTGGAACTTTTAATCCATTTCTCTTCTTTGCCAGCTGAGATATTTTTGTAAAAAGTCAGTTACCTTCAGTAATTCATTCCTTGTCCAAATCCCCAGTCTCAAAGAATATTTGCTGGGGATGACCAATATAGGCTTTTATGCCCTGTTAAGGCACTATGTGTCTACCTCAATGTCTCAAAAAGGAAAAGAAAGGGTTGAATAAAGCCTTTTGTTTCATCATAATGGCTGCATTGATATTTTGTCACTGTCATTAAAACAGCTTACTGAAAGAGACCTTTCTTTTATGAAACTATAAGCCCATGAGGTTTGAGCCATCACTGCCTCATGTATAGCCCATGAGGTCTGAGACATCACTGCCTCATGGCTTGCTTAAATCATTCTTGCCAGGAGGATGTCACCAAGGCAGCATTTTGGTGACAATGCCTTTACAAAGAAAGACTACATATACACTTTGGCAAAACAGAGTTCGGGAATTTTTTTTCTCTGGGACCCATAGTTGTTGTACAACTTGTAGCCTGTTGTTACACCAACACATAGTAAAGTGCATTTCTCCCCCCCCCCCCGAGTGTTCATTCTATTTTTTCTGTTTTGATAATTTTCACACATCAACCAAATGTAGATATTTTGGAAGTAAAACTACTTAATTGTGTATTTCCATACTTACTTTTCATTATTACTGATTGCCTTATTCCCACCTTGCTATGATGGCCTCATGTAATCATGGTCCATGAAAAAGATGACAATTTTGCACATGGGCATGTGAGGTGCATGGATGGACTGTAAGTCCTGTTGACAATTCTCCACTCTGTGGGAGGATGTACTGTATTAACATCAAATAGATGAGTTGCTTCATCATGAAATAGAGGAAGCTACACAATATAAATAGGTAAGTATTATTTGAAATTAGTTCCCCTCCTCCCAAAAATTACACTTACCTGTGACATTCACAATGTTTGTTGCATAAGAAGGCAATCATAGGGAAAAGATTAAATGAAAACAAATGATCAGATGACTGATGCAAAAATTCATTCACTAATATATATTCTTAAAAGTTTACCACTTTGGATGAATCTCAGTTTTTGTTTTGACTGGAATAAAGTTCTTCCAGTTTTGTTTTATCCATTTTATTTTGTCAAGAAGTTTAATCCATCTTGAAAAACCTGTGCTTCACTGTTTTACAGTTTGCACCAACAACTTCATGGGACAATTTAACAGAAATTCTGCATGATATTGAAAATAGGAATACTGGTTTATTTGTAAAGCTGGAATTTCTGAACAGGAATTCTGGTTTATTTTTTAAGCTGGAATTTCTGAACAGGAATCCTGGTTTATTTTTTAAGCTGGAATTTCTGAACAGGAATCCTGGTTTATTTGTATATCTGGAATTTCTGAACAGGAATCCTGGTTTATTTGTAAAGCTGAAATTTCTGAACAGGAATCCTAGTTTATTTGTAAAGCTGGAATTTCTGAACAGGAATCCTGCTAAACTGATTTCAGTATTTTGCCTTTTTTCTGGTTTTATTCCAGCCAGACTGTTGGTGAAAAACAGTTCAGCAGAAATCATCATACTTTTCTGTATAAGGAATTTTTTTCCAGGTGAAAAATGCATATTTTCTAGCAGGATTCCTTGTCAAGTACAGCTGAATTTTCTATGCAATGGTTCAAGTAGTTTCTTTACAAAATTAAAGCTGTTGCTAACTTTGCATTTCAAGTAAACAGACAAAAATGAAAATAATGATTTAAAAAAGCTCACATTCCCAGTATTCATTCAGGAAACAGGAAAAAATTAGCCTTCCTTATTCAGAAAGTGGGATAATTTAGACATAAAAATGAGTCAAAATATATCCTTACCTGTTTTTTGTTTATTCAAGAAAATTTAAATGCATGTCAGTACTAGCTTCTCCTGTCACAGGCTTTCTGTATTGGTGTTTTAATTCCTCATGTTGATTAACCTTTCTACTCTAGAATCTAGACTTTATGTTGGACACTCAAGTTTTTATTTTTTTAGTGCTCTACATTTAGTAAGTCAGCTAGAGGGTGTACTTGATTCAATCAGTCTAAAATTCACAAATCATCATTATTTTTGAGGTCTTTATTATGTGCTCTTTGGCCTACCTGATATATACTGATCCATGCACAAGACGCAAATAAAGAAAGAAAAGAAAAAGGAAATAAGACTGTTAAAAAAAATCAGAATTTACTGAAAATTGTTAAATCTACATTAAAAATATTTAAAAAAATAAACAAGCACAATAGGTTACAATAGAATTATACATTTACACTAGGTTACAGTATAAGGATGCACTTGCAATAGGTACAGTAAGATGATACACTTAAAGTAGGTTACAGTATGATGATACACTTATAGCAGGTTACAGTAGGATGATGTACTTATAGTAGGTTACGATAGTACAATACACTTACAGTAGGTTTTTTAGAGCAATACACTTACAGTAGATTGCAATAGGATAATACACTTATGGTAGGTTACAATAGGATGATACACACATAGTAGGTTACAGTAGAATGATACAGTAGGTTACAATAGGATGATACACTTATAGTAGGTTACGATAGTACAATACACTTACAGTAGGTTTTTTAGGGCAATACACTTACAGTAGATTACAGTAGGATAATAGACTTATGGTAGGTTACAATAGGATGATACACTTATAGCAGGTTACAATAGTACAATACACTTACTTGGGTTTTTTTAGGGCAATACACTTACAGTAGATTACAATAGGATAATAGACTTATGGTAGGTTACAATAGGATGATACACACATAGTAGGTTACAGTAGAATGATACAGTAGGTTACAATAGGATGATACACTTATAGTAGGTTACGATAGTACAATACACTTACAGTAGTTTTTTTAGGCCAGTACACTTACAGTAGCTTACATCAGGATAATACACTTGTGGTAGGTTACTGTAGGATGATACAGTAGGTTACAATAGGATGATACACATATAGTAGGTTACAGTAGGATGATACAATTATAGTTACAGTAGAATGATACAGTAGGTTAAAATATGATACATTTATAGTATGTAGTCAATTACAATAGGATAATACACTTATAGTAGGTTACAGTAGGATGATACAGTAGGTTACAATATGATGATACACTTATAGTAGGTTACAGTAGGATGATACACTTACAGTAATTTACAATAGAACAATACACTTGCAGTAGGTTTTTTGGGGCAATACACTTAGTCAATTATAATAGTAAGCAATACACTTAGTCAATTATAATAGTATGATACACTTACAGTAGGTTACAGTAGGATGATACAGTAAGTTACAATGTCATGATACATTTATAGTAGGTGCCATTAGGATGATACTCTTAAAGTAGGTCATAGTAGGATGATGCACACAGTAGGTTACAATAGGATTATACACCTTTTTTTACAGTAGGTTACATTAGGATCATACACTCACAGTAGGGTACAATAGGATGATACACTCACAGTAGCTTACAATACACTTAACAGTCCACCCCATGTGCTGGTACCTTGTAGTAGTGTGGAGGCTTAAGGATGCAAATAGGTAAAATGCAAAATTGTTGTCCAGCATCATAAATGTAGTGGTTGATATTCCATGTTCAGATACTGAGAATATTCTTTTTTGATGCAAAATAACCACAATAATTCAAATATCTGCATCAGTGACATAAGTACTTGTTTTGGCTTGGTGTTTATGGTATATCAACACAAATAGGCTAAATAGAGTTGAAGCAGTTAGGGTAAGTGTCTTTCTCAAGGACAATCCATAGCAGCTGACATGGATTGATCTCATGGCAGGATTTGAATATGTATAATTCAGTATCGAGTTAGGCACACTAACCAATGAACCATCATAGCTCCAGTCATGAAAGTGAAGGAAGCAGAATGCTTCCAAATGGAGTTTGACCATAGCTTCTCAATATATAGTATGAATTCCAGTGAATGTCTCTATCCAAGAATTGTATCAGAGCACTTTTGTATTTACAGAGAAAATAATCACTTGAATTCAGTAATTTGAAGAAAATAAAATTACAAATTAACAAGTCATCACAATTACAAGATTATATAGTTCTCTACTTGACCTAAGGTCACAATTAGTATTTTCTCAAAAAAACAATTACCTAATGGAAAATAACCTTCTAGAATGATCCTGATGTTTACAAAATCAAAACTGTAACCTGTAAAATTCACTTAGGAAAGTGAAAGTCCAAAACCCTGACCCAAATAAACATTTTTACTTCTTTTGTTAAGAAAGATCCTGATATTAAGCCCATACACATATAATAGTTTAGCTATTTATTAGTTGTTTACATAAAATGAAATTTTAAAAAAGTCAATCAGGTCAAGCAAAAATGAACTAAATTTTGGACAAGGTCAAGTCCAGCATACAATATTACATTACAATACCATGTGATGAAATAAAAATATTTTAAAAACTAACAAACAAACAATTAAATACACTTAACACCAGAAAGGAGACGGACAGTGTGAGAGGGCATGCTTAAGTAGATTGACACCTTGTCGAGATGATGTCGTCAAAGATCAGCAACATTGAACAAACAGAATGATAAAAAATATTCATTAGACATTAGTCATGATACCTTTTCATGTTTTTCACATGTGCTTAATGTGGAGTAATGTGACCCAAGATCGAATTAAGTGGCATGTTCCTAGATGCTTTCATTCAGCCTTGGGCATGAAAAATAAAGTACAAGTTCATAGTAGTGATAAATTCAAATGGCCCCCATATGATGCAGATTGATCATTTTAAGAGATTTCTTTCACATTTACTGGCATCTGATTTTTCATGACTTTTTGGGAAATACAAGTATTTCCTTAAAAGTACAAGCTGCATATTGGCTGCTTATGATTGAGGTCACTGTGACTGAAAAAGTAAAAGACCTTTGTGGATGGCTAACACTTGAAATAAAGGAAAATTCCATTGAGTTTGGGGTCAAACAGTCAAAGATTAAGGTCATTATGACAGGAAAGAGAAATTGGTTTCCATACAAAACATTTCAGTTATCCACATAGAGAAGTATTAAACACAGGGCTGGTGTACATACAGTTCGCAATGCTCTTTTTCTTTCCCTGGTGGAACAATGACCTCAGATATTGAGATTATTGGTGTGGGATGCTCTTCTTTGAAGAATTAAATGGGTTTTATTTTAATCCAGGATTTTCAGATTCTAGATTTTTATAAATTGTTATATTGCATGTCTTAATCTCATTAAAGCCCACTGATGTCTGAAATTAGTTTGAAACTAGCTTTATCTTCATCTTCAACATGCAAAATTGCAGTTTAAACTAGAACTGCTAGGTAGTTGCAATATTAAATAAAAAGTATGCTGAACTGAAGTATTAGAGAGGTCACCATTGTAAGCAATACATTATTTAGGATGTGTTCATCTATGAAACTTGGTTTTTCCTCAATTAAACAAAACCCTCTGAAATATTAATATTTTTATCATTATTTGAATTTAGATTTTATGAAAGAATTTGAAAAGAACTTGGTTTCATGTTTCATGTCATAGGAACTCCAGTGTATTATTTATTGCTAATTAGATGAAATAAAGTGCCCTTCCCAATGACACACCACAGTAGCCATCCAGAGCTGGTCTGATGGCAGGATTCAAACCTGCTGCCTTTCAGTCATGAGTCTGATGGTGGGATTCAAGCCTTTTGGTCACAAGTCTGGCATGCTAACTACTGCATCACTGTGGCTCCTTAAAAATGAAAGTTCAACATGATGGCAGTGTATATGGGAAATTTTGTGGTGCTAGGTTAAAGTATATACTTGCTGGATCTGGCTGTAAACAACACATACCAGTCTGGCATTGCATTATACAGATGAAGATCCTTGCGGTTTGTTCTAATGATTTCTCCTAACAAACTTCATAGACTCAGATCTGCTGGTACATTATGCATGTGCAGATCTGTATCTATGAAATCTGCAGTTGGATTCAACTTATACCTGAGTGTCACAGGATGAAGCCAGGTTGGGACTGGATTAGGGAAGACACCAAAAGCAACTGCGTTTGCAAGATGTTTATTTATGAATGCAAAATAAATATTAGCAAATCTGACACCATTATAAACAAAAAGATAAGGAAAATTATAAAGTTCCTAAGATGGAACTATCAACAACAATTAACTCAACGAGAAAAAACTCAAACATGAATTTAACAAATGGAATTTCAAAACAAACGTGAATAAATTCCTATCACCGATCATCAAAATAAAAGTGATCTACACCCCAATATTAAAGAAAGTCTTGAATGTATCATTCATACAACAATATTGAAATGCAGGTAAATTTGAATATCATTCATATAACATTATTGAAAAGAATGTAAATTTGAACCTATCGATCATAAACCAATATTGAAATAGGAATGAATGAAATTGTGAACCTATCAATCGTAAACAGATATTAAAATATGTGTAATTATGAATGTACCATTCATAAAACTATGTTGGAAAAGGAGTGAATGAAATTATGAACCTATCGATCGTAAACCGATATTGAAATAGTGTAATTATGAACCTATCGATCGTAAACCGATATTGAAAAAAGAATGAATGAAATTATGAACCTATCGATCATAAAATGATATTGAAAAAAGAATGAATGAAATTATGAACCTATCAATCATAAACCGATATTGAAAAAAGAATGAATGAAATTATGAACCCATCGATCGTTCACATAATGATAGAGCAATAGGAATGAGTGAAATTATGAATCTATCAATCGTTCATATAACGATAGGAATGAATGAAATTATGAACCTATCGATCGTTCACATAACGATATTGCAATAGGAATGAATGAAATTATAAGGTGCAGTAGTGGAAATAACATGGAACACTATATATAACTATCGTGGTGCCCATTTGACATCCAAGATGTAACCATGGTTCCACGCACTCTAGTCAATGGCCAGAGAAGCACCCATGCATGGTCCACTCCTCTCAGTCTGTTGAAGGATCCCTCGAAAGCCCTCACATCGCAAACCCGATGGTCACGAAGCCCTGGTCCCCCGCATCGAGAAAACCAGTCCACTCTTCCGATCCAACGTCACCATAACACAGCATATATGTCATACAAAAACCCACAGATTACTGTGACTCCACATCGAACGATGTATAAGGTATGGCAGGCATGTATAAAGCAGCTCTACAGCTGGTGACTCCACATCAAATGATGTATAAGGCATGGCAGGCATGTATAAGGCAGCTCTACAGCTGGTGACTCCATATCAAACCATATTCAAGGCATGGCATAAGGCAGCTCTACAGCTGGTGATTTGCTTCCATAAAGGGGTAAGCTTCCTGACAAGACTTGGCATAATGTAATTTGGTTATAGAGAATTTGCTTTATATGTACACTAGCTGTGACAGATATGCGCAGCTAGGTACTTAGGTTTCCCGCTGCAGGCAATTTGCACATGCAGGGGTCTGAGTTTTGTTCAGGATTTCGAAATAACTAGAGCCGAAAAAAAGTACACCACCCGAGTACATTTTTGACAACATATACATATTGATATAACTCGTACACAATTCTGTGACACTGAGTATATTTGGTACATGTAGTATACAGTGTGATAGATTACCCTAAACATTTTCTTAATCATATTAAAATGACTTCTTACTTTCTTGTTGATAGATTTGTTGCTAGAATACTTTGTTAATGTATATAGAAAAAGTTCTTGACAAGACATGGAGAGACTTTTAAACTTACAATAAAAGGATAGAATATATTATTCATGACAATCAAAATTTACTGACCAAACCCCATTCCAAATAATAAAAGGGAATAGAAATTATTAATAAAAATGATTATGGTAATGCCATTTCAGTAGATAAAGTTCTAAACAGAATTACACTACAATACATTACAGTAATGGCATTTCAATATAAAAAGTTCTAAATGGAATTGGACTAAAATACAGTTCAGTAATGCCATTTCAATATACAAAGTTTTAAATGGAATTACACTGTAATACATTTAAGTAATATCATTTCAGTGCATAAAGTTCTAAATATAATAACACAGTAATATAGTACATGGTCGGATCAGGTGGTGTTTCCAGGGTTTCCAAATCCCCCTCAGGCTACCCCACCCTCCAACAAATAAAATGTACACACACACACACACACACAGACATAGTCACTTGTCACTTGAAATTGGACCATTGTTTTATTTTTGCACACATTTATTGGGTATTATGCACACTTTGAATAAATAGACACATAGACTTTTGCTTTGGTGCCCTTTCGAGGAAAGTCGGGGTCTTTCGAAATCCTCCCCCCATGGCTTGGCCTGATCTGTCCAAGTCATACAATAATGCCAGTTCTGCATATGAAGTTCTAAAGGAAATTGCACTGCAACTAATGCAATAATATCATTTAAGTATTTAAAGTTTTGAAAGGAATTGTATGTTACAGTAATGCCAATTCAGTATATAAAGTGTTGAAAGGAATTGCACATTACAGTAATGCCAATTCATTATATAAAGATTTGAAAGGAATTACACTGCAACTGATACAATAATGTCATTTGAGTATATAAAGTTCTGAATGGAAGTACATAATATAATACAGTAATGTTATTTCAGTTCACATGTATAAAGTTCTAAATGGAATTACACTACAATAAAGTAGTGCTATTTCAGTATATAAAATTTGAATTGGAATTAAAACTACAATAAAGTAGTGCTATTTCAGTATATAAAATTTGAATTGGAATTGAACTACAATATCTGCAAGGAACAGCTCAGGTTAAATCTGGTCATAAACGATGTTCTGTTCAAGTTGGAAATATTTCACTTGAGACCTAATACACACAACTACAAGAAATGTTTTACATTTCCAGGTATGTATTAATATCGTAAGATGGGAAATAATCTTAGGGGTTCCATGTTCAAGGTAAAAGTATGATAGTTAATTGCTATTAATGGGACTTTGTAGATAATTAGGACACCAAAGTGTCCTCTTTATTGTTTTTGACTGAGTACTTTGTTTCCTTTAATTTAGTAGCTATGGGTAGCTTGGGGCTATTTTTAGTTCTTGAAGTAGACGAGAGTATGGGGGGGGGTGTCCACTCAAAAAGCCACTTTTTTAGAAATTTTTATTTTAAATGTTAGGAGCTATAATTAGGGATAATATGTAAGGAAAAAAGAGTTTCAAACATCATGTATTTCACAGATCTTTTGAGTTGTCAGTGTTGTGTAAAGTGCCTCAGAAACTTTTGTAAAAACATCAGAAACTCTTGTAAAAACATAAGAAACTCCTGTAAGAGGGCAGATACATCAGAATGCATTATATCCCATGTGTTAAACTCCAAGTAACTGCTGACCAGTCCTAGAGTTTTATGACATAGTATGGTGTCCTGGGAGGGTATTACTATAAAAATTAGGTCATAGTATTTACAGACCTGATGTCTGATATGTTGTCTTCACATCCAAAGCTGCCTGCTGTTGCCCATCTCCAGAAGGAAGATTACTGAGGCATTAACTATACCTCTGAAAGTTGACACAGTGGTCATGACCCCAACAGTAGTATAGTCTTTTGACTTTCACAGAGTAAAATCAGGTTTCTGGGGGTGAATAAGGATCATAGGTTCTGAAGCAAGAACAATGATTTGAAGGAAAGAAAAGAACAAAATATTCCATGCTATTTTATATCTACAGGTCATTGAGCAGAAGAGCATATGGGATGGATGACATGTTGTCCATCATTCATAGTCCTTATGCTCATTAGCACAAGTTTGTTATGGCTACTCCTTCTAAACTTCTTAGAGGATTACCATAAAACTTACACACACACACACACACACACACCTACACACACACACACACACACACACACACACATGCACACACACACCTACACACACACACACACACAGACACACAGAGACACACAGACACACAGACACACACTTGCACATTAATCCCAAGGTCTAGCTTGTCCTTAAAAAATGGTGTTGCTTGTATATTAGTAATGCATACCATGTACGTTAGTAATACTTACCATGTATATTGGTAATACTTACCATGTACATTAGTAATACTTACCATGCATATTAGTAAAACTTACCATATATATTGGTAATACTTACCATGTACATTAGTAATACTTACCATGCATATTAGTAATACTTACCTTTATATGGGACTGGTTCAGAACGACAGGTGGAGTCAGACAAGGCTGTGTGCTCTCTCCCACACTATTCAACATCTTTCTGGAGAGAATCATGGCAGACATGCTTGATAAGCATACAGGGACAGTCAGCATCGGAGGCAGAACAATCACCAACTTATGTTTTGCTGATGACATTGATGGACTAGCAGGAAATGAGTAAGAATTAGCTAGCTTAGTAGAGAGCCTTGACAAAACATATGCAGCCTATGGCATGGAAATTAGTGCAGAGAAGACCAAAATGATGACCAACAACATCAAGGGCATCAGCACTGACATCAGCATCGAAGGTACAAACCTAGAAACAGTCCTCAGCTTCAAGTATTTAGGGGCAACTGTAACAGATGAAGGATCGAAGCCTGAAATACACTCCAGGATTGCACAGACAGCAGCAGTACTGACAAAACTGAAGCCCATCTGGAAGGACAAGAACATCGCACTCAGCTCAAAAGTCAGAATGATGTACTCACTGGTGATCTCCATATTTCTCTGTGCCTGTGAATCATGGACCATAACAGTGGAACTTTGAGAAAAGGATACGGGCTACAGAGATGAAATGTTTACAAAAGATCCTCGGTGTCACATACAAAGACCATATCACCAATGAAGAAATATGGCAAAGGATCAGACAAGCCATTGGGCCTCATGATGACTCCTGATCTTAGTGAAAAAATGGAAACTGCAGTGGTATGGGTATGTTTCACGATCATCAGGACTTGCCAAGACAATCCTACAAGGCACTGTACAAGGAAGAAGAAAGAGATGCAGGCAAAGAAAGAGGTGGGAAGATAACATTCGAGAGTGGACAGGCTTGACAATGAGCAACTCACTGAGAAAGATGGAAAATCGAGAGGAATGGAAGAAGCTGGTTGTTAGGTCTTGTGCGGTGCCCCAACGGTCTTCCAGACTATGGGACTGATGATGATGATGACTATGTATATTAGTAATACTTACCATGTACATTATTAATACTTACCATGTATATTATTAATACTTACCATGTATATTATTAATACTTACCATGTACATTATTAATACTTACCATGTACATTATTAATACTTACCATGTATATTGGTAATACTTACCATGTACATTAGTAATACTTACCATGTACATTATTAATACTTACCATGTACATTATTAATACTTACCATGTATATTGGTAATACTTACCATATATATTAGTAATACTTACCATGTACATTATTAATACTTACCATGTACATTATTAATACTTATCATGTATATTGGTAATACTGACCACGTACATTATTAATACTTACCATGTATATTGGTAATACTTACTATGTATATTAGTAATACTTACCATGTATATTATTAATACTTACCATGTACATTATTAATACTTACCATGTACATTATTAATACTTACCATGTACATTATTAATACTTACCATGTATATTGGTAATACTTACCATGTACATTAGTAATACTTACCATGTACATTATTAATACTTACCATGTACATTATTAATACTTACCATGTACATTATTAATACTTATCATGTATATTAGTAATACTTACCATGTATATTGGTAATGCTTACTATGTATATTAGTAATACTTACCATGTACATTATTAATACTTACCATGTATATTATTAATACTTACCATGTATATTATTAATACTTACCATGTATATTAGTAATACTTACCATATATATTGGTAATACTTACCATGTACATTATTAATACTTACCATGTATATTGGTAATACTTACCATGTATATTATTAATACTTACCATGTACATTAATAATACTTACCATGTATATTGGTAATATGTACCATGTATATTAGTAATACTTACCATGGATATTAGTAATACTTACCATGTATATTGGTAATACTTACCATGTATGTTAATAATACTTACCATGTATATTAGTAATACATATTGTTTATATTAGTAATAATTACCATGTACATTAGTAATACTTACCAAGTATGTTAGTGATACTTACCATGTATGTTAGTAATACATACCATGTACATTAGTAATACTTACCATGTACATTATTAATACTTACCATGTATGTTAGTAATACTTACCATGTACATTAGTAATACGTACCATGTATGTTAGTAATACTTACCATGTACATTAGTAATACTTACCATGTATGTTAGTTTCCAGACTATGAAGTCAGATTAAGGATCATATTTGACATAAATATCTGTCTGTTCTGGAACTCAGTGATCTAGCTATACATCTTTGCTTATGTTACATTTGCATCTGGGGGTTCCACCTAATCCAGGTTGAGGTCTGTCAGTTTTTATCATTCATTGTTAACTATTAAGATCTGAAAACATTATTGGTTTTTATACAATGCCATACTCAGGGTCATAGTACATGTATTTCTTTATGCATGTGGAGTGACAACAATTTAGTACTTGTGATTTATATGTATACATCAACGTATATTCTGGCCAATAATTCTGAACTTACAGTAAAATAAGATCAGGCACTCAAGGGGATGGAAGATATTTAGAATCCCTTGAAGTATAGATTGAACTAGACTAGACATTGAAGAGGTCATGTAATCACTTGCTAACAGCACTGACCTAATGGATGATAAAAAGCACCACCTTTTTTGTGCCTTTGACAACTATAGAAAGTTTTTTTTGTGTTATACTAAAGATTTTAATGAGTAGACCTTTTATTGAGTATCAGAAAGATAATTGCAGTGTTCTTTCATTAGTCTGAATTAACAGGTTTATTCTTCTAATGTATTTATTCCATGTCAGAATTGCAACTATTTATTGTCAGTTGTTTTCTAATCCTGGCAGTGTTCATCTAGCATTTGGATTAGTGAGGTTTTTTTTAAATGAAACTAGATGTATGAAACTTGACTGTAATTGTTCCTCATTTTTGTATGTGAAATTTTAAGAGAATACTGATGTCTGTATGGGCCCAACAATTTCATTGGTTTGAGGGGATTTTCTTTTGACACAGGATAGTTATTTTTTCCTGTATGACAATTAGATAATTTGTAAACTAATACTATGGACATCATCAGTTACTTTATTTTTCAAGTCAGAGCAAGAGTTTATCTAAAGATATTTGGGGGGCCTTAACAAATTGTTCCCTCACCCCCCAAAAAAGAAAATCAGTAACACCTACTTCAGAAAATAATATGGTCGTTTCTTAACAGTTTATGATAAAGGTGTTAAATACTGCATTAAAAATCATGGCAGGAAAAAGGGTTCAAGGTGCAAATAAAAGACAGGTGTTCTATAACTGGCCAATGAATCAGCCATCAATCAACTAGTTGAAGAAACATATAACCTGTTTACTTGTTCTATTGGCACCTATATGTGTATCAAGAACAACTTTTATTTGAAAGGTGAAAGGTTATAGCTAAATTAATGCTTTGGAAATCTTTGAAATTTTATTTTATTCTTCTTGGCACTGAAAGTAAGAAGATTTTAATGCTCCCCCTTTGCGGTGCTTGCTATGGTCAGTAGGGACATCTTAATACTCCCCCCCTTTGCAGTGCTTGCTATGGTCAGTAGGGACATCTGAATGGGATTTTGTCTTAGTCCATCTTAAGATTACAACAAAAATAATGTAGACAAATGAAATTTTGCTTGCATTTTGGTATCCTGTAATGATGACTTTATTAGATTTCCAGGCATTGCAGCAATTTTTCAATTTTTACACATTATAAAACAATTAAGCCAAACCCACCCACATCCACTTGATTTAGACAAAATGAAATTCAGAAGACATGTATTTGTATTCAAATTATCTTAGATTTTCATGCTGTTGGAACAAGTTTTCAATTTCTGATACATTTTTAACTAAAGCCTTGTTATAAAGATTGAATAAAAACCAGTTAAGTTGGACATTGAAATTTAGCAGATTCCTTCATATGTAGAGCTAAATGACTTTGTCAGCTTTCAGTGCTATTATAGTAGTTTTTCAGTGTTTTTCTACATTCTGAAGCTTTGACTTTTTGGGTTGCATTGAGGGCTAACATAATTTACAAAAATAAATCTTATGTTGATTTTTCTGCAACTGAACTTACTTCTTAGGTCATGTTAATTTAAAGAGCTTCATGGCAATTTAAAGAGCTACCTGTTAATTTAAAGAGCTTCATGGTAATTTAAAGTGCTTCATGGTAATTTAAAGAACTTCATGGTAATTTAAAGCGCTACATGTTAATTTAAAGAGCTTCATGGCAATTTAAACCATGTTTAGTCTTTATAATCCACTCGGATGTGAGGTAAAAAGACTAATTTGTTGCAACTAAGATGTGATATTGTAATGCTGGACAAAGACTTAACCATGATTTGTTACAAGTAAGATGTGATATTGTAATGCTGGACAAAGACTTAACCATGATTTGTTACAAGTAAGATGTGATATTGTAATGCTGGACAAAGACTTAACCATGATTTGTTACAAGTAAGATGTGATATTGTAATGCTGAACAAAGACTATGTTCAGCACTTTATATAAAATAAAAGAGAAAATGCTTCACCAAAGATGGACACTAGTCTTTACTCCATCTTCATTCTTGAGAACACACATAAAAAATGCTACAGTCTTTGGTCATAGACCTTTTTGTTGCCTATTGAGCTTTTTCTAAAAATCAATTATGGTTTTAAAAATATTTGGAATGGCATTACTTTGGTCAAACATGAGAATGTGTAATGGTCAAACACTGGAATGTGTAATGGTCAAAAATTGGAATGTTGGGAAGGTCATTACTTTAGTCAAACACTGGAATGTAGTCTATGTTATTACTTGGGTCAAACACTGGAATGTTGGGTTGGTCATTACTTTGGTTAAACACTGGAATGTGTAATGGTCACAAATTGGAATGTTGGGAAGGTCATTACTTTAGTCAAACACTGGAATGTAGGGTATGTTATTACTTTGGTCAAACATTGGAATGTTGGGTTGGTCATTACTTTGGTCAAACACTGGAATGTTTAATGGTCAAAAACTGGAATTTTGGGTAGGTCATTACTTTGGTCAAACATTGGAATGTGTAATGGTCAAAAACTGGAATGTTGGATAGATCATTACTTTGGTGAAACACTGGAATGTAGGGCAGGGCATTGCTGTGGTCAAATACTGGAATATAGGGTAAGGCAATGCTTAGGTCAAACACTCAAATGTAGAATAGTGCATTACATAGAACTTTTAATCTACAAGAGAAAAATGAAAATGGGAATGTAACATTCTCTGTCCAATAATACAATGAATGCTTGCTAAAGAAAGGATCTATGCAGAATTGTAAAGAATAAAATCTTTTAATTTAAATGGAATGTCCCACACAGAATATATTATGCTCAGTTAGAAGAATATTTCCATTGGGAGATTTAATATGACATCAAGAACGTGTGACAGTCTGAACAGAATGCCCCCTATGTATAACTTAAACATAGGATCTTACACAGCAGGTATTTCACTTGACACTTAATTTCTTTATCACCATTCTTTATAATTCTTATCATTGTGGTGAAGTAGTCTTTAATGTGTTTGTTTTTCTTGTTACAATAATCCATCCAAATCTACCGTCGATCCTGAATAATGACTATCTCTAAATTATGGTTTTTGTATCTAAATTCAGATTCCTGTGCTTGGCTGAAAGTGGTTTGTGTATGAATTGACAACACGAACACCAAGTAAATATGAATCTCCATTATCTTGTGTAACCACTATTGCCCATAAGGATAGCACTTGCAGATGTCTTGAGAGAATTTATGGCATGTTTGTCTTTATCAAATGCATTCTAGAGTGTTTTTCAAAACAGCAGAGAACATACTTGAAATATCAAAGAGTATGGCTTGTTTGACTTAGCACTAGATTGACTCTTGTTGTTTTGTCTGTTTCTCTTGTTGTTCCTCATTAGTAGCTATGGTGAGAATAATCCAAGTCAAATACCCAAGAATTAGTCTACCTGTCTACCCTTGCAACGTAATACACTCCTTTGATACTTAAAGAATTAGTCCACCTGTCTACTTTGGCATTGTAATACACTCTTTTTATACTTCAAGAATTAGTTCACATGTCTACCCTTGAATTATAATACACATCTTTTATACTTAAAGAATTAGTCCACCTGTCTATCCTTGCAATGTAATACACTTGTTTTATACTTAAATAATTAGTTCAGCTGTCTACCCATGAATTGTAATACACTAATTTTATACTTAAATAGTGAATCCACCTGTCTAACTTTTCATTATAATTCACTCCTTTTATATGTAAAAAATTAGCGTACCTGCTACCCTTAAATTGTAATACACTCCTTTTTTACTTAAAGAATTAGTTCACCTGTCTACCCTTAAATTGTAATACACTAGTTTTATACATAAATAATTAGTTCACCTGTCTACCCTTGCATTGGAATACACTAGTTTTATGTTTAAATAATTAGTCCACCTGTCTACCATTACTAGTATAAAGGTATTTCATGTGTCAGTATGCATGTGTTGTTGACTGGTATACAGGTATTGCATATGTCAGTATGTATGTGTTGTATACTGGGATAAAGATATTGCATATGTCAGTAGTCATGTGTTGCATAATGGTATGAATTTATTGCACATATCAGTAGGCATGTGTTGTTTACTGGTATATATGTATTACATATGTCAGTATACATGTGTTTTTCTAGTATAATTACTTGAATTCACTCTTTTGAGTCTATGAAAGTTTTCACTTTGGCAGAGAAAACCAGAAGTAAATTTATTGTGTGTGAAAGTTTTGTTACATGAATTAAATTTAAACTATGAATTAATGTGGAATAATTTTTGTTTTGGTCAGCATAAAGATGAAATATATTTTACAGTGGTTTTGGCTATGGTCCTAAAATTCAACTCCAAATGCATTTTGTTCTGGACACTGCTAATAGTTGCACTACTGTGAAGGTGACTTGAAAAAGTAAGGCCATAAGCTGAATCAATACTGATCAATATATACTAAGAGATGATGTCATATGGTGTCATGATGTCATATGGTGTCTTGATGTCATATGGTGTCATGATGTCATATGGTGTCTTGATGTCATATGGTGTCATGATGTCATATGGTATATCTGTAATGTCTGTTTATCGAGGTGAACTAAAAAATATTAACCATTCTGTGAAATTAAATGTGTTGGCAGATTGATATGCAGACTAATCCAGTATTTGAAAGAGCCACTGATATATCAAATAGGAACTCTCATAAAACAAAATCTAGGCTTTCACACACGAGAATAAATTATGCAATGGTTCTAAGTTCAATATATCACAATATTCATTAGGGCTGGTAACCAGTCTCTCATTTGTCCCTGTCAGTGAAAGAAGAGTTTTCTGAGTCAACATTTAATTCTGTCATTCTAGTGACATTTCAGGTTTGTTTGTGTTTCAATAAAGATTTACCTCTAAGAATGATAAGTCAACTTGTGAGAAGATTAGTTACAAATTCTGGAATCCTTTTCAATTTTGTTGCTATACATTACCACATTTTGCATTGCTGACATATGGCTAATACTGCTAGAAATCAAGATTCAAAATGGTGGACCATGCCAATATCAGTTTTGCATAAATAACTGTCTAAATTGGCAAAATGGTATTGGAGAATGATTGTCTAAATATAGCAACAGAATGTCATGAACAAGGTTATTTTTCAAAAATGGAATGATCAGTTGTTTTTAAATTGATGTACAAAAATATGTGCATAACTTGTTTGATCAAGAGCTGGATTTATGGGTTTTGAATGAAATGCCATTGCTTTCATTCTATAGACACTTGAGAGAAAGCGCATGTATTGGAATAAAAAAAATAGTCAGAATGGGAGAGGTTTAAGCTTAAATTATGGTATCATTTTCAAAGCTGCTGCAATGCAGTGTCTTTTTCTATAAAATTTGTTTTGTAAAGTATTTTGGTGATGAAGTTGGACTAAAATGATGGACTTGCTGACTAGATCTGATTCCTTGACCAAACTATACTCTGATACTCATACTCTTTGGAGAGTAACACAGTGGAGATCGGTCAGGGAACCAGACTACTACTGACTTTGTTTTTCTTTCACCTTTATTACGTCTTTCTGCAAATATTAGAAATGAATTGGTTGGTGCTGCAATGTATTATAGAGAAATAACAATTTTGAAACATTGGCATATTCTATAGATGGATAAAAGGGCTCACCAAATATACAATCAATTTCAACTTTTATCAGAGATTGCTTTAAATGGGTCTTTACCACTGTTGGTTCACAAACTCAAACTGAATCATATTTCCATATATGATGTGTACAAATCAATCTTCTGTATAATTTTCTTGCACACATGGATTTATGTGTAGAAAGTCTCTAGTGTACATATGGATTTTTATATGCATAATGTTACTTGACATACTTGTGGATTTATGTGTAGATTGTCATTTTGTGTACAAATGGATTTAAAAGTAGAAAATTGCTTGGGGGTTTATGTGTAGAATGTCACTGTTGTACATATAGAATTTTTTTAAGGTTACTTTATACATATGGATTTATGTGTAGAATGTCACTGGTGTAGATATAGATTTTTATGTAGAAGGTTACTTTATACATATGGATTTATGTGTAGAATGTCACTGTTGTACATATAGATTTTTTTAAGGTTACTTTATACATATGAATTTATGTGTAGAATGTCACTGTTGTACATATAGAATTTTTTAAGGTTACTTTATACAAATGGATTTATGTGTAGAACGTCACTGGTGTAGATATAGATTTTTGTGTAGAAGGTTACTTTGTACATATGGAGTTATGTGTAGAATGTCACTGGTGTTCATATAGATTTTTGTGTAGAAGGTAACTTTATACATATGGATTTATATGTAGGATGTCACAGGTGTACATATAGATTTTTGTGTAGAAGGTTACTTTATACATATTGATTTATGTGTAGAATGTCACTGGTGTACATATAGATTTTTATGTAGAAGGTTACTTTGTACATATGCATTTATGTATAGAAAGTTTCTTGGGTACATATGGATATGTGTATACAAAAAGCATAAGAATTCTTCATTTCAGACTGCATAATTCATACATCTAAATTAAAATATAAAATATAAAAGTATTGTCAACATAAAAGGTATCGTATGTACAAATATACTGACACAGCTACAACTACAGAATGTATCAGGCAATGTTAAGAATAAATTTATGTAAGACATTTAAAAGTAATTTGTTCAAACTATCTATAATCCAACTATTTAAATGAATATCTAAGTTCCATAAAGATTTCAAGATACAATTCTTACTGCCAGATATTCTTGTCATTGTTGAAAGCACCTACTTTATACATTGTAGTTTACATACATGGCACTGAAGACTATTATTATTACCAATAACTAGTTTTTTATGTGTAAAAAGTTACTAGGGTCCACATGAATTTATTTGTAGAAAGTTACTGGGGTCCACATGAATTTGTGTGTAGAAAGTTACTAGGGTCCACATGAATTTATGTGTAGAAAGTCACTTTGTATAGATATGGATACATGTGTAGAAAGTCATTTTGTGTACATATGGATTCATGTGTAGAAAGTCACTTGGGTACATATGGATTTATGTTTAGAAAGTCACTTTGTTTATGTATGGATTTATATATAGAAATTACTTGGATACATTTGGATTTATGTGTAGAAAGTCACTTTGTTTGCATATGAATTTATGTGTAGAAAGTTAATAGGGTCCACATGAATTTATGTGTAGAAAGTCACTTTGTTTGCATATGGATTTATGTGTAGAAAGTCATTTTGTGTACATATGGTTTTATGTGTAGAAAGTTACTAGGGTTCACATGAATTTATGTGTAGAAAGTCACTTTGTTTGCATATGGATTTATGTGTAAAAAGTCATTTTATGTACATATGGATTTATGTGTAGAAAGTTACTAGGTGCCACATGAATTTATGTGTAGAAGTCACTTTGTTTGCATATGGATTTATGTGTAGAAAGTCATTTTGTGTACATATGGTTTTATGTGTAGAAAGTTACTAGGGTTCACATGAATTTATGTGTAGAAAGTCACTTTGTTTGCATATGGATTTATGTGTAGAAAGTCATTTTCTGTACATACGGATTTATGTGTAGAAAGTTACTAGGGTCCATGTGAATTTATATGTAGAAAGTTACTAGGGTCCACATGAATTTATGGGTAGGAAGTTACTAGGGTCCACATGAATTTATTTGTAGAAAGTTACTAGGGTCCACATGAATTTATGTGTAGAAAGTTACTAGGGTCAAATATGAATTTATGTGTAGAAAGTTACTAGGGTCCACATGAATTTATGTGTAGAAAGTTACTAGGGTCAAATATGAATTTATGTGTAGAAAGTTACTAGGGTCCACATGAATTTATGTGTAGAAAGTTACTAGGGTCAAATATGAATTTATGTGTAGAAAGTTACTAGGGTCCACATGAATTTATGTGTAGAAAGTCACTTTGTTAGCATATGGATTTATGTGTAAAAAGTAATTTTGTGTAAATATGGATGAATGTGTAGAAAGCTACTAGGGTCCACATGAATTTATGTGTAGAAAGTCACTTTGTTTGCATATGGATTTTTTTCTAGAAAGTCATTTTGTGTACATATGGTTTTATGTGTAGAAAGTTACTAGGGTTCACATAAATTTATGTGTAGAAAGTCACTTTGTTTGCATATGGATTTATATGTAGAAAGTCATTTTGTGTACATATGGATTTATGTGTAGAAAGTTACTAGGGTCCACGTGAATTTATATGTAGAAAGTTACTAGGGTCCACATGGATTTATGTGTAGAAGTTACTATGGTCCACATGAATTTATGTGTAGAAAGTTACTAGGGTCCACATGAACTCATGGGTAGGAAGTTACTAGGGTCCACATGAATTTATTTGTAGAAAGTTACTAGGGTCCACATGAATTTATTTGTAGAAAGTTACTAGGGTCCACATGAATTTATGTGTAGAAAGTTACTAGGGTCAAATATGAATTTATGTGTAGAAAGTTACTAGGGTCCACATGAATTTATGTGTAGAAAGTCACTTTGTTTGCATATGGATTTTTTTCTAGAAAGTCATTTTGTGTACATATGGTTTTATGTGTAGAAAGTGACCTGGGTACATATGGATTTGTGTTTAAAAAGTCAATTTATTTATGTATGGATTTATGTATAGAAAGTTGCTTGGATACATTTGGATTTATGTCTAGAAAGTACCTTTGTTTACATATGGATTTATGTTTAGAAAGTCACTTTGTTTACATGTTGATTTAGGTATAAAAAGTCACTTAGATACATTTGGATTTATGTGTAGAAAGTCATTTTATTTGCCTATGGATTTATGTATAGAAAGTCACTTGGATACATTTGGATTTATGTGTAGAAAGTCATTTTATTTGCAAATGGATTTATGTATAGAAAGTCACTTGGAAACAGTTGGATTTATGTGTAAAAAGTCACTTTAATTACATATGGAATTATATATATAAAGTCACTCTGTGGTCACATGGATTTATGTGTATAAAGTTGCTTGGATACATTTGGATTGATGAGTAGAAAGTCACTTTGTGTGCATATGGATTTATGTGTAAAAAATCACTTTGTTTAAATATGGATTTATGTGTAGAATATCATCTTGTGTACATGTGTAGAAGTCACTTGGGTACACATAAACTTATGTGTATAAAGTCACTGTGTACATGTGGATTTATGTGTAGAAAGTCACTTGGGTACAAATGGATTTATGTGAAGAAAGTCACTTTGTTTCCATATGGATTTATGTGTAGAATGTCACTTGAGTACATGTAGATTTATGTATAAAAAGTTACTTTGTGTACATATAGATTTATGTGTAGTAAGTCACTGTGTACATATAGATTTATGTGTGAGTATGTGATTTATATTTTTAATGTAGCTTTAGCAATTTTTCAGTTGTATCACTATGATGTCTGCAGAGTGGCAATTTATAGTGATGTCTTATAATACTGGGGCATCATGCCACAGACATGAGGCACCATATCCCACTCAGTTACATTATCCTGACACTGGGCTGACCAGACCTAACACTAACTTCTTAATGCTGAGTGCCTAGTTAGGCATCTGTTCCTATGATTTTTATAGGTCTTTGATATGACTCAGCCAGGGTTAGGTCCATAACCTTCTTTATGTGATGTGGATACTCTAATCATGTGGGTCACCAAGCAGTCCACATTTATGTGTCAAAAGTTACTTGGGTATGTATGGATTTATGTGCAGAAAGTCATTTTGTGTTATATCAATCTACGTGTAGAAAGTCACTTGCGTGCATATGGATTTATGTGCAGAAAGTCACTTTGTGTACATATAGGTTTATGTGTGTATGGATTTTTGTGAAAAAAGTGACTTTGTAGTAATTATCTTCAATTTTATTGATAATTATTATGAAGTAAGCTTGATAAGTGGATATAATATTTCACTAAGCTGTAGATATTTCTATTCAATAAATATGAATAAGACCCATCACCACTTTTCTACTAAATGTCTAAATTTTGTGTATATGAAGCCATGACATATTTAAAAAAATGTCTGACAGTTTTAGTTTTGACTCTATAATAGTATAAACATTATTTTGTAAAGCAGAGGTAGTTGTATGAAACTAAAGTATATAATGAAATTACTGAAGTCTTCATATGAACTAAATTACTGAAGTCTTCATATGAACTAAATTACTGAAGTCTTCATATGAACTAAATTACTGAAATCTTCATATGAACTAAATTACTGAAGTCTTCATATGAACTAAATTATTGAAGTCTTCATATGAACTAAATTATTGAAGCCTTCATATGAACTAAATTATTGAAGCCTTCATATGAACTAAATTATTGAAGTCTTCATATGAACTAAATTATTGAAGTTTTCAAATGAATTATTGAAGTCTTCAAATGAGTTATTGAAGTTTTCAAATGAACTATTGAAGTCTTCAAAGAAACAAAATTATTGAAGTTATATGAACTAAAATATTGAACTTTTCATATGAACTAAAATATTGAAGTCTTATGAACTAAATTAATGAAGTCTTCATAAAAACCAAGTTATTGAAGTCTTCAAATTAACTAAATTATTGAAGCTTTCAAAGAAACTAAATTATTGAAGTTATCAAATGAACTAAATTATTGAAGTTATCATGAACTAAAATATTGAAGTTATCAAATGAACTAAATTATTGAAGTTATCATGAACTAAAATATTGAAGTTATCAAATGAACTAAATTATTGAAGTTATCAAATGAACTAAATTATTGAAGTTATCATGAACTAAAATATTGAAGTCTTCATATGAACTAAATTATTGAAGTCTTATGAACTAAATTAAGTCCTCAAATAAACTAAATTAGTGAAGTCTTCAAATGAATTAAGTTTTAGAAGTCTTCAAATAAACTAAATTAGTGAAGTCTTCATATGAAGTTCTATGACTACAAGGGCTGTGTAATATATGGAATCTTGTGTACAAGTTCTATGACTTCTAAGGCTATGTAAGTCTCTGGTATGTTGTGTACAGGTTCTATGACTACTAAGGCTATGTAAATCTTGTGTAAGTCTCTGGTATGTTGTGTACAAGTTCTATAACTACTAAGGTTAAGTAAAACTGTGGTATATTGTTTGCAAGCTCTTCGACTACAAGGGCTGTGTTTGTTATGGACAGTACATGATACTAGGTTATTTAAAGTATAAAATCCATACATATTTATGCAATTTTTCACATTGAGATCCATAACAACAAAACTTGAAAACTGTTTTTGACATTTCAAGACATTTATATTGTTGTGTTTCAATCTCTAACTTCTGTATACATATTCTCATTATGACCCTCTCTTCAAAGTCTGTGCCATTTAGTGATCATGGTTGTCAATCCATCCGTCTGTCAGCAGTTTGGTTTCACAAGCTAACTTAACTGGGATAAACTAAATTTCAGATAAATTTGGTATGCATCTTTATGCTGAGGAGAACTTGCAGAAGTTGATTTTCAGTATTCCTCATTGAGAGGGTTTATGGCCCAGATTACAAGTCTCCCTGACTTTGGTTTCTGCAGCAAGGAATTGTTGAATTTAACCAAATTCAACATGCTACTTTATATTGTTGCTATTCACAGCCCACCATCTCATCATTTACAGATATTATTGTCCCAGAATGCCCATCCTCCTGACTCTAGTTTCAATAGCATAACTTGACCAAGAGTTTATTTCAATCTTATTTAGCATTCAACTTTATATTATTGAGAAATCAAAAAAGTTTGCATTTCAATGTTCTATGTCATTTCAGTGTTCTGTATCAGTGTTCTCTGTCATCAGTTCTTTGCTCTGTTTCAGTGGTCTGCTTGAATGTTCTATGTCATTTTAGTGTTCTGTGTCATCATTTCATTGTTCTGTTTCAGTGTTCTGTGTGATCATTTCAGTGCTGTAATTCAGTGTTCTGTATCAGTGTTCTCTGTCATCAGTTCTTTGCTCTGTTTCAGTGGTCTGTTTGAATGTTCTATGTCATTTTAGTGTTCTGTGTCATCATTTCATTGTTCTGTTTCAGTGTTCTGTGTGATCATTTCAGTGCTGTAATTCAGTGTTCTGTGTCATCCTTTCAGTGTTCTGTATCAGTGTTCTCTGTCATCGGTTCTTTGCTCTGTTTCAGTGGTCTGTTTGAATGTTCTATGTCATTTTAGTGTTCTGTGCCATGATTTCATTTTTCTGTTTCAGTGTTCTGTGTGATGATTTCAGTGTTGTAATTCAGTGTTCTGTGTCATCCTTTCAGTGTTCTGTATCAGTGTTCTCTGTCATCAGTTCTTTGCTCTGTTCCAGTGTTCTGTTTGAATGTTCTATGTCATTTTAGTGTTCTGTGTCAACATTTCATTGCTCTGTTTCAGTGTTCTGTGTGATCATTTCAGTGCTGTAATTCAGTATTCTCTGTCATCATTTCATGGTATGTTTCAGAGTTCTGTATCATCATTTCATGTTATGTTTCAGTGTTTCAGTGTTAAGTTTCATCATGTCAGTGTTCTAATTCAGTGTTCTGTGTCATCATTTCATGTTATGTTTGAGAGTTTGGTGTCATCATTTCATGTTATGTTTCAGTTTTCTGTGCTATCATTTATAAAACTTTAGTGCCTGTGAGTGTCTGCATACTTCATTTTCTTCAGTATAACAAATATTTTTATTTCTGTGGAATTGAGCATGCATATTTATACTGATTAGACTTTAAATGTCCTATGATTTAAATGAAGTTGCTTTTGATGCTGTATCATTTAAATGAAGTTGCTTTTAATGTCTTATGATTTCAGTTTTGACACAGACTGCCCATCTTCCTAACTTCATTATTAGCAGCAGAACTTTATTAAGGATTCATGGATTTAGTATTGGGTATTGCATAAAATTTCATGATTGATCATAATTTTCTTATAACTGATCCCTGATCAACTTGTAATCTATTTGACTGCTGATTTTTTATTTTTTTATTTTTTCTCCTAATACATGTAATTTCATTAGTCTGAAGCAGCTGGAAATTGACAGAACTGACTTACACCATGACTGATGACAGAACTGACTTTCACCATGACTGATGACAGAACCGACTTTCACCATGACTGATGACAAAATGGATTTTCACCATGACTGATGACAGAATGGACTTTCACCATGACTGATGACAGAACTGACTTTCACTATGACTGATGACAGAATGGACTTTCACCATGACTGATGACAGAACCGACTTGCACCATGACTGATGACAGAACTGACTTTCACCATGACTGATGACAGAACTGACTTTCACCATGACTGATGACAGAATGGACTTTCACCATGACTGATGACAGAATGGATTTTCACCATGACTGATGCCAGAATGGACTTTCACGATGACTGATGACAGATATTATGATATAGTTGTTTACTACTTTATTGAATGTGACTGATGCTCAGCAGACATTTACTGGTAATTCGAATGGCATTTGTTGGATTTGGCATGCAGCTTTATACTTCAGACATTTAATAGAGAATCCTTAATAAAGATCATATACATATAGTACCATATATACTCACTTGTAAGTTGAGTCAAACTGCAAACAACAAAGATCCAGATTTGCCATGTCATATTGCATCTGCAGATAATGATAATAATAATAATAATGAGGACTTTGTATAGCGCCTAATCTTTAGAAGCTCTAAGCGCTTTACAATATTAGACAACACCTATAAGATAAAAAACATATAATGATATGATTACAAAAACAAACACCATGAAATTAGAAAACATTAAAAAACATGGTGATAATATTTAAGGTAGGAAACATTATTAGGTCTTTAAGTTTGCTCTTGCAGTCGAAATAAGTGAGTTTTGAGAGCCCTTTTGAATGTGATCACTGTGTCTTTGTGTCTAAGTTTAGTGGGCAATTCATTCCACCTTGCTGGGCCCTGGTATGCAAAAGAACGCTGTCCATATGACTTTGTTTTCATAGTGGGAATAATGAGTATACGATTTTCAGAAGAGGAGCGTAAGTATCTTGCTGGTGTGTACACATGGGTGAGGTCAGATAGGTATGTTGGACTAGAATCCAACAATGAAATGTAGCACAGAGAACAAATTTTGTGTTTGATTCTGGATCGAATGGATAGCCAGTTTAGAGTACAGAGCAGCGTGAAGGTGTGCTCTGATCATGGTACTCTAAGTATGATCTGAGCAGCTGTGTTTTGAACTTTTTGAAGTTTCTGGAGCAGATATTGAGATGAACCAGACAGAATTGAGTTACAATAGTCCAGTCTTGAAAGTACTAATGAACACAAAAGTGTTTTAGTGGCATCAGGTGAAAGATATTTGCGAATTGAGCTGATGCGTCTCAACTCAAGATATGCAGCCTTGCGTATGTTCATGACATGTTGGTGCAATGTGAGAGTACTGTCCAGAGTAACAGCCAGGTTGCATACTGATTGTGTGAATTTAATGTTGGTACTGCTGATATTTATTGTTTGAGGTAAAGGATGTGAATGAGAAAGTCTTTGTGTTGTGATCAGAATGGCCTCAGTTTTATCATCATTCATCTGCAGCTTGTTACATGTCATCCATGATTTCACCTCAGAAATGCACCTCTCTACACCTTGGATGGTAGCATCAACTTCAGTTGGGTGGCTAGATTTGTATATTTGGGTGTTATCAGCGTACAATTGGTGAGACACTTGATGATGATCTATGACACTTGAGAGCGACTGAGTGTAATGAATGAAGACAACAGGTCCAAGAACAGACCCCTGTGGAACACCACAACATAGATCAACTGGGCTGGGGCGTATTCCATTTGCAGATACAATTTGTGTCCTGTTGACCAAGTAGGACTTGAACCACAGTAAGGCTGTATCATGAATGCCAAATACATGCTGGAGATGGTGAAGTAATACATCATGGTCTATTGTGTCAAATGCTGCAGACAAATCAAGGAGGGTGAGGACTGTAATCTTTCTGCCATCCAATGTAGAGAATGTCATTAACTACTTTTAGAAGAGTAGTTTCAGTACTGTGGCAAGGGCAATATGCAGATTGTACATTGCTAAAAAGACTGTTTGAATTTAGATGATATACAAGCTGGGATAGAACAACCTTTTCTAAGATTTTTTATATGAATGGGAGATTAGAAACTGAGTGGTAGTTCTTTAAATCGTTATGGTCAAGTGTTGGTTTCTTCAGCATCGTTATAGTCTAGTGTTGGTTTCTTAAGCATCGTTATAGTCTAGTGTTGGTTTCTTCAGCAGAGGCTTTACAATGGCAGTTTTGAAAAATGATGGGAATTCCACGGATGAGAGAGAGGTATTAATAACATCAGTTAGTGAAGGCAATACTGGATCTAAGCACTCAAGCAGCAGTGATGTTGGAATTGGATCAAGTTCACATGACTTTGGTGCACTCTTCATCAAGATTGAAGAGATCAGGGTCTGTGTTATATGCTCTACTAATTACTCCTAACAAACTGCACACACCCAGATCTGCTTGTGCATTATTCAACAGCAGATCTGGGTCTGTGCAGTTTGCAGTTGGACTTGTCTTATAAGCGAGTATATATGGTATTTATTGTAGGAATAAAGGGCTGTCTACCTATCTTTATATCCAGTTTCATCATTATTTTCAACATCAGAATTAACAACATAGTGAAATGCCTTAATCTAGAAACAGATTGCTCATTATGGCAAAGTCTGTGACCAATTTTTATGCACACTATTGAATGCCTACTAGAGATTTGCTTAATTAGAATTTAGAAAAGGTCAGAAAGAAAATGGGTTCAAATTTTCAAAATCTAGAACTCTTTGTTATACATGTACATCTTTGCTGATAACCAAGAATTCATAATGACCCAAAAATCTTCCTTGACACTTCTCTTATCCCTGTTGTCGAGGAGGAGACCACAATTTTAGGGCTTAAGTTAACCCTAAAATTGTTTGTGTTCTAAATACACCACTCCCTCGATAACTCGCGCACATAGGGGTCCAGAAACATCGACCACACTATAAGTGAGGCGCAAGTTATCGAAGGACCTATAAAATAAGCCCAAAACCAATAAAGTGATTGACGACATAACGGAGAAATAAGGGGGGGGGTAAGCAGATTATACTGTTGAATACTCACTTTATAATCGTTCTGAGATTAACTGTTAATAAATATCTCTTCATAACGGTGTACTTTATTATTTCCTCATAGGACAACATTAATTTCAGGATAAATTACAGTATATTGAGGCAATCATCGAAAACATTATTCCACGTGGTTTCCGTTCACTTAACATGTGTACCACTTCACACATTGTGTACTACGTCACTAATTTTTATGTTGAATTGGATACATTCTAGTTTTATTGTTTGATCCAAATTAGACGTTTTTTTATATACAAAGGATGGACTGTTTTCGAGAAACAGTGTCGATCGAACGATAGATAGATAGATAGCTTTGAATGCAATAGAAGTAAAGTGGAAAAAAAACAAAACAAGGGTTAATCAGTACTAACATATTTAATTGGTCCACAAATTTAAAACAACGTAAATTAGAACAAGTTAATACTTGCCGTTTGTGCCACGCTTGACAAATATCAATTCACTTTTTGAAAAAATCAGTTATTTTTTTTTGTGTGTGTTACTCCTTGGTTTCTCTGCTGCCGAGCAAAATCCCTCAGATTTCTCAACTGCATGAGCTTTACGTAGTCAACATTTTGGGTCTCCAGCCACCTTATGGCAATATCAAAATATTTGATTGCTTCCTGTGCAGAGGGGTGGGGGGTGCAACATCTGCATCTGCATCACTTTCAACACTTGTGTTACTCCAGTTAGAATCATCTTCTGCTGCAAATTTGTTCGCTATAGAAATAATTATAGTTTCATGTGACATGTATTTGGCTGTGGGGCAATCATTGTCAGCACAAATCCACTCCTCCATATCATCAAGAGAAATGCCCATCTCAGGACCATGAGTCTCTATGAATTTCTCCCAAACAGCCTCGGCATTAATGACATCAGTTTCACTGAAACATTCGAAGTCACTATCATCATCGTTGTCTCTGTTACTGTTTTGCTTTACATCAAAGGCAGCTCCAAGACCCTTAATCCAGCACCTGAGGTCTCTTGTAATCGATTTTTTTTATTTTATGCAACAAACACTTCCCCAAGTTGTTGATCAAAACAAAGCCAGCATGTACATATAATTAGGTTCTCACAGAAGTACTCACGGGTTTCGATGTGATGGTCGATTGACTCTTTTCATGTTTTCAATGAACAGAATATGTTGTAATTATAATGTTTACACTGAAACGGAATTAAAGGATTAGAATGTGACTTTCACACAGGAAGACGTTTAATTGGTGTTTATTTCATTCTCTGTTGCCACTTGTTAGCATTTACCAGAAGTTTTCATTGATCGCTATTTCACCAGACTGTTTATTTACAGTATACTGACAACTATTTATCATAAAAACTTACATAATATATGATATCTTTAAACAGAGATCTCGCTAGGATTTTAAAAGTGGGTCTTTCTGCCTCTGAATTCAATCACTAAATATCAGTACATTTTCTCACTCGGCTGCTAGTCAAAGCCTTTGAACTAGCCGCCTAGCTGTTGCAACATGTTTTTTTTTTTTTAAATGTACTCTTATAAAATGGCAACAGTATATCAAAGAGTCTTTCAGTCACTCAATTCTGTCATTGTAAATATCAGCACAGTTAACTATCAACACATTTTCCCACAAAGCAGGTGGCTGAAACAGGACCGGCAAATCTTTGAATTTTCCCGCGCACCTATTACATGCATATGGAGGACTCCCGCCTCAGTGTTTTTCTGCGTCCCAGATCAAAAATTGGCATCCAAATACATGTAATTAAGCATTTTCGAGATCTCTGAAATTAATTCTTCTTTAGAACTTGCAAATTTCAAAATATGGATTATATTTTTACGGGCATTAATCACCATTTTCGATGATAAAATGAGCAATGCATCAAGGTTTAATTTATCAATTCTTATTGTAATTTTTTCATGTTCAGCATATTTTAAAGATATTTTGAATACATTTTCTCTGGAAAAAATCGGAAGCCAAGACAGACACCGCGTTATAAGCGGGATCGCGAGTTATCCGGGCACGAGTTATCGAGGGAGCGGTGTACTGATATATACTCCCTTATAAGTTGAGTCAAACTGCAAACAACAAAGATCATGATCTGCCATAGCATAATGTGCATGAAGATCAAGGTCTGTGTTGCTTGTTGTACTGATTACTCTTAACAGAAAGCACAGACCCAGATCTGCCAGTGTAATAGATACCTCAGGGACAAATGTCAATGCCCTGGGTTTAATAGTAAGTTGTGGGAAACACAACTTGGGAATCAGATCTTGCTTTGCTTATAATGGTCTTTGTTTAAAAAAATGACTGTTTCAGTACTCAAGTAAGATCTAAACTTGACTGTTTCAGTTGTGTATGGATCAGACTCAAGTAAGATCTAACTTGACTGTTTCAGTTGGGTATGGATCAGACTCAAGGAAGATCTAAACTTGACTGTTTCAGTTGTGTATGGATCAGGCTCAAGTAAGATCTAACTTGACTATGGTTCACTTAAGTATGGACCATGACTCAAGTAAGATCTAATTTGACTGTTTCAGTTGTGTATGGATCAGACTCAAGTAAGATCTAACTTGACTGTTTCAGTTGTGTATGGATCAGACTCGAGTAAGATCTAACTTGACTGTTTCAGTTGGGTATGGATCATACTCAAGTAAGATCTAACTTGACTGTTTCAGTTGGGTATGGATCATACTCAAGTAAGATCTAACTTGACTGTTTCAGTTGTGTATGGATCAGACTCAAGTAAGATCTAACTTGACTGTTTCAGTTGGGTATGGATCATACTAAAGTAAGATCTAACTTGACTGTTTCAGTTGTGTATGCATCAGACTCAAGTAAGATCTAAACTTGACTGTTTCAGTTGTGTATGGATCAGACTCAAGTAAGATCTAACTTGACTGTTTCAATTGTGTATGGATCATACTCAAGTAAGATCTAACTTGACTGTTTCAGTTGGGTATGGCCCATGACTCAAGTAAGATCTAATTTGACTGTTTCAGCTGCGTATGGATCAGACTCAAGTAAGATCTAACTTGACTGTTTCAGTTGTGTATGGATCAGGAGTCAAGTAAGATCTAAACTTGACTGTTTCAGTTGTGTATGGATCAGACTCAAGGAAGATCTAACTTGACTATGGTTCACTTAAGTATGGCCCATGACTCAAGTAAGATCTAATTTGACTGTTTCAGCTGTGTATGGATCAGACTCAAGGAAGATCTGACTTGACTATGGTTCACTTAAGTATGGACCATGACTCAAGTAAGATCTAACTTGACTGTTTCAGTTGGGTATGGATCATACTCAAGTAAGATCTAACTTGACTGTTTCAGTTGTGTATGGATCAGACTCAAGTAAGATCTAACTTGACTGTTTCAGTTGGGTATGGATCATACTAAAGTAAGATCTAACTTGACTGTTTCAGTTGTGTATGCATCAGACTCAAGTAAGATCTAAACTTGACTGTTTCAGTTGTGTATGGATCAGACTCAAGTAAGATCTAACTTGACTGTTTCAATTGTGTATGGATCATACTCAAGTAAGATCTAACTTGACTGTTTCAGTTGGGTATGGCCCATGACTCAAGTAAGATCTAATTTGACTGTTTCAGCTGCGTATGGATCAGACTCAAGTAAGATCTAACTTGACTGTTTCAGTTGTGTATGGATCAGGAGTCAAGTAAGATCTAAACTTGACTGTTTCAGTTGTGTATGGATCAGACTCAAGGAAGATCTAACTTGACTATGGTTCACTTAAGTATGGCCCATGACTCAAGTAAGATCTAATTTGACTGTTTCAGCTGTGTATGGATCAGACTCAAGGAAGATCTGACTTGACTATGGTTCACTTAAGTATGGACCATGACTCAAGGAAGATCTAATTTGACTGGCTGAGTTGTATATGGAACAGTAATTGAGTAAGGTCTAACTTGACTGGCTCAGTTGTGTAAGGATCAGGACTAAAGTAAGATCTAATTTGACTATGGCTCAGTTTTCGATATCAGCTTGCAAATCATACCTGAAGATACTTGATTCAATTCACAGTCAGGGACTATGTCTTTGTCTGGGGATATTTATAATTTCCCTGTCAGAAAGCTTTCATGTTGAGGCAAACAAACCACCACTTTATCTCAGGTGAACAAAGCTGACTCTTTGGTATACTACCAAAATACATGTATCCATCCAATTCCATATATGACGTCTTTGGTATAATACCAAAATACATGTATCCATCCAATTCCATATAGGATGTCCTTGGTATAATACCAAAATACATGTATCCATCAAATTCCATATAGGATGTCTTTGGTATACTACTGAAATATATGTATCCATCCAATTCCATATATGATATCTTTGGTATAATACCAAAATACATGTATCCGTCCAATTCCATATAGGATGTCTTTGGTATACTACCAAAATACATGTATCAATCTAATTCCATATATGATGTCTTTGGTATACTACCAAAATACATGTATCCATCAAATTCCATATATGATGTCTTTGGTATACTACCAAACTACATGTATCCATCAAATTCCATATATGATGTCTTTGGTATACTACCAAACTACATGTATCCATCAAATTCCATATATGATATCTTTGGTATACTACCATAATACATGTATCCATCAAATTCTATATATGATGTCTTTGATATGCTACTGAAATACATGTATCCATCCAATTCCATATAGGATGTCTTTGATATGCTACTGAAATACATGTATCCATCCAATTCCATATATGATGTCTTTGGTATACTACCAAAATACATGTATCCATCAAATTCTATATATGATGTCTTTGATATGTTACTGAAATACATGTATCCATCCAATTCCATATATGATGTCTTTGGTATACTACCAAACTACATGTATCCATCAAATTCTATATATGATGTCTTTGGTATACTACCAAACTACATGTATCCATCAAATTCCATATATGATGTCTTTGGCATACTACTGAAATACATGTATCCATCAAATTCCATATAGGATGTCTTTTGTATAATACCAAACTACATGTATCCATCAAATTCCATATAGGATGTCTTTGGTATAATACCAAAATACATGTATCCATCCAATTCCATATATGATGTCCTTGGTATAATACCAAAATACATGTATCCATCAAATTCCATATATGATGTCTTTGGTATACTACTGAAATATATTTATCCATCCAATTCCATATATGATGTCTTTGGTATACTACCAAAATACATGTATCCATCCAATTCCATATATGATGTCTTTGGTATAATACCAAAATTCATGTATCCATCAAATTCCATATATGATGTCTTTGTTATACTACCAAAATACATGTATCCATCAAATTCCATATGTGATACATGTATCTTTAGGCCCAATTTTGGATGTGAACTCAGTCAAGATGTTTTATGATGATGTACCCCAAGTGAAATTCTTAGACATTTTAAAGGAATGTGGTCTATATAGTTCATCTGGACCTAATATTCTTAGACATTTTAAAGGAATGTGGTCTATATAGTTCATCTGGACCTAATATTCTTAGACATTTTAAAGGAATGTGGTCTGTATAGTTCATCTGGACCTAATATTTTTAGACATTTTAAAGGAATGTGGTCTATATAGTTCATCTGGACCTAATATTCTTAGACATTTTAAAGGAATCTGGTCTATATAATTCATCTGGACCTAATATTTTTAGACATTTTAAAGGAATCTGGTCTATATAGTTCATCTGGACCTAATATTTTTAGACATTTTAAAGGAATGTGGTCTATACAGTTCATCTGGACCTAATATTTTTAGACATTTTAAAGGAATGTGGTCTATATAGTTCATCTGGACCTAATATTTTTAGACATTTTAAAGGAATGTGGTCTATACAGTTCATCTGGACCTAATATTTTTAGACATTTTAAAGGAATGTGGTCTATACAGTTCATCTGGACCTAATATTTTTAGACATTTTAAAGGAATGTGGTCTATATAGTTCATCTGGACCTAATATTTTTAGACATTTTAAAGGAATGTGGTCTATATAGTTCATTTGGACCTAATATTCTTAGACATTTTAAAGGAATGTGGTCTGTATAGTTAATCTGGACCTAATATTTTTAGACATTTTAAAGGAATGTGGTCTGTATACTGGACCTAAAATTCTTAGACATTTTAAAGGAATGTGGTCTGTATAGTTTATCTGGACCTAAAATTCTTAGACATTTTAAAGGAATGTGGTCTATATAGTTCATCTGGACCTAATATTTTTGCATATGGTTATTGTTTACCTTTCTCTTTTATTTTATATGCAGAATTTGAACATCTTTACCTTTATATTTTTACTGAAGGACTATGTTTAGTTTTATTTGAAATGGTTTTTGTTTGCAAATTTTGTTAAAAATAATAATAATAATAATAATAATAATAATAATAATAATAATAATAATAATAATAATAATAATAATAATAATAATAATAACAGTGCCTTTATTTTCAAGGGTAGCCATTTTGTTGAAAATTTTTTATCTCCCATTGAGACCTCTATTATATACAAGTTTTGACAATAGATATTGTCTCATTAATACAAGCTTGAAGAAAGGAAAAGAAAATATGAAGGAATACAGTTATTAGTCATACTGATGCATCATGTAGTCATTTTTATATTGTGACAAATCCATTTTTTTACTGTGATGAATCCATTTTTGTACTGTGATGAATTTTGTTTTTTCTACAGTGATGAATCCATATATTTGTACTGTGATGAATCCATATTTGTACTGTGATGAATCCATTTTTATACTGTGATGAATTTTTTTTCTACAGTGATGAATCCATATATTTGTACTGTGATGAATCCATATTTGTACTGTGATAAATCCATATTTGTACTGTGATGAATCCATATTTGTACTGTGATGAATAGATCCATGATAACGCTTCTGTCACAGATTGGTCTATATCAGAGGCCCAGAATATGCAAATCCTTTCTTATTTCTATTTGAGGTTTTGGAATTTGGACATTTTTAGTTGAAACAGATGCTAATAAGGGTGAATATGGATCAACTTGTGGCTTGACAATATGCTGGCAATATTAAGGTCCTTCTTGACTTGAAATCTTGCACATATGTTTATATTTTCTCAAAAATATTCTTTCCTTAATTGTGAGTATTCTTGGTTGATCCATTGTGTGATTGACATCTGTATAATTTTCACAAAGAATAATCCTGAAAACTTGTTACTGAAGTTGGTATGGCTTTATTAGGTAGATTTGGCAGCAGAATCCTCATCTAATGTTAAACAAATCAAATAAAGGTTGAACATAAACTTTGTAAAACATACCTGGTGTGAAATGTAGAGAAATTTATTGAATTTTTGATAGCAACCAGTGTTTAGAACTTAACCTTTAACTGTCACTTTATAGTCAATATTGTGCTGATGTGTCATTAAACCATATACATACATGTATATTATACTGATGAAACCTTGAATGGGTGTGATTTCCAGCATTACACATTCTCATTTAGAGGACTTATTGCTCCTGATTGTTGTAATGTTGATATCTGAAGTATGCTTTTGTTTTGAGTTAGGATTTAAACTAAATCTAACATTCAGGTGTTATTTTGGAAGGAGACCGTGAATAAGTTTGAGTTTCATTTTTGACTGCATCATTGAGAGGATTTATGGCTCCTGACTATCCATCCTCTAAACTTTGGTTTCTGTAACATAATTTTGACATGGATTTGTTGATTTCTTCTAAATTTTGTATAATAACAATAATGATAATAATAATAATAATAATAATAATAACAATAATGACCTTATTTAAAGACGGTAACACAATTAGCTAAAAACTAATCTACCCTGAGGCCCTCATACCTCAGATGAGTTTTACTTGCAGTTTCTTATATCATAATATCGGTGGAGTTATGATGTGTTTTTTTTTACCAAGATGGGGTTAATTCCTTAATATTGGTGGAATTGTGAACTTTTATCCCAAGCTGAGATTTAATTCTTTAATATTGGTGAAATTGTGACCTTTTATCCCAAGCTGTGGTTTAATTCATTTGCAGCAATAGATTTATAAAAATAAATTGTCAGCATTATATTATTGAACTCTTGCATGAATTTGATTGCCAGCATTTTACATCCTTTTTTTGTGAAAGAATTACTCCCAATTATTGGTTGCACCCCTTTTGTAACCATGAATCTCCTCTATTTAAGACCCTCTATACAAAATTTTAGCAAGCTGTGCCCTTTCAAAGCACCTATTGCTCACTGACCCTTTCAGAATTTGGTCTAATCCTGACCCATGCTCATTTAGATAGAAACATTTTCATTTTACACACTTGTTAAAAAGATGTTCAAATTTTTTGTGAGTGGTTTCTCATATATTTCCACTTGAAATTACTATATACTTCCTGTATATTAGTCCAGAATGTGGGACAATACTCACATGATGACCCACAAACTGTAACATTATTAATTATTAAACTAGGGTTTACTGGCACTTTTAACACATTATTGGCTATATCATGCTAAAAAATGGGATTTAATTGCCTTTCCCAAGGGCACAGCAGGGCAGAAGACTCAAGCTGGAATGGGTAGATACTGAATCTGACTCTACCAGCTGAGCTACTGTGACTGGTTCCTAAGCAATGTTTATTGACACATCAGAAAGGTCTATAATTAGTTTTTGTTGAAATGTGGCAAATGTTGCCCATTTACAACTTTGGTCAAGTAAAGTGAACATGCTTAAGGTTTAATTTGCTAGGGCCCCACTCAGAAACCAAAGTCAATCATGTCTGCCCAGCTAGCTGTCCATCCATTCCATCCAAAAAATTTGGTTTCTGCAAGATATACATCATTTCTAATTTGCAGGAGTTACAGCCCTTGATTACCTAACTACATAACATTGTTTTCCACAAAATAAGTTTGCTAAGATTTGTTGCATTTAAAAAACAATTGCAATGGTTCTTTCTATTTCTAAGATCTTAAGCGAGTTTGATATGCAGCATTCAGTGATATCACATACAGTAGTTGTGTCCTCTGATTGTCCATCCTCCTAACATTTGTTTCCACAACATTGCTTTGCTAAGAATTGTTTTGATGTCATCCAGATTTGGCATGCAGCTTTATGTTGATTCATCCTTAATTTCTAGCATTATGACACATTATTGCAGGAGTGATTGCCCTTGATTGCCTATGCTTTTCACTTTGATTTTGTAATATAACTTTGTTAGAATTGTTGGATATTAACCAAATACAATAATGCTGCAATACTGAGATAAAATCTTGAATGAGTTTGATTACCAGTGTTCCGTAACAGAATGTGTACATGTTGTATCCCCAGCTGTCCATCTTTCTGATATTGGTTTTTACAGGATTTCTTTATCAAGGGTTGTTGGATTTCAAACCATATTTGGCATACAGTTTGATATTAACGAAACCTTACATGAGTTGAATTTCCAGTGATGTATAATATCATTTAGTAGAGTTATGGGTCCTGATTTACCGTCCACTTAAATTTTGTTCATCAGAATAACATTATTAAGGACTTTTGGATTTCAACCAAATTTAGCATTATCTTCATATTGATGAGACCTAGACAGAGTTTGATTTCTAACGTTCCATGACATCTTTTATAGGTATTATGGACGAGCATTATTTTACCATGGATTGTCAGATTTCAACTAAATTTGACAGATTGTCAGATTTCAACCAAGTTTGACGCAGATTTATATATTGATAAGACCATAAATGATTTTAATTTACTATTATACAGGTTAGAGCATTTGCACTTTACGGAGATTCGAACCCAGGTCTGTGGGTAAAATGTACCCATCGCCTTGCTACACACACCAGCCCATATTCCTTCATGACCAAACACACATCACCAAAAAATGATGCTACTTAATCAGTGTTATATGCACTTGTGTGTAGCAGACATGCTCGCATGATAACCATTTACCTGCGGACCTGGGTTCAAATCTCTGTAGCTCTGTAGAGTATGAATTAAACATTCTCTAACCTGAATGATAGTATTATATATATATATACTGTAATATTGATTAATTACCAGCTTCAGTTAATAAGAAGCTCATAAATTAGAATCAGTGTCATTTGTGAACTTTATCCTACTTCCATCTCTTCACTATTGTTTGTTTGACAGTACATCAGTATCATGGAAACTTTTATTTAGTTCGCAAATGAAATTAGCTAATTTCAAAGTTATTGATCAGTTAATACTGAATCTAATGAAACACCTGCAAAATAATGTATAGGTCATGTTTTAATTATTTCCATGCACTATGGTATGCAAGCACACCTGCATTAGTCATGCTATTTATCAACAAAAGCCTTCAAATTAATCAACAATTGCATGAGCATGTAATGAGAGCTCTAATCATAAATACCATATATACTCACTTATAAGCCAAGTCCAACTGCAAAACAACATAGAACCATTACACAATATACCAGCAGCAGGTCATGGTCTATGTTGTTTGTTCTACTGGGTACGCTTAACAAACTGCACAGACCTGGATCTGCTGGCACATTATGCAATGGCAGATCTGGTTCTATGTATTTTGCTTTTGGATCTGACTTGTAAGTATATACACAGTACCTACCAGTATCTTTAATTATAGGTAGGATTAAAACTGCTTGTGCATATTCCCATTGTTACTGGGAAATCAGCTGAACTTGAGTAAAACAAGGATTGACCCACATTGGGAATAAAAGCATACTTGAATAGACTTCTGTACAGTATTTCTCCCAAATACTGTAAGTATAAAGATGAAGGGGGCATGGGGCATGCATTGTAAATTTTTTAAAGGATTGGAGGGGGTTCTTATCAGAGCAATTTTTATTTTAAAATAAATATTTACTCATATTTGGTATAAGACAGGGAATGGGTTTATTATGGGAACATTACAAACAATTTATTTATTATTTATTTTGAATAGACCTACATTCTGTTTTATCAATCTCTCTAGTTGGAAATAAAGGAAAAATAATTACTATTTAGTTTGTTACAACTCAGTATCTTTGTTCCTGTGTTTGTTCCTATTGAAAATCATGCAAAAATCTTTTACCTAGCCGGTGCTTTCCTGTCTAATGCCTGTTAGATGACACTTTCTAGTCAGCAGGGACATTGCATATGACAAAAACATACAAAACTTGATGTTATGCACATGCTGTATACAGGAAAGAGAGGTGATGTTGATTTGAAGGTCAACATGATCAAGGTCATATTGTCTTTGATTTTGTATACGGTGATGAATATGATCTTTGAACAAAAAAGATAACATTGATTTGTATGGCTTCGAGGTCTGATGCAATGTGACATCTCTATTATCTTGAAGACTCAATTTTACAAAAATAATTTGCTCCCAAAGGCTAACATTCATGAATGGACAAAATTAGACACTGTTATGACTTATGGTCGCTGAGTAAATGAAAAAGCAAAACCATCAAGTTTTGTAAAATTCAACAAAATAATTTATTTCCTTAGAATATAAAGTGAAAATTTAAATGAAACTTACAGCATTTTTTAATTAAATCACAAATAATCCTAAAAGTTCAATCACATGTCCAAAAGTATAGAGTGTTCCAAACAAATCTGAAATGTGCTGATGTACCAATAGTCTTGAATATGCTGATGTACCAATAGTCTTGAATATGCTGATATAGCCATAGTTTTGATTTATCAGAGTGATATAATCCAGAATGTCTTTGAATGAATTCACAATAATCCCAAAATAGTGTTTTAGTCCAAAATATCAATGAGCACTTTGCATTTCCAATGAATAATTTCAATTAATAATTCCTCACAAATTATATTAGAACGCAACTAAAAGTGATTCCACAAAGACTGATATTAAAATAAGAATGGCTATAATGTCTCCTCAACTCCATGGTAGATCAAAAGGTCATCTAATAATCCAAGGGTTAGATACTCCAGCCCAGGCTGACTGCCTACATGTGTCCTTGTGAAAGAACTTTAATGTAACACCCATTTGCTTGGTAGGTAATGGTCAATATGTGTTAAAATTATACCAACCATCTCTAGTCATTGGTAGGTAATGGTCAATATGTGTTAAATTATCCCAACCATCTCTATTCCTTGGTAGGATATGGTACATATGTGTTAAAATTATTAGTGCTTTTAAACCAACCAACCATCTCCATTCCTTGTTAGGATATGGTCATTATGTGTTAAGATTATTTGTGCATTTAAACCAACCAACCATCTCTATTCCTCATGAAAATAAACAATAGAACTATTACCCCTAATTAAAGCATCAACTAAAACTTCTGCAAAGCCTATGAAGGACAGATAAATAATTGGAAAAGTGTGTTCTTATGTATAATCAATTTATTTTGCATGCTTGACCTTTATCCATGACTGAGGATATAGAGTCTAGGTGTGGACCTGTTTTTGTCTTGTTCGTAAGTTATAAATAGGATTTTTATTGATGTCTGAGTTCAAGGTCTATTTTTTAAAGAAATTTAGATTGTTCTGGAAGCAAACGTTTGACCCATAACATTGGTCATTTTCTTAGATTTTTAAATAAGGTACAGATAATGCATGTGTGTGTTTTGGGACTTTTAACATAGTTTTAGTCGGATCACTATGTCTGTAGTGTGACAGTTTATAGTGATGTCTAGCAATGACGCATCATGCCACAGACATCTAGCATCATGTCCCACCCAGTCACATTATCCTGACACCAGGCCGACCAGTCCTAACACTAACCTCTTAATGCTGAGCACCAAGCAAGGCAGCTGCTAGTACCATTTTTATGTCTTTGGTATGATTTGACCGAGGCTCAAACCTGTGACCTCCCACATTTGAAGCAGTTTTATTGCATATAAAATACCTCAGTATAAGGTAGTCCCTTGCATAAAGTGGATATAGTAATGGATTCCATTTCATTATTTAACAGTAATATTGCATATAAAATACCTCAGGATAAAGTGCCATCACCTATAAGGCAGTTGACTTTTATGGTTTACATTAATAGTAATATTGTGATTGAGTACTGTAGTTACTTCAAAGATATGAAGGAGTACTGTAATTACTTAAAAGACATGAAGGAGTACTGTAAATGCTATAAAGTCATCAAGTACTGTAATTACTAAAAAGACACAAAGGAGTAATGTAATTACTATAATGACATGAGGGAGTATAGTCATTACTATAAAGACACAAAGTAGTACTGTAAATGCTGTAAAGACATGGAGTGCTATAATTGCTATAAAGACATAGAGTACTGAAATTACTATAAAGACATGAAGGAGTACTGTAATTACTAACAAGACATGGAGAACTGTAATTACTATAAAGACATGAAGGAGTACTGTAATTGTTATAAAGACATGGAGAACTGTAATTTCTATGAAGACACCAGGGAGTACTATAATTACTGTGCAGACATTCTGCCAGGTCTAAAACATCTGATGGAACATTTCCAAGTGCCTGAGTCAACTATTTTTGCAGCAACAAAATACTGTTTGATTTGATCACCTAGTAATATCATCCATACAAGTCTTGGTCACAAATATTTACTATTTTTACATAATGACCAAACCTGATCACATGCTAAACATGAAATCGAATAAATGTTGGCTACACACATTCTAGCTAGAACAACTCATCCCATGCATTTAGTGTTGGCTGCAACACTGTTAACAGTCTGTTTAAGAAGAAGAAGAGAAAAAAAACATTACTCATATCAGATGACAGAAGGTTGATGCCACATGGAAGAAAAAAATAGATAAACATTTGATTGTATGGAAAGACATATAAACAACAATTTTCCTTTATTGTGAAAGATTTATAATTAAACATTCTCAACATAGCCTGTAAGTAGTAAAGAAGTTAGTGGACACATCATATCTTTGAAATAGTGCAAATTTTATAGAGCTGAATTTTATTGCTGTGTGGAGAAAATCCATTATGAACATGATTGTAGTTTATGCCAAACAGTATCATGTACCTATTTTGGAAGAAAAGCAAGCATGCTGAATTATTCCTAAAGGCAATCAAACTATCACAAAAGCAATCAAACTATCACATTGAAATGGGATTTTCTACCTACAGACCAGCCATAAGTAGATTGAAAAATGGAATGATTTTATTGTTGTATTATTTATCATACGATTTATATAGCACTTTATAGACAAGGTGGATATATACCCTAGACACTTGTTATTTTGTATGTATACCCTAGAACAGGGTCTCAAACATGCAACCCATGGGCAGCATGTGGCCTGCAAAATGATTAGCATCAAAAAGTGTCATAAGAGATAACACAGGTGGTACAGCCGTTGGACCATCAAAAATACCCTCATGCGGCCCTCAGGGTGGTTTGAGTTTGAGACCCCTGCCCTAGAGTACCTGAAGATTATCTCCAGTATGGTGCTATTTAGTCTGTTGTTAGCAGCACATCAGCATATTAATTGCTATATAGTTAAAATTAAAGTTACAAAAGAATCAGTCTGGATACTGATGCATATTACAGTGCTTTTAATTCTAGATTTGTATTCATATGCTTTTTATTGTAGAATATAGAAAGTACATCAGCTTCATCATGCATGCATATATATATATATATATATATATATATATATATATATATATATATATATATATATATATATATATATATATATATATATATATATATATATATATAAATAGAGAGAGAGAGAGAGAGAGAGAGAGAGAGTGATACAGACAGACATACAGTAGAGGAAAGTATCATCAGTCCATGGTTAAACAATTGACAAATTCACAGTAACCTTACACTGCAGTATTGTGGCAAAAATTCTTGTGAGATCAGTCATCCTAACTTTTGTATCAAAAAGGCATGAGACATATCTACTGGATACAGAATCAATCACAAATTGTAAGTGTACATTAGAGTCATGATTCCAGACAGTAGAATCCACTTGGTAAACTGAACATATGATAAATGAAGTGAATTAAAATCTGTATGGAATCTGGGAAGATAAATTAATTTAAATAAATATTTGGAAAAATGTGGGCATGACCAATGGTGATAATAGTATACATATCCTGACCTTCTGCCAGAAAACTGACAAATTATGAATACAAACTTATGAGACAGCACTTTTTAAAAGTAGTTGTGGCAATTATAAACACAGCATAGTTGCCCTCACAGTGTCTTCTTGTTTGGCTAATATTTACGAGATTATGGGAAAACAAAACCATTATAACTGCAGTTACGTGTTAGTACTTCATCAGGTATTCTGTTATTCAGCTGTATTCTTTTGAGAGAGATTTTATGATGAGAAATGATGAAACTTGCATGCAAAAGTGTTTTTTTATCAATTATTTTTTTATTTCACATATTTTAAGATTGTTTTATTACAGTACAGCCTTGTCTGTCAACTTACCCATTAACCTATTCATGCCTGATCTTGGCTACAGCCTGACAAACTCCATATGCCAATCAATGACAACTTTGGGTCACTAAAATGGAAAATTAAATGATACTTACTAAGTTTGATGATAATTTCATAGAACCATAAGGATAATACAGTTTCAATTAAATTATCATCAAACTTCAACTTGGTAAGCATCATTTAATTTCACTGAACCTTTCATACCCTAAGGGACCCCATTAGATGTTTAGAGTGTATCCTGTGACAGAAGTATAGTAGGTAAAAATGGCAAATCACTACACATTGTAAATTGTGAGAATTTTATATGCAAATTCAACTGAACAGCCAAATGCATATACTAAATTTAAAATCATTAGGTTGGAGCTCATTCAAAGAGTTTTTCACCAAATGTCAAGTGAAATGTGATAAGTTTATCATAATATTTCAGGAACGCAGAGTCTTTGCTCCAACCAGCTGTTTTTAATGTTGAAGCCACAGGTACCTTGTCTGATAAAGCATCACTAGTAAATGTCATTTTGTACCATGTAATGTAGAATCTTGGTATTGATCCAAGCGGTTTGCAAGGTGGATTTTTGCGACCTTGAATTAGTGTCCCTGCTCACACCTGAAAATGGGCCTGGAAACTAACAAACAGTTTGGTTTCATTATTCTAAATAAATCAAAATATCTACATGAGTGACTTTACAAATGTATTGTGCATAAGCTGCCATGTGAATATTACCCAAATAATTTCCTGTACAGGATTGCCTGAGATCATCTATTATTTACATCTAAATGTCTGAGATCTAAGAAATGAACAGTTTGTCATTTTGGCCAGAAAGCAATGCTAGAAACAAAACCAATTTGTATCATGGAAAATTTCAAGGGAGGGCAATTCTAAGTATTCAACACAGTATCAACATTCTATGCGACTATATACTTGGGTAAATTACTTCTATTGCTAAACACTCATCCCATAAACATTTAATCAGTAAGTGTTGCAAATGATTTGAACCATTTGATAAAAGTAGAACTGTGATACTAGCAGATATGGTTGTATTGCTAGCACCATAACCTTATCCATTATGAAAGAGGATAGCAAAGAATTCCAAAACAAAATGTACAAATTAGCAACATGGATAGATCTGGTTTTGGTCATAAATGCACAGCAATCAATTTAGGTTCATTATTATAACTCTCTTGACAGTCTCTAATTTGAGCATAAAATATCAGAGATATGATATATTATTCAGATAAAATTGAAAGAGCTTGTGTCTGCCACCCTGGAAGCAAAAAGCAATGTAATACATCTTGTCAAGCTAATTGTTATATTGATATGTCATACTCTAGCAAGATCAATTGGCCATCATTAATTCAGGGAGTGGTTAGATTTAATTAGAAGAACTATATAGTACATAATTAATTGACCCAGTCTGTAATTAAATGTAAAGGGATTCTTGCTTAATATAGTGTATGCTTGAATATAATTGTATTTAAAGGCATTGATTGCCTTCAAACCCACTCATCTCTACCACTCTCTTCCACTCTCTCTTCCTTTATCCCTCTCTTACTCTGTCAATCTCTGTCTTCCTGTCTCTCTCTTCATTCTCTCTCTTCCCACTGTCTTCCTCTCTGTATCTGTATTTTTCTCTCTCTCTTCATCTTTGTCTCTGCTCTGTCTTCCTCTTTGTCTTTCTCTCTTCAGATTTCTGTCTTCCTCTCTCTCTTCCTATTTTTGTCTTTCTGTTTTTGCCTTGTGGGAGGTTCCAACCCCAGCTTATTCATACCAAAGATTGATAAAAATGGTGAAAGCAGTTGCTTCGCTTGGCACTCAGCATTAAGAAGTTAGTCTTCCTCTCTCTTTTATTCTCTCTCTTCCCCCTCTCTCATCCCCTATGCCTTTCTCTCTTTCATCTTTACTTCCTCTGTCTCCTCTCTTTCTTCATCTATCTTCATATCTGTCTTCTTCTCTTTCATCCTCTCTCTCTTCCTATATCACTCCTTTCACCTGTCTTCCTCTTTCTGTCCTCTCTGTCTTCCTCTCTTCATCTCTCTTCTTGTCTGTCTTTCTGTCTTCTTTTTATCTCTTCCACTATTTTTCTCTGTCTTCTTCCCCTCTCCCTCTCTTTCTCTTCTTTTATTTCTGTTTCCCTCGAACTTTTCCTTTAACCTGCTCTCTTTCTCATTCTCTCTCTCTCTCCATTTTCATTGTCTCTCTAGTGCTCTCATATATACTCCCCTCTTTCTCTCTGCAGTACACAGAGCACATAATTATAAATTGTAAACATTCTTTTCTTGTATTTATGTTCTAAAATTGAATTGTTATATTCTCCTTTTCATAGGTAAATACACTGGAAGACATCAAGGCCATGGCAACACATATGAGAAATGCCAGGAAGGGTATTACTGACAGGGGATGAAACAAGATGCAACAAAATATGTCAATGACTGCAATAAATTTAGTAGAGTGAATCTAGGGCTAATGCAAGCAGTACCTCCTCTGAATCCTATACCAGTGCCATCAAAAGTGTGGAGTTTAGTTGGAACCAGTATTATTGGTCCTCTTCCAATGACAGATAACAGGAACAAATATATTGTTGCGGCCTCATACCATTTTTCCAAGTGGTCTGAGACTGAAGGTATCCTAAACAAAAGTGCTTATGAAGTAACAAAATTTCAACTTAATATCATATGTTGCCTTGGTCCTATGGACTCACTCATAATTGATCAGGGAAAAGAGTTCACAAATAAGCTTATTGATAACCTAACAAGTGAGTTAGATACAGACCATACGATTTCCTCAGCATACCATTGAAAAACCTATGGGCAGAAAGAATGTGACAAAAGGACCCTGAAAGAAATATCAACCAATGACCAAACAACAAAAATTGGGACATCTGGCTGCCCAGTACACTGTTTGCATACAGGACAAGTGTGCAAGCATCTACCAATGTCACACCTTTTGAGATTATGTATGGGAGGAAGACTTGTATTATTTTCACACCTTGCCAAAGCAGAGATTGCAATAAGTTCTCTCATGATGAATTGACAAACATTAACAAACACAGGAGTTTCTAGCTCAAAGTGTAACAGAAAACATTAAAAATGCACAGATCTGCCAGAAGCCAAATTTCGAAAAAAGAAATAAATTCTTTAAAACCTTTCAAAAGGGAGCTCTTGTTCTTATGAAGAATGCCAATAAAATAAGAAGATTTGGTTGCAAACTGGCACCATGATGGGTGGACCCTTACATAGCAAAAGATGTTCTGTAACAAAGGACATGGTAAGAATGCAGAATGAACCTAGTGGCAAACTGCAATTGAACATCTATCATTGTAGCCATGTGAAACTTTATACAAGGAGATCAGCTATGGCAAGAAGCCAGCACCACCAAAGATTCCACCAAAGATGCCACCAATGCCAAGAAAATATTGAAAGAACTACTGAAAAGACATGCCAAAAAACAACATCAGAATTCAACTCCTCCAACAATAAGTAATAGAAGTAATGGTAATCCACCTGAAGTTCTTAAAAGACAAAACGATTAAACAATTAAAAAGATTGACAACAAGACTACCAAAGAGACCCCAGGTACACAAGGAAAACAAAAACATTCATAATATCAGAAAAAATCCATCTTCCATCCACCTATAAATTGTAAAATTGAAAAAGAACACAAAGACTGCTGCAGAGAAATGCAAATCACCTTTATGAAGCAACCAAAGTATAATTTACACAAGACATCCTCAACCTCAACAAAATTGCAAATTGCACAAGGTGGTGGCAATTGTAAATTTAGAGCTGTAAGCTTTGCAATTTCAGGAAGTGAAGAGAGCTACAACTATTGCCATATTAGTATTGTCAGGCATATGCATTCCACAAAGGTTGCTAAAAGCTTAGAAACTACTTCAACAACAATGTAAATAAATATTTACAGTACAGTAACATGGAGTCAATTATTGTGTGGGCAACTGAAGCTGAGATTATGAGTGCAGCATCATTGTTATCCACAGACATTTATCTGTATAGTGCTGGTGGATCAAATTCCAAAGGAGTTAATATTATTGGTTAAGGTACCCACCATCCTTTCCTTGGACACTTTCACTTGTCTGGAATTTATTTACAAAACCTTGCAAATGACCATTTTAATGTAGTATTAGGTTGCTAAGTGGAAGCATAAACATTATTTAAAACTTGTACCTTGTGTGCTGTAAGTGATTTTTGAAAGGTTGTTAGTCTGAAATTGTAATCGGCAGTAATGTTTGGCTTGTTTGAAATAAAAACTATGTGAAATTTTGTTAAGTGAACCATTATATGTATTATATTTCACATGTGGGCCTTATGCAGTTTAGGAAAGAGTCCATTAATGAAAGAAACCAGTTGGTTGTAGTGGGGAATGAATAAGCTAGCAGAGTCTTCCCCACCCCAACCAAACGTTAAATGACCCATTACATGTATGATATTTCACTTGTAGGCCTTAAGTGTATTACAGTGAGCCCATTAATAAAAAAAAAATTATGTAGCTGATTCTGTCCCCCCCCCCATGGACCGCTCCAGCGGCCTAGTGGTTAGAGCATTTGCCACGGATGTGGGAGGTCATGGGTTTGATCCCCAGCTGAGTCATACCAAAGGCTTACAAAAATGGTACTAACAACTGCCTTGCTTGGTGCTCAGCATTAAGAGGTTAGTGTTAGGTTTGGTTGGTCTGGTGTCAGGATAATGTGACTGGGTTGGACATCATGCTACATGTCTGCGGCATGATGCCCCAGTGCTAGACATCACTATAAACTGCCACATTGCAGACATCATAGCGATATGACTGAAAAATTGTTAAAGCTATGTTAAAAATCCAAATCACATCACCACCACCCCACATGTTAAGTGACCCATTACATATATATTTCACACATGGGCATTAAGCTTGTTACCAAAGAGTCCATTACTGGAAAGAAACTAATTGCATGTGGAGGTGGGAGTGGGAGGAAACTAAATAGTTGTAGGAAGTGGGAAAGAAAACACTAGAGGGGGAAACAATCAGCTAGCCAATTGTTTCCCCACAGAAAGAATCAGCTAGCTGATCCTTTCCCCAGGGAAACTTTTAGCAGTGGGGTAAGAATAAGTATGTCACTCCAGGTTCACTGGCAACCATATTTCCAATCAATCAAGTGAAATCCTGAATGTGGAAAGAAAGTTGGCTAGCAGTCAGATACCAAGCTATCAGCCTTTTCTTGTGTAAGGCATACAGTCATGTAAACAGACTTTAACAATGCAGCTCCCAAACACAATCACTTTGTTTAATGAGTACCAAGTTATGCATCAAACTGCAGTCTTCCACATCATTTACACAGTTAACGAATGTTTCTGCCTGAAGGAAATTCATCATTGTACACAACATTACAATGGCCTACTGAAACTCATCAATATACATTACATTACAATGGCCAACTGAAACTCATCAGTATACATTACATTAACATGGCCAACTGAAACTCATCAATATACATTACATTACAATGGCCAACTGAAACTCATCAATATACATTACATTAACATGGCCAACTGAAACTCATCAATATACACTACATTACAATGGCCACCTGAAACTCATCAATATACACTACATTACAATGGCCACCTGAAACTCATCAATATACATTACATTATAATGGCCAACTGAAACTCATCAATATACACTACATTACAATGGCCACCTGAAACTCATCAATATACATTACATTACAATGGCCAACTGAAACTCATCAATATACATTACATTACAATGGCCACCTGAAACTCATCAATATACATTACATTATAATGGCCAACTGAAACTCATCAATATACACTACATTACAATGGCCACCTGAAACTCATCAATATACACTACATTACAATGGCCAACTGAAACTCATCAATATACACTATATTGCAATGGCCTACTCATCAATGTACATTACATAAGAAAGGTCAACTTCACTCCAGTGTGCAAAAATTGGCTTTAGTAACCATGTGAATACATGAAGAGCAGAGGACAACCAGTTTGGAAGGCACATGAATTCATAAACTGTTTATTATCCCAACATAATCTTATGTAATATCAATGAAAAGCATGCATAGGAATGGAATGGTTATATATGCCTCCTTTAAGTAAATGGATGGAAAATATCAGTCTATCTTGTTTTGCTTTCATTAGCTTGATGGCAGAATGTTTTTAAATCTCCATCTGAAAGTGATTTTTATCCACATTGACTCAAGTGTTTATGGTCAAGGATTAATATGTATGTACCATCCTTTTTGGTTTTAGAAATATGCCAAAGAGAAAATATTTTGTTGGCAAGTTGGAGCAGGGCCTGACAACCTTTTCCCCCAAATAATCTTCAAACACTTCCTCAGAGTCGCTGAAGTTATTTTGGGGGTGAAAGTTTTCATTTGAAACTAGTTACGTCCAGTTTTATAGTCCTGGAAAGTATTTAAAATCCAAATGTCAGAATTTTCTTTCTTTTCTTTCTGGAAACAACACTTTTGCCAGCAATGAAATTGGCAGGAGTGTTAATAGGACTGAAAGGAAGATCCCTATTTGGCTGGGAGGTAAGGACAAACATATCCATAAAAGGAAGATCCCTATTTAGCTGGGAGGTAAGGACAAACACATCCATAAAAGGAAGATCCCTATTTAGCTGGGAGGTAAGGACAAACACATCCAGAAAAGGAAGATCCCTATTTAGCTGGGAGGTAAGGACAAACACATCCATAAAAGGAAGATCCCTATTTAGCTGGGAGGTAAGGACAAACACATCCAGAAAAGGAAGATCCCTATTTAGCTGGGAGGTAAGGACAAACACATCCAGAAAAGGAAGATCCCTATTTAGCTGGGAGGTAAGAATAAACATGTCCATAAAAGCACTTAAAGAAAATGTATCATTGGTGGCAGCCTCAACTGCCTAGCTGAGCCATGTCCCCATTTGATATGTTTCTCTTTGACCATGGTCCTCTTTAAAATGGCAAATTTTATTGTTGGAGCATGAGCTGGACTGTGTCCTAAAAGACATAAAGCATGTCTATAAACTGTTGGTGAGAAGGCCAAGTACCACATTAAGACAGTTATAGAGGCCTGAAACTCTTTATTTGCAAGAAAAGGCTCCATTAAGAGAAATATGAGTGGAATGATCATATACCCCTGAACTGTTTGTACTTGGATGTCAGGAAACCAATTATAGGCTGAAATTTTTTACCAGTTCCAAAATTTTCTTTGGCACTGTTAAATTTTTCTTTTTCTTTGGTGCATGAACTGCACATGGCCAGAATTCACAATAGTAACCAGTTTGTAAGAAACAGCAGGCCATGAGTTGATAGAACTGTGACAATTCTGCCACAAAATTAACTGAAGACCCATCAGAAAGTTCGTTTGCAGTGTTTTTCTACAAATAGATCTTCTAACATGTTTGAGACTGCTCCGGTAGCCTAGTGGTTAGAGCATCCACCTCGGATGCAGAAGGTCGTGGGTTTGATCCCCGGTCAAGTCATACCAAAGACTTAACAAAATGGTAGTAACAGCTGCCTCGCTTGGTGCTCAGCATTAACACGTTAGTGTTAGGACTAGTTGGCCTGTCAAGTGTCAGGATAATGTGACTGGGTGGGACATCTTGCTACATGTCTGCGGCGTGATGCCCCAGTGCTAAACATCACTATAAACTGTCACACTGCATACATCATAGTGATATGACTGAAAATTTTTTAAAACTATGTTAAAAATCCAAATCACACACACTCTAACATGTTTGAAAAATCTACTTTTGCATGCGCTTTGAAGAGAATGTTACAGCCAATATTTGACTTCAAAGTGAAGCCACATGTTTGAGTGCTTTTGTAGGAAAAAAAGTTTATTGTTACCACAACTGTTCATTTACAGTGCACTGTTTTTTATATATCTTGTTTCTAAGCAACCGTGTTTGTGTCACTTGACTCGAGACAAGATGGAAAAAATAACCCTGTTTATTGAAACTACTTTTCAGCAACCCCATAAACTTCAAGAATGTGATGAATCTCAATGTCACAAGCCATATTAGTACTTGATATACTTGCAGTGGGTTGCCATATCAGTACTAGATATACTTTCAGTGGGTTGCCATATCAGTACTAGATATACTTGCAGTGGGTGGCCATATCAGTACTAGATATACTTTCAGTGGGTTTCCTACAAGAATGTGATGAATCTCAATGTCACAAGCCATATCAGTACTTGATATACTTGCAGTGGGTTGCCATATCAGTACTAGATATACTTTCAGTGGGTTGCCATATCAGTACTAGATATACTTTCAGTGGGTTGCCATATCAGTACTAGATATATTTTCAGTGGGTTTCCTACAAGAACGTGATGAATCTCAATGTCACAAGCTATATCAGTACTAGATATACTTTTAGTGGGTTGCCATATCAGTACTAGATATACTTTTAGTGGGTTGCCATATCAGTACTAGATATACTTGCAGTGGGTTGCCATATCAGTACTAGATATACTTGCAGTGGGTTGCCATATCAGTACTAGATATACTTGCAGTGGGTTGCCATATCAGTACTAGATATACTTGCAGTGGGTTTCCTACAAGAACATGATGAATCTCAATGTCACAAGCCATGTCACTACTAGATATACTTTCAGTGGGTTGCCATATCAGTACTAGATATACTTTCAGTGGGTTGCCATATCAGTACTAGATATACTTTCAGTGGGTTTCCTACAAGAACATGATGAATCTCAATGTCACAAGCTATATCAGTACTAGATATACTTTTAGTGGGTTGCCATATCAGTACTAGATATACTTTTAGTGGGTTGCCATATCAGTACTAGATATACTTGCAGTGGGTTGCCATATCAGTATTAGATATACTTGCAGTGGGTTGCCATATCAATACTAGATATACTTGCAGTAGGTTTCCTACAAGAACGTGATGAATCTCAATGTCACAAGCTATATCAGTACTAGATATACTTGCAGTGGGTTGCCATATCAGTACTAGATATATTTGCAGTAGGTTTCCTACAAGAACGTGATGAATCTCAATGTCACAAGCCATTTCACTCCTAGATATACTTGCAGTGGGTTGCCATATCAGTACTAGATATACTTGCAGTGGGTTGCCATATCAGTACTAGATATACTTGCAGTGGGTTGCCATATCAGTACTAGATATACTTGCAGTGGGTTGCCATATCAATACTAGATATACTTGCAGTGGGTTGCCATATCAGTACTAGATATACTTGCAGTGGGTTGCCATGTCAATACTAGATATACTTGCAGTGGGTTGCCATATCAGTACTAGATATACTTGCAGTGGGTTTCCTACAAGAATGTGATGAATCTCAATGTCACAAGCCATATCAGTACTAGATATACTTGCAGTGGGTTGCCATATCAGTACTAGATGTACTTGCAGTGGGTTGCCATATCAGTACTAGATATACTTTCAGTGGGTTTCCTACAAGAACATGATGAATCTCAATGTCACAAGCTATATCAGTACTAGATATACTTTTAGTGGGTTGCCATATCAGTACTAGATATACTTTTAGTGGGTTGCCATATCAATACTAGATATACTTGCAGTGGGTTTCCTACAAGAACGTGATGAATCTCAATGTCACAAGCTATATCAGTACTAGATATACTTGCAGTGGGTTGCCATATCAGTACTAGATATATTTGCAGTAGGTTTCCTACAAGAACGTGATGAATCTCAATGTCACAAGCCATATCACTCCTAGATATACTTGCAGTGGGTTGCCATATCAGTACTAGATATACTTGCAGTGGGTTTCCTACAAGAATGTGATAAATCTCAATGTCACAAGCCATATCAGTACTAGATATATTTGCAGTGGGTTGCCATATCAGTACTAGATATACTTGCAGTGGGTTGCCATATCAGTACTAGATATAGTTGCAGTGGGTTGCCATATCAGTACTAGATATACTTGCAGTGGGTTGCCATATCAATACTAGATATACTTGCAGTGGGTTGCCATATCAGTACTAGATATACTTGCAGTGGGTTGCCATGTCAATACTAGATATACTTGCAGTGGGTTGCCATATCAGTACTAGATATACTTGCAGTGGGTTTCCTACAAGAATGTGATGAATCTCAATGTCACAAGCCATATCAGTACTAGATATACTTTTGGTGGGTTGCCATATCAGTACTAGATATACTTGCAGTGGGTTGCCATATCAGTACTAGATATACTTGCAGTGGTTTGCCATGTCAATGCTAGATATACTTGCAGTGGGTTTGCTACAAGAACGTGATGAATCTCAATGTCACAAGCCATATCAGTACTAGATATACTTGCAGTGGGTTGCCATGTCAATACTAGATATACTGGCAGTGGGTTTCCTACAAGAATGAACCCATTTATTGATCTCATATTATGTAGCTCTAGGTGAAGAGGGCAAAAAAAAGCCCTGTGAATCTAACTGACTGCTAATGTAACTGACTGCTCTGCATTGCCATGAGCTCCATTATAATGCTTGATCAAGGTCATCATGAACCATGTTTATACTAGATGTAGTTGCAGTGGTTCCATCCTTTTGCTCATCTGTAACCGTGCTCTCTAAGCCAATTTCTTGCAAAAATCCAAGTGCGACAGGTGGATGAGTTTTCGTTTTTCATTTAGCATATCACCCACTATTATGGTAGCAGTGCTGACCATTGCACTGAAAAATTGCTATAAGAAGGAATCACTGTATGCTTAGTGCAATATAAAGGAAGCAATCACTGTATGCTTAGTGGAATATAAAGGAAGGAATCACTGTACACATAGTGCAGTATAATGGAAGGAATCAATGTACGCTTAGTGCAGTATAAAGGAAGGAATCAATGTACACTTACTGCAGTATAAAGGAAGGAATCAATGTACACTTAGTGCAGTATAAAGGAAGGAATCATTGTACACTTAGTGCAGTATAAAGGAAGGAATCAATGTACACTTAGTGCAGTATAATGGAAGGAATCATTGTACACTTAGTGCAGTATAATGGAAGGAATCAATGTACACTTAGTGCAGTATAAAGGAAGGAATCAATGTACACTTACTGCAGTATTAAGGAAGGAATCAATGTATGCTTAGTGCAGTATAAAGGAAGGAATCAATGTACACTTAGTGCAGTATAAAGGAAGGAATCAATGTACACTTAGTGCAGTATAAAGGAAGAAATCAATGTACACTTAGTGCAGTATAAAGAAATGAATCAATGTACACTTAGTGCAGTATAAAGGAAGGAATCAATGTACACTTAGTGCAGTATAATGGAAGGAATCAATGTACACTTAGTGCAGTATAAAGGAAGGAATCAATGTACGCTTAGTGCAGTATAAAGGAAGGAATTGCTGTATGCTTAGTGCAGTATAATGGAAGGAATCAATGTACACTTAGTGCAGTATAAAGGAAGGAATCAATGTACGCTTAGTGCAGTATTAAGGAAGGAATCAATGTACACTTAATGCAGTATAAAGGAAGGAATCAATGTACACTTAATGCAGTATTAAGGAAGGAATCAATGTATGCTTAGTGCAGTATAAAGGAAGGAATCAATGTACACTTAATGCAGTATAAAGGAAGGAATCAATGTACGCTTAGTACAGTATAAAGGAAGAAATCAATGTATGCTTAGTGCAGTATAAAGGAAGGAATCAATGTACACTTAGTGCGGCATAAAGAATGGAATCAATGTACACTTAATGCAGTATAAAGGAAGGAATCAATGTATGCTTAGTGCAGTATAAAGGAAGGAATCAATGTACACTTAGTGCAGTATAAAGGAAACCATTAATCTGAATCGGATCATTTAGAAAACATGCAGGAACACCCTGAACTGAGGCAATAAAACTATAAAAATTCATTAGTAGCTTAAACCATGAGCTAACCATCACTTTGGACTTGGGTGCTGACCAGTCACTTGATATATACATTATTTCTTTGGGGCTCTTAAGGTATGAAAAGTTCAATGAAATGGTCTGAACTGGGATCAGAGTCCATTCACAATATGAAAGGTTAAGTTTTCCACCAACCTTTAACAAATGGTTGAAATCTACTATAATTATTAATTAAGAATTAATTATGAATTTTCTTATGCAGTGGCCTACAAGAAATGTAAGCCTTTAGAAAAACATTTGCTATGTCAGAATTTAATTATATTTTAGTTGTCTTTACCAAATCTCTCCACAGCAATGCTTAGGTTCCTCATTTTGAAGGTTCTTTGAAATGATTCACATGAGATATTTCAATGGAAATGTTTTGTTAAGATTATTTCTATGGCAGGTTATAATAAATAATAATAACAATATTGTCCTTTTCATGGAGGGTAACTGAATTAGTGGAGTACAATTAATCTCAAATGGGTAAGTATTTTAAGTATTTTCAATTAATAAACGGTCTGCATATATATTACAAATAAAAACTAGGAAAGCTATTGGGTTTTACTAAATATATAGATTATTATTTCACACATTCTGAAATGCAACAGCAAAGACGGCCTGTTTGATTTCCTTTGCAATGCATCAGTGAACAGAGTCTGTTTGATTTCTTTTGGAAAGCAGTTCCAAACTAATGAACCCAGTTTTGAAAACTCTTCTTGAATATAGCTTTCAGCTAAGGAATTTGAAAATTTCTAGCAGTAATTGAAGAGTTGGTATATTGATCAATTATGTATAATAATGTCATGTATAACTTCTTTAATTTAGAAGAGTCATGCTTGAAAATGAAACATTGCCTTTTAGCCACTCAGTGCATTCCAACCATATTTGAAATGCCTTTTAAAGGAAAATAAAGGATCAACAAATATTTTTCTTGCTGATAGAAAATAAAGAATTTCCTTCATTGACAAAATAATTGAACAATTAAGATTTTTTAAGATATTGACAACTATAAACTATCTTCAGATTACTATTTATGTTTGATATGTCTATACACTTTTGATATTTTCAAATTGATATGTCATCAAAATTTTGATATTTTTCAAATTGATGTCATCACAATTTTGATATTTTCAAATTTATATGTCTACATACTTTTAATATTTTAAAATTGATATGTCATCACACTTTTGATATTTTTCAAATTGATATGTCATCACAATTTTGATATTTTTCAAATTGATGTCATCACAATTTTGATATTTTAATATTTATATGTCTACATACTTTTGATATTTTAAAATTGATTTGTCATCACACTTTTGGTATTTTTCAAATTGATATGTCATCACAATTTTGATATTTTTAAATTTATATGTATATACACTTTTGATATTTTCAAATTGATTAGACTTTAAACAGAATTTTATAAAGAAATACCTGACTAGAACTGATGTATCTTAATACAACTTTTGATTTAATAAAGATATTTGGATAAATTCTTATACAAACTTGTATATGTTGAAGATTTATCACACACAGATGTCATAAAAATATATATTTTTTGGAACAGTGACTTTGCAGCAGGTTGACTGAAAGACATGCACAATGCATGTGCTCCATATTTTTTATAAGGTTGGGTGGGTGGAGAGCTTTTTGGGGGTTGCTGTATGAATTATGTTCAATATGGTAGGTTTGGTAGTTGTAACCATTATTTATTTAATCAGGAGAAACTTAGAAAATATGTAACTTCTGTCATAGCATTTTTCATTGTAAAATAAGACCTTAGAGCAATGTGAGTAAAGAAACACCAAGGATTTCAGTTAGTCTTTAAATAAAGGGAGATAATCTAATGCATGAGTTATGCCAATGTAATTCAAAACTTTGTATGCTTGAGAACATGAAAACTATCAATATGTAGAAAGTTAAATGAAAATCAAAGATTGTCATTGTTATGGTAACTCATAATTCGTGATTAAGGACAGTTTTTCATTTGTGCATTCATTTATTAGAGAATTACAAGGAACTGGGACAAGCACACACAAATTATCAAAGAGCTTACATTTTTATGAGCTTGGATTTTTGAGAATTTAAATAATCATGAGGTGGCAATTTTCTAAAAATTAAACAAATTTAAACATCAAATTTAACTGCAATGACACCTTTACCATGTGACACTTTATGATGTCAGGCCTTGTACTGCAATGATACCTTTACTGTGCAACTGACACTATTTTGTGCTGGGTCTTTTGCTGCAATGACACCTTTCAATGACTTTTATGAAAACCCAGCTAGGATACTCCCCCCCAAAAAAGTTTTTGCAACAATAGCTATTATGACTGACAAAATAACACTGGAAAATAAATGTGACATTAATCATTAGTTTTTACCAGGATTAAAGCAGGTGTGCAGTTCAGTCTGCACTCATGTGTTTAATGTAACATTTTCTCCATTCATAACAGTGTGTTCAGTATCACACACTTGGAAAAGGAGGTAATTTGAAACTTTAATAGTTGAAAGAATTCTGATAATATATGTGAGACTATGCTATTCCTTGAACTAGTTCAGTTATCAAGGTTTTACCAAAATAGAAGAGTATAGAACAAGACTATATACTGACACCTGCTCACTGCTTACATCCACCATTACAGCAAGAAGATATGACCAAGATACACTGATTTGGCAAAAATATGTTTCTTTGATTTTTCAGAAGAATTTTGTTGTTAGTTTTAATACCAAGCAGTATGAAAAATGTATCAATGAAGTCCTTGAATATTTGTCTATCTTTAAAACATGAATTAAGCATTGCTCACATTCCACTGCAAATTTCTGCTCAACTTTCTCTAATTGGTTGTACATGGGTTATCATCATAAAGGGAGGATTTGTCTTTCAAGAAATTTGTTCCATAATTTTATACCTTTGTTTCATGTCGGATATTGTTACATATAGATTACAAATCAATACTGATTTCATCTTTATTTGTATTTCTTTTATCCCTGCTCTTTTAAGATCTGCTAAAACTTTTTTTCTTAATCAGTGGTATTTGTAAAAATGACTGGTGCCAAAATTACATTTCAAGCTGGATTCTGCTTAGATAATAAAGGGTTTAGAGGGTTGACTGGTTATCACATTTTTAAAATATCAGAATTGTTTTTAGATAATAAAGGGTTTGGAAGGATGGCTGGTTATCACATTTCGAAAATAGCAGAATTATTTTTGGAATAGAAACTTGAGAAAAAGATAAAAGTAAGTTAAAACTGTAATTTTCATTAATAAGAGATATAGAGAAGAGATAAATTAATTTGTTACTGGTTTTTTAATAGCTTAGTCATAAAATAAAGTAATCATACTACATTAAGATGAAAAGATACTGTGGTGTATAACAGTTTATCATTAAAGTTGTTTTGATTTCATAATATTGCTTAATAGATTTTTAGTGGGGTTTTAGATTAATATAATTATAATGCATAAAAGTAATTTCAAAAAATCCCATTTGGAAAGCTGGAAGAAAACGGACAGGCAGACACTAGTCTTGTAATTGCAGTTAGGATATATCATTTCTCTGGTGTGCATCAAAAGGTCAATGAATCTAAATTTTGGAACAACTTTAGATTACCACATGTACTCACTTATAAGTCGAGTCAAATTGCAAACAGCTAGTACATCAGGGTCTGTGTGGTTTTTTGTCTTACTGATTACTCTTAACACAATACACAGACCCAGATTTACTAGCACCTTATGCAACAGCAGATCTGGGACTGGTTTTTTGTGTTTTTTGATTTCTGTTAACAAACTGCATAGACACAGATCTGGGTCTGTTTTTTTGTTCTATTGATTTCTTTTAACAAACAGCATAGAACACAGATATGGGATTGGTTTTTGTGTGTTCTATTGATTTCTTCTAACAAACTGCATAGACAATGATCTGGGACTGTTTTTTGTGTGTTGTATTGATTTCTTCTAACAAACTGCATAGACACAGATCTGGGACTGGGTGTTTTGTATTATATTCATTTCTTTGAACAAACTGCATAGAACACAGATATGGGATTGGTTTTTTGTTGTTGTTGTGTTCGATTGATTTCTTCTAACAAACTGCATAGACACAGATCTGGGACTGTTTTTTTGTGTGTTGTATTGATTTCTTTTAACAAACTGCATAGACACAGATCTGGGACTGTTGAGACACAGATCTGCTAGCACATTATGCAACAGCACATTGGTGCCTGTGTGGTTTTTGGACTAATAAGCAATTATGTACAGTAATCTTGTCTCTTTATCAAAAGAGCTAAAAGGTTGATAATAACAAGGTAACCATTCAAATGGTTTAATATAAATAAGCCTGCCACTTGTATTTTTTTCATTTTATGAAGTTAATGTTGGTGATTATTTCAAGACATCATTATTCTACCCTGTTTCTTCTGACTTTATTTCAAAGATATTCCAATTTGCTTTTTCTTATGCTTACTTGACTTTGAAATATAATTTTCGAAATACTCAAATTTAATTCACTTTTACAGACCCATGCAATCATGTGCTTTTTTCCATTCTTTTCAAATATTGGAGAAGTTATAAAAAGGTGGCACACTTACAAATTAAATGCATTTCATGTAGCTATTACAAGAGTTAATTATGTTCCACCAATTTTTATATGTCTTGATTTCAGAGACGGACATTCCCTGTATAGTGTACTGTCTCCAGTTAGGATATTCTTTGTCTTACTGCTTATCTTCATTGAAAATTGTTTAAGGATGTTTATCCCATGTATCAATACTTATGATATTTTTGCTTTTTATTATTTTCTGATATTAAAATGATGTTTAATGACTCCAAGTATTTAAATAAAAGTTTTTATGACTCACAATAATCAAATGATATTTAATGAATCCCACTTTTAAAATGATGTTTAATGAATCCCAATTAGCAAGACATTTAATACACTTGATTAATCATATGATAATTGCATGCAATACTATTCCCCTTAATCTCCAAAACAACAATGTGAAATGAAAGATAACTGTACATTCTTTGGTTCTTTCAAAACATCTGCATAGTGTGTGATTCTGACCTTGACCTTTCTGACAATGCCATGGCTTACAATAGACATTTTCTAAAATAAATATTTATGCTGCAGTTCATCATATTTTTGAATAATATTTTAAAAAGTTGTCATCTTTGCCACCCAGAACTCCAACTACATAGAAGTAAATGGGTGTTCCCAACACCTTTCCACCCAGAACTCCAACTAGATAGAGGTAAATGGTGTTCCCAACACCTTTCCACCCAGAACTCCAACTAGATAGAAGTAAATGGGTGTTCCCAACACCTTTGCCACCCAGAACTCCAACTAGATAGAAGTAAATGGGTGTTCCCAACACCTTTCCACTCAGAAGTCCAACTAGATAGAAGTAAATGGAGTTCCCAACACCTTTCCACTCATAACTCCAACTAGATAGAAGTAAATGGTGTTCCCAACACCTTTGCCACTCAGAAGTCCAACTAGATAGAAGTAAATGGAGTTCCCAACACCTTTCCACTCAGAACTCCAACTAGATAGAAGTAAATGGTGTTCCCAACACCTTTCCACCCAGAACTCCAACTAGATAGAAGTAAATGGGTGTTCCCAACACCTTTGCCACCCAGAACTCCAACTAGATAGAAGTAAATGGGTGTTCCCAACACCTTTCCACTCAGAAGTCCAACTAGATAGAAGTAAATGGAGTTCCCAACACCTTTCCACTCAGAACTCCAACTAGATAGAAGTAAATGGTGTTCCCAACACCTTTGCCGCCCAGAACTCCAACTAGATAGAAGTAAATGGGTGTTCCCAACACCTTTCCACTCAGAACTCCAACTAGATAGAAGTAAATGGGTGTTCCCAACACCTTTCCACTCAGAACTCCAACTAGATAGAAGTAAATGGGTGTTCCCAACACCTTTCCACTCAGAACTCCAACTAGATAGAGGTAAATGGAGTTCCCAACACCTTTGCCACCCAGAACTCCAACTAGATAGAAGTAAATGGGTGTTCCCAGCACCTTTCCACTCAGAACTCCAACTAGATAGAAGTAAATGGAGTTCCCAACACCTTTCCACTCAGAACTCCAACTAGATAGAGGTAAATGGAGTTCCCAACACATTTGCATCTCAGAACTCCAACTAGATAGAAGTAAATGGGTGTTCCCAACACCTTTCCACTCAGAACTCCAACTAGATAGAGGTAAATGGAGTTCCCAACACCTTTCCACTCAGAACTCCAACTAGATAGAGGTAAATGGTGTTCCCAGCACCTTTGCCACTCAGAACTCCAACTAGATAGAGGTAAATGGAGTTCCCAACACATTTTCCACTCAGAACTCCAACTAGATAGAAGTAAATGGGTGTTCCCAACACCTTTCCACTCAGAACTCCAACTAGATAGAGGTAAATGGAGTTCCCAACACCTTTCCACTCAGAACTCCAACTAGATAGAGGTAAATGGAGTTCCCAACACCTTTGCCACTCAGAACTCCAACTAGATAGAGGTAAATGGTGTTCCCAGCACCTTTGCCACTCAGAACTCCAACTAGATAGAAGTAAATGGGTGTTTCCAACACTTTTGCCACTCAGAACTCCAACTAGATAGAAGTAAATGGTGTTCCCAACACCTTTGCCACTCAGAACTCCAACTAGATAAAATAAATGGACATGCACTGCACCTTTGTTCCTACTGCACTTTTCTCTGTCCTTGTGACATTTTGAATTTGAACCAGCTTCAGTACCATAATGTCATCACTGCATTTTTTAAACTGCTGTCATGGTAACCAATCTATTTGCTATAAATTTCATCAAATTTAATCTTAACCAAAAATACTTTGTATATTCTAGATGTTTAAGACAATTTGAATCAATTTGTTTAAAAATGTAAAAACAAACTGTACAGCAAACAATATTTTTAAAATTTAACATGTTCAGTATTGACACTATACTGAAAGCAAAACCCTTTATGCCTACAGTAGGTGGAAATCAGACAATCTAATTAAATTTAGGTTTGCTTAATCATAAATTCATTGTACGGTCATAGTTTTTCAGTTAGGAAGTTTTAATCTTCATTTTCAATCAAGTCTGCATTGAATTTGATCACATTTCCCTTTTTAGTGCTCATCCTCAAATATGGATGGGAGTTAAGGTGATGGAAAGTATCAATGTACTACTGGTCAGATCATTACTGTCCTTAGACATTATGATGATAAGTATCAATGTACTACTGGTCAGAAAATTACTGTCCTTTGACATTATGATGGAAGTATCAATGCACTACTGGTCAGAAAATTACTGTCCTTTGACATTATGATGGAAAGTATCAATGTACTACTGGTCAGATAATTACTGTCCTTAGACATTATGATGGAAAGTATCAATGTACTACTGGTCAGATCATTACTGTCCTTAGACATTATGATGGAAAGTATCAATGTACTACTGGTCAGATCATTACTGTCCTTTGACATGATGGAAGTATCAATGCACTACTGGTCAGATAATTACTATCCTTTGACATTATGATGGAAAGTATCAATGTACTACTGGTCAGAAAATGACTGTCCTTTGACATTATGATGGAAAGTATCAATGTACTACTGGTCAGATCATTACTATCCTTAGACATTATGATGGAAAGTATCAATGTACTACTGGTCAGATAATTACTGTCCTTAGACATTATGATGGAAAGTACCAATGTACTACTGGTCAGAAAATTACTGTCCTTGGACATTATGATGGAAAATATCAATGCACTACTGGTCAGATAATTACTATACTTTGACATTATGATGGAAAGTATCAATGCACTACTGGTCAGATCATTACTGTCCTTCAACATTATGATGGAAAGTATCAATGTACTACTGGTCAGATCATTACTGTCCTTTGACATTATGATGGAAAGTATCAATGTACTACTGGTCAGAAAATTACTGTCCTTAGACATTATGATGAAAAGTATCAATGTACTAATGGTCAGATCATTACTGTCCTTAGACATTATGATGGAAAGTATCAATGTACTACTGGTCAGATAATTACTGTCCTTAGACATTATGATGGAAAGTATCAATGTACTACTGGTCAGATAATTACTATCCTTTGACATTATGATGGAAAGTATCAATGTACTACTGGTCAGATAATTACTATCCTTTGACATTATGATGGAAAGTATCAATGTACTACTGGTCAGATAATTACTATCCTTTGACATTATGATGGAAAGTATCAATGTACTACTGGTCAGATAATTACTATCCTTTGACATTATGATAGAAAGTATCAATGTACTACTGGTCAGATCATTACTGTCATTCGACATTATGATGGAAAGTATCAACGTACTACTGGTCAGATCATTACTATCCTTCAACATTATGATGGAAAGTATCAATGTACAATGGTCAGATGATTGCTGTCCTTAGACATTATGATGGAAAGTATCAATGTACTACTGGTCAGATCATTACTATCCTTCAACATTATGATGGAAAGTATCAATGCACAATAGTCAGATGATTACTGTCCTTAGACATTAGGATCGAAAGTATCAATGTACAATGGTCAGATGATTACTGTCCTTTTCATGAAAAACAGGGAACATAGTATCCATGTGCCTATCCATCTTTCCATTAGTTGCAAATTTATTTCTGCACTTTAACTTTAAATTGATTTAAAATTAATGGATGAAACCAGGTATACTCATGCATAATCATTAAAAGATGTGTATTGTACCTAACTGGAGGTCATATCTTCAAGGTCAAGGTCAGTATGTGACAATTTCTATTATATTTTCATGTTTGCACTCAACTTTCAAGCCATTTGAAACTGAATGTTAAACATGGTATATTTAACTCCTTATTGACATTGAGATGCTTTCTTTAAGGTCAATGAAATGGGCCAGTAACTTAAGTTGTTTTGCCTTCAAACTATCCTTTCCATTCTATAATGGGGCCTCAGGTGGCTGAGGGGTTTAAGGCACTCCTTTACAGATCACTGACATCTCACATCTGTCCATGTGGGTTCAAGTCTCGGGTTTGGCTGATGTGGGTATTTAAGAAAGTTTGCCAGTAGCTTCCTGTGGGTTGGTAGCTGCTACATATAACCTATCATGTGCTGAAAAATGTGTTAAAACCATAACAACAAGACAACCATTTTACAACAGTAGAGCCATCTGAGACTATAGGATGACACTTGCTGCATTTGTCATTTACCACATAGGGTGGTCTTATCTTCAAGTTCAAAGTAACAGACCAATACCTATGGTATCAGAAGCATTTTGCCATCTGCTCCATAATGTATGAACTGTTTAAAGTAAATGAATGATGTCTTAAAATCAGTCTGATATTCGAGGTTGAATCATGATGTATTTTTTGTTTCTTTTTGATGGCCTCATGTTTATCAGTCAAGGTTTTGTCTTAAGGTCAAGGATATTGATCCATTTTTTCCCCTTTTTTGCAGTTTTGATTGAATCCCTTTGAGATGGAAACATGAAACTTGGTTCTTTCTTTGTCTGCCTATTAATAATTCTGTTACATGGATCAAGGTCAAATTTAATTAGTGTATACTTTTGGTGACCTCACTAATGTTGTTACATGGATCAAAGTCAAATTTAATCAGTGTTATACTTTTGGTGACCTTGCTACAGTTGTTACATGGATCAAAGTCAAATTTAATCAGTGTTATACTTTTGGTGACCCCGCTAATGTTGTTACATGGATCAAAGTCAAATTTAATCAGTGTTATACTTTTGGTGACTTTGCTACAGTTGTTACATGGATCAAAGTCAAATTAAATCATTTTTATACTTTTGGTGACCTCGCTACAGTTGTTACATGGATCAAAGTCAAATTTAATCAGTGTTCTACTTTTGGTGACCTCGCTACAGTTGTTACATGGATCAAAGTCAAATTTAATCAGTGTATACTTTTGGTGACCTTGCTACAGTTGTTACATGGATCAAAGTCAAATTAAATCAGTGACCTCACTACAGTTGGCAGAGGAGCTTTTTAGGAACCAAGTACTAAAGTACTTAATGAAGTTGAGCTCTTTGTACAGAAATCTATTTTATGTGCTTTTTTGGAACCAAGTACTAAAGTACTTAACGAAGTTGAGATCTTTGTACAGAATTTTTATCTGCAAGAGGGGTTCAACATTTGCCTCTTTTTTGTAGCATAATTTGCTGGTTATAACTGTTTTCTGGTTCTTTGTTTGTACCTACTTGTATCTACAAGTGCAATATAATGTTAAGAAAATTAAAATAGTATTTGTGTGGTGTCATTTTCACCCAGTAGTGTGGGTGAATTAACATATAAAATATGAATGACTGATTTGAATGTTACCGTGAATGACAGAAAACACATGATTGTGGCAGTCATTTAAAATCCTCGAAGACATGGGTCACATATAAATTTTGACATTGTCAATTTTCTTGAATATATTCTACGAAATAACACCATCCCAAGAACACAATAACAGTTTGAAATATTGAATGATTATGTCAAGCAGCTTTTATTAATAGACCTAATAAGGTATTTATCCAAGGTTATTTAGAATTATGGGTGGTATTTCCTGCACAGAGGTCGGATTTTCTTTAAGAGGTTGATGAGTTAATCTGCCTTATGTCAGGTTCGACATTGATACGAATCTTAGGAATGTCACTGAGTAATCTCCAGGAGAAAGACCTGACAGCCAGCTGTGGCCATTGACATGAATTTAAGCTGGACAAATCTAGACTAAAGTTTTAACATCTGATACAGTGTTTACTTCAATCAAATGAAATTTGATTCAATTGAAATAAATCTGTTTCTTATGCATTCAAAATTATTTGATTTTACTTAACAATGTCCACTTTACTTGATGATTGTGGGACAATGCAAATTTGAGTTTACTTAATAAAATCCATATTACACAAAGATTGTGAAGAAATTCCTATTAGACTTTTTCTTCTTAACAAAGTCTATTTTATTTGATCATAGTGGAGGGGGAATTCCAATTAGATTTTTTTTTTAGCAATGTCTACTTTACTTGATGGTTGTATGGGGAATGCCAATTCAAGTTTTCCTTAATAAAGTTTACTTGATGGTGGTGGAGGGGGAATTCCAATTAGATTTTTTTCTTAACAAAGTCTATTTTACTTGATGGCTGTGGAGGGAAAATTATCATTTGATTTTTTTAAACAAAGTCTATTTTACTTGATGGTGGTTAAAGGGGAATTTGAATCAGACTTTTTCTTAAGAAAGTCTCTTTTGCTTGACAGTTGCAGAGTGGGATTCTTATTTGATTTTTCATAGCAAAGTCTATTTTACTTGATGGTTGTGAAGGGGGAATTCCAATTTTATTTTTTTCTTAACAAAGTCTATTTTACTTGATGGTCGTATGGGGGAATTCCAATTTGAGTTTTTCCTTAATAAAGTTTACTTGATGGTTGTGGAGGGGGAAATTCCAATTAGATTTTTTCTTAGCAATGTCTACTTTACTTGATGATTGTATGGGGAATTCCAATTAGAGTTTTTCTTAATAAAGTTTACTTGATGGTAGTGGAGGGGAAATTCCAGTTAGATTTTTTTCTTAACAAAGTCTATTTTACTTGATGGCTGTGGAGGGGAAATTATCATTTGATTTTTTTAAAACAAAGTCTATTTTACTTGATGGTGGTTGAGGGTTAATTCCAATTAGACATTTTCTTAACAAAGTCTTTTTTACTTGATGGTGGTTGAGGGTTAATTCCAATTAGATATTTTCTTACCAAAGTCTATTTGACTTGATGGTGGTGGAGGGGGAATTCCAATTAGATATTTTTTTAACAAAGTCTGTTTGACTTGATGATGGTGGAGGGGGAATTCCAGTTAGATATTTTCTTATCAAAGCCTATTTGACTTGATGGTGGTGGAGGGGGAATTCCAATTAGATATTTTCTTATCAAAGTCTATTTGACTAGATGGTGGTGGAGGGGGGATTCCAATTAGATATTTTCTTAACAAAGTCTCCTTTACTTTACGGTAGTAGAGGGTTAATTCCAATTTGAGTTTTTCTTAACAGAGCCTATTTTACTTGATGGCTGTGGAGGGGGAAATACAATTAGATTTTTTCTTAACAAAGTCTATTTTACTTGATGGAATATGGGGGAATTCCAGTTTGAGTTTTTTGTAATACAGTTTACTTGATGGTTGTGGAGGGGAAAATACAATTAGACTTTTTCCTAACAAAGTCTATTTTACTTGATGGTCATATGGGGGAATTCCAGTTTGAGTTTTTTGTAATACAGTTTACTTGATGTTTGTGGAGGGGGAATTCAAATTTGACGTTTTCTTAACAAAGTCTATTTTACTTGATGGTTGTGGAGGGGTAATTCCAATTTGATTTTTTCTTAACAAAGGCTACTTTACTTGATGGATGAGGAGGGGGAATTCCAATTTGTTTTAATATGCTGACTGTTAATATAATCTAATCTCTCTTAAAGAGTCACCTGGTGGGAAGTGATAAATGGAGTTCCTGAAACAGCCTGATGTATATTGGGAGAGAGGTTCTTTCTAAAATAACCTAATTGACCAAACATTTTGAAAACAACTGTCTATAACTGATGATTTCCTAATTATCAGGTCAAAATGTGTGTATTGCCTTCAATCAACCTGTGTTCATATTCAGTTAGTTTCTTCTCAAGAAACATGTTCCTGTAATGTTAATATTAGATCCCATTTTCAACACCATATTTCCTCTCATACCTAATCCCACTTTCTTTGTAATAAAGAATCAAACTTTTTAATTAGACAGTGCTCTCAAGTTTAGAATCTCCTTCATGTCATACAGATGTCATATTAACTGTGATATGAAGTGGAAGTTACATCTACACAAGTCACATGTATCATACCGGGTGTGGGTTACATCTACACAAGTCACTTGTATCTGTCTCTTACAAATTTGATATAAGTTGTGATATTGGGTGGAAGTTTCATCTACACAAGTCACTTGTATCTGTCTCTTACAAATTTGATATAAGTTGTGATATTGGGTGGAAGTTACATCCACACAAGTCACTTATATCTGCCTCACACAATTGTAATATAAGTTGTGATATTGGATGTGGGTTCAATCTACACAAGTCACTTGTATCTGCCTCATGCAATCATAATAGAAGTTGTGATATTGAGTGGGGGTTACATCTACACAAGTCACTTGTATCATACTGGGTGTGGGTTACATCTACACAAGTCACTTGTATCATACCGGGTGTTGGTTACATCTACACAAGTCACTTGTATATGTCTCATGCAAATATAATATTAGCTGTGATGTTGGGTGGGAGTTACATCTACACAAGTCACATATATCTGTCTCATACAAATGTAATACAAGTTCTGATATTGGGTGGGAGTTACATCTACACAAGTCACATGTATCTGTCTCATATAAATGTAATATAAGTTATGATATTGGGTGGGAGTTCTATAAAAAATGTTATATGTGTTTCACACACATGTAATATCAAATGTGATATCAAGTGGGAGTTACATCTACACAAGTGGGTTATATGTGTCTCATACAGATGTAATATCAGTTGTGTTATTGGGTTGAAGTTACATCTACATAAAACAGTTACATATGTGTTCCATACAGATGTAATATCAAATGTGATATTGAGTGGGTGTTACTTACCTGTACACAAGTGGGTTATATGTCTTAAATACAAACATCAGTTGTGATATTGGGTGTAAATTACATCTACACAAGTGGATGATTATGTGTCTTAAATACAAACATCAGTTGTGATATTGGGTGTAAATTACATCTACACAAGTGGATTATGCCTGTCTCATACAGCGGTATAGAATGCAGAAAGTAGTCAATCAACGTTAGTGTAGAAGGGTAATTGTCCGTCTTTGGTTTGTATTTTTATTTTACAAGAGTATCATTCACCCAAGCTATGAAAATTATGAATCTAGAATAAATAAATATAAGTATTGTTTTCAGATATAATAATTCTGTACTTTTTACCCAGCCTGAGAAAGATAAGTATGTGAAGAAAATACAAAAATGTCATGACAATCAGTATGGACTTATTTTCCTGAAAATAGTGCATTTTTACAAAAGCTTCATTAGAAGTATAATTGGCACACTGAAATGAAATTAACATTACTGCGCTCATCATTCTAGTCCAGTTCCAGTTATACTAAGTTTTACCATTTGTAACATGTAGCGTCTGTAAAATAGGTTAATAAATTTGGTCCTTTCATTGCCAAAAACAGGAAGTCATTGTTATTTTGGTACATGAATTCATGTATGGTGTTTCCCAGAGCAGTGGACTGCTAAAGACATGCATGAATAGTTAGTTACTCTACAAAGTAAAGGACCAAGGGCTTTGGAAACAGCTGATTATGGCAGCCATACTAGCACGCTTTTGTTAAAAATCATTTTAAAAAAATGAACCTGGTTAATTTTGTCAGGACATTCCTGTAAAAGCAGTGATGCTCCAAAAGCAGGCCTTCCACTGCTTTTATAGGAATATTCTGACATTGTTTGGAGATCCATGTTTGTCATGGGTAAGAGTCATCAAAATTGTTTCCAGAAAGTTTAGCATTAAAAGTGTAATTTAGGAACACAGGTTTCAAATACAGTTCATTCTTCCAACATGCTTTCATCAACCAGAACATGGACATGAGTTGAAAATCTATTGGCCTTTGGCTGTGGGGACATATGACTACAGAGGGCTGCAAATGTTCTGATTTAAATATGAAATGCCTCCCTAAAAGTCAATATCAGACTTTTTAATTAAAATCACTTGAATTTTAGAATTGTTATCAATCCTGATTAAACTGGATGACATAGACATTAGGGACAATACAAGTTATCTTATTGTGTCCTTCTGTATAGGGTAGTGAGACCAAAAAATGGACATAAGAGATCAAATTTAGTAAAACCATGCTCACAATGATATGTGAGTAAAATCATGCTCACAGTGGTACTATGTGAGTAAGACCATGCTCACACTGATGCTATGTGAGTACAACTAGGCTCATGCTGATAACTGTGTGTGAGTCATACCATGCTCACAGTGATATTATGTATATGCAGGCTGTTGGATTTGTGAGTAAATCCATGATCAAAGTATTACTCTCTATGTGCCGACTGTAGGACTTGTGAGTAAAACCATGCTCACAATACTCTGTATGTGCAGGCTGAAGGAGTGCATGCACCTAACAGCCAGAAACCCTCAGGAATACTAATTAAGAATAGAAATAAATCAAAAACTTTTGAAATAATAGCCAACAACATAGAGGTGCAACTATCTTTTCTCTTTAGTTTTATCTTTACTTGGAGAATTATCTCTCTTTCAGAGGTATTAGATCAAACTGCTCAACATTATTTGTGTGGGGTAATGTTCATCTGCAAGTGATAAACTTAGCAGGAAACAAGATTGGAATATAAGTCTGTCTGCTGGTATCTGGGAACACCTTCATTCCCTGACAAGAAAATGCTTCTGTACACTACAAAAGGATCAGTTTTCCAAACATTCTCTTTCTTGAAATTTAATACTTTATCAAGCTAAGGCTATGCACTTTTACATCACTGCATTCATACAATTATTGACTTTTCTGTTTTAGTATTGTCTTTTTAATATGATCACATTCATAGGTCAAGGTTACTAAAAAGAAAATGCAATTTCCTCTTCTGAGTTCTACATTGCAAAAGTAAACCCAGTAATATTTACTTGAATTCTCATTTAGTTATTATAAAAGTTTAATAGTAGTTTCCAGTTCAAAGCAAGATTTTGCCTGTAATTTAACTTAAGTAAAAGGTCAAAAATTGACCTCCAAATAATTCAGCCATGTGCTTCAGACTGGCCACATATTTTGGTGCCAATTAAGCTATTGTAATACTAATTATACCTCTGTGACATCTGCAGTAATCAGTTAATGTTTTTTGTCCCATCGGTGCCTGGTTTCATTATATATGCAGAGTTTTTGAAAACAGTGAAATAGTAACAATTTTCTCAGCTTGTTTTCTTGTCTTGAATGACTAATTTTTTTAAATTGTTGTAACTGACTGACATCAAAAGCCAATACTTAAATACTTGAAGTATCCTGCATGATGTAGGATGGTCAGATTAACATCAGGTTATTATTATGTCAAAATGTGAAATATTTGGAATGCTTGAATATGCATGTTGTCAGCTTTGTTCACATGCATCTGACCTACTTTACAAGCATTCTTCAAGTTTATGCTATTGGATTGAAACATGTTTCCTGGTTTTAAGCTTTGACAGCCTGATTCAGGAAAGCCTCAAGCCTGGAATATGTTGTTTGTGACAAGATGCACTCACCTTGCACCAAGTATAGACTGGATTCTGTGGACTTAATGCAGATTTTCTGTTGAATCAATTGAGTTGCTAAAGCTATCCAGGAATGTCTTCCTTAAATAACACAAAGACAAAGGTGTTAAAGAAGTCAGCTTCAGAATGAGATTGCATTTCAGAAACTTAATTGTTTTGTGTTACGGCTGTAGTATAGATGATGCAGCTAAGAAGAAAATTTCTGTTACTGTACTATATACACTTGCTTTTAAGTCATGTACAACTGCATAAAACACAGACCTGGTCTGACATCACATAATATGCTAGCAGATCAAGGTCTATGCTGTTTGTTCTGCTAATTAGTCTTTACAAGCTGCATAGACACAGAATTGTCAGTGCATTATGCAAAGGCAGATCTGGGTCTGTGTAGTTTACAGTTGGATTTAACTTGCAAGTGAGTATAGATGGCAAAATAATTTTATCAAGATGTCCCATCATGGTTGATTTCATTTGCTTTCTCTGATGCTGCAAAAATTTACCGTTTTGAAACTGATTTTAATAATATTGAGATGGAATTAAAATTCTTATTTTGTGTCAATGTGCACTGTTGTGGAGAGTTTTTGCATAAGTATTAGTATGGTGCAAGATTGATGTTTTTTGTGCTGGCATTAGTGGTATGGTGAGATTTTGGTGTTACTTTTCTGTTGACATTGGTGGAATTAGTAATGGTAATGTTTTTTTAAAGTCAGGTCCAGGAACAGTACGTGAAGGTTTAGATGCAAATGAGACACCTGGTTCTGCAAAACACTTGTGTTTGTGCCTCCCAGCAATATTTTACAGAGGGGTATATTGGGTTATTCATGGCCATCAGTTCATCCTGTACACCATGAATTTGATTTTTAATCAAATAACTTTTAGAAACTTCATGGATTCCAACCAAAATTCATGGTAAAATGCCCAGAAAACATTGTTTACATTAAATTTTCACCTTTCTCCATCAAAATCAAGTTATGAACTTACTCTGACTTGCATTCTGAATTAATGTTGAGGGGGAGGGGCATCAGTCTGAGAGAGATGCAACTCTTGTTCAGGTATAAGAGGTTTAGACATTTTCAGAAGGCTGAGTTTTTTTATATTTGTGTAAAATTGCACTTCTACAGAAGAAGAATAACTTTCCAAGATCTTTTGACAGGGCAAATGATGGAACAGGTGAAACAACAACCAAGTATTATTATTAGTAATTCATGTTCAACAATCCCATTGACATGGAACATGTCTGCAACTGTTTGCTGGGTGTTTATGTGTAGGGTTGATGGATGGGAAGGGGATTTGTATTTGGCAGGGTATAAAGACCTACAGAAATGCCAGGGGGAAAAAAATAATGGAGTAAACGTTTTCATGCAATAGTTAACAGTACTGGCCTGAAAAATCAAACTTCTGTGTTGAGCTTGAGAATTTGTGACAGAGAATCATAAAGTACTTTACTTGTGAAGCATTATTTTTGAAAATGTTGACTAATACTAAGGGCAACACATCATTTGCAATCACAACTTGCATTTCCTATTCTCAGAAACAGGCTGGTCCTAAATATACACAAAAACATGGTTTGTAAAGAGCCATTGATGCAAATATGGAATAATGTTGAGAATCTATTCTTTAACTCCCAGGATAGATCACGTGCGGTGGAAGGAGATGCCTAATTAGAAAATGAAGGGTATCTATTATTCTACATGTGTTTATTAAATATACATTGTACGAGAAAGTGACCAAAAATATTTGTGGATTCATTGTTTTAATTCTGGATTACAACATTACATCAAACCCTTAAATATGATTGACAAAATAAAACTGTAAGAGAATAAAAGAAACAACTAATGTACACTTAATAATTGAGATAAAAAAACAATTAACTGAAGGTTACAGCTTATTAAACCTAATACATGATGACCTTCATTGAAACCATACTAAGACTGTACCGGAGATGCATTCAGACTATAAGATTGGACAAAATATTCTGTGTGATTCAAGTAAATTCTCTGAGATCTGATTTATTCCTAGATCATTCATGTTCACTGTTTCAAATTGATCACATTAATGTGCATGAATTGATTGCAGATTATGTGGAATATGCACACAATCATGTAATGGCCCAGAGTGGAACATGCACACAATGATGCACAGTCATGTAATGGCACAGTGTGGAATATGCACAGTCATGTAATGATCTTGTGTGGATAATGCACACAATTATGTTTGAACTCTACATGAAACATGTATACAATCATGTAGTAACCTTGTGTGGAATATGTATACAATCATGTAATGACCTTGTGTGGAATATGTATACAATCATGTAATAACCTTGTATGGAATATGCATACAATCATGTAATAACCTTGTTTGGAATATGTATACAATCATGTATTAACTCTGCATGAAAAATGTATACAATCATGTAATAACCTTGTGTGGAATATGCATACAATCATGTATTAACTCTGCATGGAAAATGTATACAATCATGTAATGACCCAGTGTGGAATATGTATACAATCATGTCATGACCTAGTGTGGAAGATGCACACAATCAAGTAATAACCCTGTTTGGAAGATATACACAATCTTCTAATGACCTTGATTGGAATATGCACACAATCATGTAATAACCTTGTTTGGAATATGTATACAATCATGTAAAGACCTTGTGGAGAATGTGCACACAATCATGTAATGACCTAGTACCTAGTGTAGAATATGCACACAATCATGTAATAACCCTGTTTGGAAAATATAAACAATCTTCTAATGACCTTGATTGGAATATGCACACAATCACATAATAACCTTGTGTGGAATGCGCACACAATCATGTAATGACCTAGCATAGAATATGCACACAATCATGTAATAACCCTGTTTGGAAGCTATACACAATCTTCTAAAGACCTTGATTGGAATATGCACACAATCATGTAATAACCTTGTATGGAATATGTATACAATCATGTAAAGACCTTGTGGAGAATGTGCACACAGTCATGTAATGACCTAGTACCTAGTGTAGAATATGCACACAATCATGTAATAACCCTGTTTGGAAAATATAAACAATCTTCTAATGACTTTGATTGGAATATGCACACAATCACGTAATAACCTTGTGTGGAACGTGCACACAATCATGTAATGACCTAGCACAGAATATGCACATAATCATGTAATAACCCTGTTTGGAAGATATACACAATCGTCTAATGACCTTGATTAGAATATGTGTACAATCATGTAATGACCTTGTATGGAATATGTATACAATCATTTAATGACCTAGTGTGGAATATGTGTACAATCATGTAATGGCCTTGTGTGGAATATGTATATAATGATGTAATGTCCTTGTGTGGAATATGTATACAATCATGTAATAATCCATGTGTAGTCATGTAATGGTCTTGTGTGGAATATGTATACAATCATGTAATAACCTTGTGTGGAATATGCACACAATCACGTAATAACCTTGTGTGGAATATGTATACAATTATGTAATGACCTTGTGTGGAATGTGTATACAATCATGTAATAATCCATGTGTAGTCATGTAATGGTCTTGTGTGGAATATGTATACAATCATGTAATAACCTTGTGTGGAATATGCACACAATCACGTAATAACCTTGTGTGGAATATGTATACAATTATGTAATGACCTTGTGTGGAATGTGTATACAATCATGTAATAATCCATGTGTAGTCATGTAATGGTCTTGTGTGGAATATGTATACAATCATGTAATAACCTTGTGTGGAATATGCACACAATCACGTAATAACCTTGTGTGGAATATGTATACAATTATGTAATGACCTTGTGTGGAATGTGCACACAATCATGTAATGACCTAGTGTAGAATATGTACACAATCATGTAATAACCCTGTTTGGAAGATATATACAGTCTTCTATTATGACCTTGTGTGGAATATGTATACAATCATGTAATGACCTTGTGTGGAATATGCACACAATCATGTAATAACCCTGTGTGGAAGATAATCACAGTCACATAAAACACTGTGTGGAATAAGCGCACAAGCATACTGTAACACTGTGAAATATGCAGAGAATCATGTAATGACCCTTTGTGGAAGATTCACACAATGAAATAATGACCCTGTGTGGAAGATTCACACAATGAAATAGTGACCCTTTGTGGAAGATTCACACAATGAAATAATGACCCTGTGTGGAAGATTCACACAATGAAATAGTGACCCTTTGTGGAAGATTCACACAATGAAATAATGACCCTGTGTGGAAGATTCACACAATGAAATAGTGACCCTTTGTGGAAGATTCACACAATGAAATAATGACCCTGTGTGGAAGACTCACACAATGAAATAATGACCCTTTGTGGAAGATTCACACAATGAAATAATGACCCTTTGTGGAGGATTCACACAATGAAATAATGACCCTGTGTGGAAGATTCACACAATGAAATAGTGACCCTTTGTGGAAGATTCACACAATGAAATAATGACCCAGTGTGGAAGACTCACACAATGAAATAATGACCCTTTGTGGAAGATTCACACAATGAAATAATGACCCTTTGTGGAGGATTCACACAATGAAATAGTGACCCTTTGTGGAAGATTCACACAATGAAATAATGACCCTTTGTGGAAGATTCACACAATGAAATAATGACCCTGTGTGGAAGATTCACACAATGAAATAATGACCCTTTGTGGAAGATTCACACAATGAAATAATAACCTTGTGGAAGATTCACACAATGAAATAATGACCCTGTGTGGAAGATTCACACAATGAAATAATGACCCTTTGTGGAAGATTCATACAATGAAATAATGACCCTTTGTGGAAGATTCACACAATGAAATAATGACCCTTTGTGGAAGATTCACACAATGAAATAATAACCTTGTGGAAGATTCACACAATGAAATAATGACCCTTTGTGGAAGATTCACACAATGAAATAATGACCCTTTGTGGAAGATTCACACAATGAAATAATGACCCTGTGTGGAAGATTCACACAATGAAATAATGACCCTGTGTGGAAGATTCACACAATGAAATAATGACCCTGTGTGGAAGATTCACACAATGAAATAATGACCCTTTGTGGAAGATTCACACAATGAAATAATGACCCTTTGTGGAAGATTCACACAATGAAATAATGACCCTGTGTGGAAGATGCATACAATCATGTGATGACCATTGTTCAGTCCACCAACAGGTTTACTCAGACATGCAGTCTATTATGAAAATCTTTGCAAGGTATGGTCATTTTGTTCAAATTATCACCAGAAATAAAATTCTTAACGTATGAAATGTATCATTCTGTGAGAAATGGAACTTTTGGAGTTACTCTGAGATGGTCCAACATTTTGATAGATTTTTGTTCACATTCTGAGATATCACAGGTCTGGAAGACAGACTTAATGCCAACAACAATCTGATTAAAACTGAGATCAGCTTATCAATAAGTAGATCTGAAGGCACCCATGTGAGATCAACTTCTATTGACCTTTTGTTTCACCAGTCAAACTACAGCTTTCATACAAATGAAAAACATCATTTGGAGCACATGGTTCATATGGCATTGCTTTGTAAAACGAAATAAAATGCATTATCTGATAGGTTATTTAAAAATAGATTCACTCAGAGTTCCAAAGGTAATCAGAAGATAAACTTTAATTGGTGCCTATCAGATCTCTGGATCTTGATATTCAGATTGTGTCAAATAATTCTTCCTAAATTTGAAAAAGTACTCATTGTACTCCACAGGTATTTTTTCAATAAAGAGCAATACAGACCACTGGTTCCTTAATTATACAAAATGTTATTATCTTACCTGATTTCTTGTTAGTGTTCCAGTGGTTGTAAGATGTGACATATTGGTGTTCATTATGTCATGGCTAATTGTAGGACCTGACTCTCACTGTAGCTGAATGTTCTTTCAGTTCACGTCATAGGTATCAGAAAATATAGTGCATGAAGTGTTTCTGTTTTAATTACACAACATTTTCTATTTGTGCCAGTTAAAAAAAAATTTGTTTCTTCTTATACTTATTTTACATATATACCTCAGTGAAGGCTCTTTATATAAATTTCATTGTAAATGAATATTTCCCTCAGTCTCCACAGATTAATTCTCTGTCATTTGATTTATGAAAAACAGATCATCACTTCACCATTGAGATGTAATGTAAGGTCACAAATTCAATTCGTCTTCTTGAAACAAAGAACTTTAAATCAGAAGTTTTGGTTTCTCTTTCTTGTTTCTATTATTTTCCTCATAATGTTCTTGAAAACATAAATTCTACTTCCTCGTTTCCAATAAAAAGTCAAATAAATTATTCACATATATCTTCATTGCCTCCCTAATATGGACTGTAACCCTTGATTTAATAATAAAACATACATAATGCATACTTTATGAATAACTGGAGATCAGCAACCAGTCTGCATTGCCTCCCAGACAGACCATAAAATGAAAGCAAGTAATTTTGTAATTCAAAGTAAAATCAATACAAGTTATATCCTGGAGTCTTCTTGCAACAGATCATTTTGCCTTCCTTTGCAAAATACTATAGTAACAGAGGCTATGTACTCAGTAGTATAGGTCAAATCTTGGTACCTTGGTTTATATTAAATTTTGTTGAGATTCACAAAATAACCCCGACTAAACTGAGACATTTTTACAACAGGAAATGCCATCATGGAATGGCCTATTGTGTATAATATTGATAAAGGATTACACATTTAGTGTAATTAGATGTATATCACAGATGAAATCTAGATACGACAGTGCAGGATGAAGTCTAGAGCGATTAGGTGTATGTGAAAATATACTTGTGTTTGATTATGAGTGTGTGTGTGTGTGTGTGTGTGTGAGGCATAGAAAATGTGCATGCACATGCAAGAGGATTTGTTGTACATGGTGTGTTATGTGATTTTTGTACATATAAATATCATTTCTGGCCAGAAGGAATGTAAAATTTATTTTATGTTTGTCTTTGAATTAGTGGATTTTCCAGGAGAAATTGTTGTGATAATTCACTCGATTGATTTATCAGTTCTTTTCACTCAAGAACTTTTCTTGATAGACATTGATAACATTGTGACCAAAGAATTTCATTCAACATGTTGTCAGTCACTTGGTACAGTTCTAACATGTCAACCTTTCATGCGAGAAAACCACTTTTGAATCAGACTAAGAACTTAATTTGTATTTTAAATTTTGTTTCCCAAGTATTCTTTTACCTTGAATTATGATAGAGATTTATGTTACTAGTCATATTTTCTGTGCAAATAAAAAGCAAATTAAAGTAGAACATTAGTAGTAAACAGTGAACATCTACTTCAGACTTCTGCATCTTTGTTTGCCAGCATATCTGAGCAGAAAAAATAAATACAATTTTATTGTTCTAAGTGAATACTTGGTATGTTTCATCTATTGGGTGAAAACCTCCAGTATTTTCACCCATTCATTGAAATGTACCTGTTATTTACTCCATGCGAGCAATAGCCTCTATTTACTCCATGCGAGCAATAGCCTCTATTTACTCCATGCAAGCAATAGCCTCTATTTACTCCATGCAAGCAATAGCCTCTATACATTTTAATGATGTGCTCCTTGTTAAATAGATCTTGGATAAAGTTGTGCGTCTATGTTAATTGGCATGAAAGTGTAATTATTGAGATCTGTATAACTTTTACAGATATCATTTGTATTTCTTTTCATTGTGCCACTCCATTTTTGTGTGATTGATTTTTACTTTTTTTGAATTTGTGTTCATGTATGCTTATCATAATTGGCCACTTTTCCTGTAGCTTGCAGGTGGTACTGGTATAAAGGATCTCCATGTTATGTCCTGCCATTTATTCCAATTAAATTTTTCTTCACCATTTTCCTTTGCATCCAAAGATTGGAGAGTCTCAGAACTGCCAAGAACTTGAATTATTTGATAAATACTAGTCCATTATTACCATTCCATCCCTTGGATCTGAAGTGTGGAATCTGGAATCAGCAGATATTTTTAGCCTATCAGCTGTCTGTCCCACTATCAGACCACACTTATTATGGGCAGTTTATAATTTTCCATGATGCAAATTGCCTGTCTAGTCTGCAAGTAGAGAGAACCTTACAGTGTTTGGCACTTCCAAATGTCTCAGATGGTACCGGAATGTCTTAGGTTCCTCCATATGGCTCAGACTGTATATCTGTACAGGGATTATCTTTTATTAGTGGCTGAAAAATTGGCAGTACATGTATCACATATTCTAGTAATTTGTATGTAAACTATTATTTTAAATAAAACAATGATAGTAGTAGTGAAATCTGGTATTTTCCTTTGATTTTAAATCTAGGAAGAGAAGTATAATTGTTTCAGGTCATCCCTTATATCACAGCATGTCACTTTCTGTGAATAGCTTCTGTAATGTAAACTTTATTTTGTAAAGATACAATATTTGTACAGATGCAGCTTTTCTAAGATGGAGTACAGCTGATTTCTAAAGTTTGCAATATATATATATATATATATATATATATATATATATATATATATATATATATATATATATATATATATATATATATATATATATATATATATATATATATATATATATATATAGACTGCTCCAGTGGCCTAGTGGTTAGAGCATCCACTCTGGATGTGAGAGGCTGTGGGTTTGAACCCTGGCTGAGTCATACCAAAGACTTACAAAAATGGTACTAACAGCTGCCTTGCTAGGCTCTCAGCTTTAAGAGGTTTTAAGAGGTTAGTGTTAGGACTGGTCAGCCTGGTGTCAGGATAATGTGACTGGGTGGGACATCATGCTACATGTCTGAGGCATGATGCCTCAGTGCTAGACATCACTTTAAACTGCCACACTGCAGACATTGTAGTGATAATATGACTGGAAAATTGTTAAAGCTCCGTTAAAATTCTTAATCACACACACATTATATATATATATATATATATACAGTGGAGTCTCGTTAATCTGGACACATTCGTTCCCAGCGAATATGTCCGGATTAATGAGTTTTCTGGATAATTGAATCATGCACATTTTTTATTTTACGATATCATCACACCGTATATATATGTACATGTATATGCTAGCTTTAAATGTAATGTACTGTATATTCAATAATGGTTGAAATAAATTAATAAATACATCTATTAATTTGTGTTTATTTCACATTATTATAACATGTGCTTGTACGTACATATACAGTAAATAGAAGTTTAGACAATTAACACATCGAACACATCACACTATGTTCATGTACATGTATGTACTGTACATACATTTATTATGTCAATTTCCTGAAGAAGTCTGTAACCTTTGTTTGCCTGGATTCTTTGGCGGATCTATCTGCAATGATTACTGATAGTGGCCATAGATTGTCAAGGGCTTCGCTATTGTGTTTTATGTCAACAACAAAGAGGCTTAATGACACTTTTAATTTATTTACCGTGTTATGTCAAAAAGCGTGGACGATTTGATCCCAGCGTGTTTATTTAATTATTAACATCCCGGCCGGCGACTAGCTAAAACAGACATTGTTTATACAATCGCTGGTTACAATATGGTCACGCTTCTTAGTTATTGATAGTGGCCATAGATTCTCAAGGGCTTCACTACTGTGTTTTATGTATTATTCTTCTGATTGTATTTTCACATATGATTTTTCGAATTTTCTTATTTTTGGACAGATTATTTCTGGATTATCGAGACAAGTTTTAATGTAATTTTACACTTTGGTCCCCGATTTTGATTTCCAGATCCGGAATGCAGATTTCTTGATTAACGGAGCAAATTAACATTTAGGAATTCCGTTCCCGTTGAATTATGTCCGGATAGCGAGGTTTCCGGATAAACGGAGTCCGGATTAATAAGGCTCCACTGTATATATATAAATAAATATATATATATGTATATGTATATATATATATATATATATATATATATATATATATATATATATATATATATATATATATATATATATAAAATAGCAATTAACAGCTATCTATTCCCTGATCTGAATTAGCAGCTAGCAGCTATCTATTTCCTGAAACTATTAGCAGTGATTATTTCCCTGATAGCAACTAGCAGCTATCTGTTCCTTGATAGCTATTAGTAGTAACCTATTCCCTGAAAGATATTAGCAGCAATCTATTCCCTTGAAAGCTATTAGCAGTAATATGTTCCCTGATAGAAACTAGCAGTCATTTATTCCCTGAATGCTATTGGCAGTAATCTGATCCCTGAAATCTATTAGCAGTAATCTATTCCCTGATAACGAGTAGCAGCCATCTGTTCCCTGATAGCCATTAGCAGCTATTTGTTCCCTGATAGCCATTAGCAGCTATTTGTTCCCAATAGCCATTAGCAGCTATTTGTTCCCCAACTGCCATTAGATAATAATAATAATAATAATAATGACTGTTTAAAGAGTGAGACACAGTTTTGTGGAATTAGCTACCATGTGGGCCTCGATTATTTGCCTGTTTAAACAGGTTTCATGTAACATGGCTTGTCTTTTCAGAAACTAATAATTGGTTTTAATTGTACATATATACTATGAACTGCACTAACACAGGTCTGTTATTGCATAATGTACAGCAGGTCATTGTCTTTGTTGTAAATGTTTAGTTTATAAGTAGAAAGAACAGCATACACCCTAGTCTGTTGATGCATCTTGTGATGGCAGATCTAAGTCGATGCTCATGGCATCTGTACATGCGTTTTGTATGGCAGAACTTAGTCTATGCTCATGGCATCTGTACATGCATTTTGTATGGCAGAACTTAGTCTATGCTCATGGCATCTGTACATGCATTTTGTGATGGAGATCTATGCTCATGGCACCTGTACATGCATTTTGTATGACGGAACTTAGTCTATGCTCAAGGCATCTGGACATACATCTTGTGATGGAGATCTGTGCTCATGGCATCTGTATATGCATTTTGTGATGGCAGATCTAAGTCAATGCTCATTGCATCTGGACATGCATTGTTATGCAGCAAATAGAGTAATCATTGGAGACATGTTTAAACAGTATGGAAGATTTAATTAAGTGACCCATGGTGACCAGTAAGTTTACTAACAGTATGAAGAAGTACTCAGAGCAGTTCCTCTTATTTCAGTTTTTGATTTTGTGATTTGATCTGTAAATTTTAATGAATTCCTCTTTATCTGTCCATCAGTGAGAGGAATGTTCCACAGTACCACCTCATGTGTGTTTGTCAACTAAAAGGATCCTAAGGAAAGACTTTCCCATCACTTACTGGTAACTATCTAGTTTGGCTAAATGGTCAATCTGAATACAATTGACTTGTCATTAAGTGGCTCTGACATACACTGATACAGTATGAGGTCATATTCTGACAAAGTGAAGTGTCAAAATGTCAATAGAACATGAACTTGTATTGGTGCCAGCAGAATCTCTGACATGTTGGAAATCTTGATTTTAATCAAATTGACAAAATCATCCAATGATGTAAAGATTGAGGACATGCTATTTTATGTTCTGAATAAGAGTAACAGAAGGCCATATTAGATAACTCATTACACAAGAGCAACTTGTCTTTCTAATTCTTCAATATGTGCCCCACCCCTGAGTCATGATCAACATGTACCTTGTGCAGAAGGCTCCAGTTCACTTTCATAGTAATCATGATATATAAATAGTAATGATATGCCACATATGACATGATACTAAACTTGATATGAAGTTGATGATATTTTAATCACCATGATACGGCTGAAGAGCAACTGAAATTAGCTAGAACATGTAATTAGTATGAGACCAATATAGTATTGTGATCCTAATTTTTTAATAATTTACAGATAAATCTTCAGCCATTGTATCAAAGTTATTTGCCACAATTTGTACCTGGTTTAGATTTTTATAGCTATTTTTTCAGGTTTTTATTAAAGTAATGACTAGAGAATAATGCATCAGAGGGTGTTTCCTAGTTATGGTTAATTATAGAGAAAAATTATCAAAACTAATGCAAAACTTTTAAACTAAGGTGCATTGATTCAGACAAAAAAGTAAATGCCACAGTTCTCAAGTATAGACCTATTGTATGTACAAATAAGTCAGGAATGTATGCAAACAACATAGACCCAGACTGCATAATCCACTGACAGGAATGTCTGCAAGCAACACAGACCCAGACTGCATAATCCACCAAAAGGAATGAATGCATACAACATAGACCCAGACTGCATAATCCACCAAAAGGAATGAAAACAAACAACATAGACCCAGACTGCATAATCCACCAAAAGGAATGAATGCATACAACATAAACCCAGGCTGAATAATCCACCAAAAGGAATGAATGCATACAACATAGACCCAGACTGAATAATCCACCAAAAGGAATGAATGCATACAACATAGACCCAGACTGCATAATCCACCAAAAGGAATGAAAACAAACAACATAGACCCAGACTGCATAATCCACCAAAAGGAATGAATGCATACAACATAGACCCAGACTGCATAATCCACCAAAAGGAATGAATGCATACAACATAGACCCAGACTGCATAATCCACCAAAAGGAATGAATGCATACAACATAGACCCAGATTGAATAATCCACCAAAAGGAATGAATGCATACAACATAGACCCAGACTGAATAATCCATTTACAGGAGTGACTACAAATAACATAGACCCAGACTGCATGATCCATTTACAGGAAGGACTACAAACAACATAGACCCAGACTGCATAATTCACTGACAGGAAAGACAGTAAACAGCACTGACCCAGACTGCATAATTCACTGAAAGAAATGACTAAAATTAACATAGACCCAGACTGCATAATTCACTGAAAGAAATGACTAAAATTAACATAGACCCAGACTGCATAATCCACCAAAAGGAATGAATGCATACAACATAGACCCAGACTGAATAATCCACCAAAAGGAATGAATGCATACAACATAGACCCAGACTGAATAATCCACCAAAAGGAATGAATGCATACAACATAGACCCAGACTGCATAATTCACTGACAGGAAAGACAGTAAACAGCACTGACCCAGACTGCATAATTCACTGAAAGAAATGACTAAAATTAACATAGACCCAGACTGAATAATTCACTGAAAGAAATTACTAAAATTAACATAGACCCAGACTGCATAATCCACCAAAAGGAATGAATGCATACAACATAGACCCAGACTGAATAATTCACTGAAAGAAATGACTAAAATTAACATAGACCCAGACTGCATAATCCACTGACAGGAAGGACTACACATAATGTAGACCAAGATTGCATTATCCACCAAAAGGAATGACTGCATATGACATAGACTCAGACTGCATGATCCACTGACAGGAATGACTGCATGCAACATAGACCCAGATTGCATAATCCACCAAAAGGAATGAAAACAAACAACATAGACCCAGGTTGCAAAATCCACCAAATGGAATGACAGTAAACAATATAGTCCCAGACTACATAATCCACCAAATGGAATGACAGCAAGCAACATAGACCCAGATTGTTCTACTGATTACTTTTATATGCGTAGATGCAGATCTTCTGGCACATTATCCAATAGCAGATTGTGGTCTATGTTGTTCACAGTTAGATTTGACTTATATGCAGGTATAAATGGTACTTGATGACTTGCCACAGAATCATGGTCCATCTTGTGTTTTGTAAGTAAACAGGATGGGTTCTGGTCCCTGCATCACTATACAATACTAGTTCTCTAAGTCTTGTGTGTGAGGAGAACAACAGAATGAAACTGTACCCTCATCCAAGAATTTGTGATGTATGAGGAATACCAGAGTAAAACCGAAGGCCATGCATTTATACATATTAGTAATTCTGGTGCCTATTTCTTCCAGTGACAGAATAACATGCTATCCACATATATGAGGCCTAAGGCTTTATGGAAACTAATGATATTTGTAGCATGGCAGATTTAGGAAGACGGTTGCTGATTACAAAGTGTTATTAAGATTTTGCTAAATATTGTTGATCCATCATCTGTCATCTATCCATCCATTAGCACAAGGTTGTTATTGCAGCTCTTCCTATACTACTTTGAGGATTACCATGAAACTTTACAACATTCGCTCCATGGTCTAGATAGTCCTAAATAAAAATGGTGCTACTTGGACATCCAGTTTGGCTGCCACACTGATTTCTTGTGGTTGTTAAGTTGGTCCTCAATGATAATGGTGCCAATCTGGCCCCCAAGATGGCTACCAAAATTACCATCTTGAAAATCTAGTTATTGCTAGTTGTTCTAGATGTGTGATCATATCAACATTAGACTGTCTAGTCTACATAAAAATGGTTCCAGTCTGATATTTAGTATGGCCACCATGGCAGCCATCTTGAAAATCTAGGTATCATTACTAGTCTAAAATGAGAAGTTAAATCAACATAAGGTTTTAATAAGAAGTCTTCTTATGATGTCTTGTTGATCCTAAATTAAAATGATGCCAATCAGACATCCAGTATTTCTGCCATTGCAGTCATCTTGAAAATCTTTTCATGATTTTTTAAGGGAAGACCATTTTGACATGGGGGTTTTCGTGAAATAATTTCTTCTGGTATCAAGTTTGTCCTAAATGAAAATAATGCAAATTAACTGCCATGGTGAAAATATTGATATCTCTAATCTTACCAAATGGATGGGCATATCAGCATGGGGGCTGGTGCCTGCACATAGGGGCACGGGTGTCACATTCCCCTTTCTTTCCCCGATTTCGCCTCTAAACATGTTTGGCCAAAAAGTTAATAGCTGACCGCTAAATGTTTGGCCCCCCCCCCCCATAATTCTGCTGGTTTCTGCTGACATAGGGTTCTTCCAGAAAACCTCTTATGATATTTCGTTGCTTCTTAATGAAAAGGGTCTTAACTGTGTATCTAGTATGGCTGCAATGATGACCATCCTGAAAACCTTGTTGTCACTACTACAATTGAATGGATGGTTATATTGACATGGAGTTTTCACTGAAAACTTATAAAGATATGTACTTGGTCCTAAAATGGAAATGATACCACTCTGGCAACTAAGTTGAGATATAAACGGATAATATGCATTAGTATCCTAAATGGATGTTAGATGAAGTAAGGTGGACAGTAATGAAGTTCCAAACTTGGGTGACATTTAAGACCCCATATTATAAACCATATATAAAATCATGAAATTGATGTTCTCATTGCTAATTGACTATATATGCATAAATTTGTTTAATAGTCATTTTAATCTACTGTTCTCGTTAAATTCAAGGAAATGTTGTGCTTGATAATATAATGCAGAGGTCTTACTATTTAACTCTGGCCATATGTCCAATAAGTCTGTAGTACAGCTTTACATTCAGCCAACTCACTGGCCATGTGACCCACTGAGTCCATTGTATGACCTTGCATTCAGCCAACTCACCTGGTCATATGGCCCAATGAGTCTGTAGTAAGGCCTTGCATTCAACCAACTCACCTGGCCATATGGTCCAATGAGTCTGTAATATGGCCTTGCATTCAGCCAACTCACCTGACCATATGGTCCAATGAGTCTGTAGTATGGCCTTGCATTCAGTGAACTTATCTGGCCATATGGTCCAATGAGTCTGTAGTATGACCTTGCATTCAGCCAACTCACCTGGCCATATGGTCCAATGAGTCTGTAGCACGACCTTGCATTCAGCCAACTCACCTAGCCATATGGTCCAATGAGACTGTAGTATGGCCTTACATTCAGCCAACTCACCTGACCATATGTTCCAATGAGTCTGTAGTATGGCCTTGCATTCAGTAAAATCACCTGGCCTTATGGTCCAGTGAGTCTGTAGTATGGCCTTGCATTCAGCCAACTTACCTAGCCATGTGGTCCAATGAGACTGTAGTATGGCCTTGTATTCAGCCAATGTACCTGACCATATGGTCCATTGAGTCTGTAGTATGGCCTTGCATTCAGTGAACTCACCTGGCCATATGGTCCAATGAGTCTGTAGTATGGCCTTGCATTCAGTGAACTCACCTGGCCATATGGTCCAATGAGTTTGTAGTATGACCTTGCATTCAGCCAACTCACCTGACCATATGTTCCAATGAGTCTGTAGTATGGCCTTGCATTCAGCCAACTCACCTGACCATATGGCCCAATAAGTCTGTAGTATGGCCTTGCATTCAGTGAACTCACCTGGCCATATGGTCCAATGAGTCTGTAGCATGGCCTTGCATTCAGCCAACTTACCTGGCCATATGGTCCAATGAGTCTGTAGTATGGCCTTGCATTCAGCCAACCTCACCATATGACCCAATGAGTTGATAATACAGCCTTGCATTCAGCCAACTCACCTGACCATATGGCCCAATAAGTCTATATTAATGGCCTTGTATTCAGCCAACTCACCTAACCATATGGCCCACTGAGTCTGTAGTATGACCTTGCATTTAGCCAACTCACCTGGCAATATGGCCCATTGGTATGTAATATGGCCTTGCATTCAGCCAACTCACCTGGCCATATGGCTCAATGAGTCTGCAGTATGACCTTGTATTCAGCCAACTCATCTGGCCATATGGCCCAATGAGTCTTTAGTACAGTCTTGCATTCAGCCAACTCACCTGGCAATATGGCCCAAAAGGTCTGTATTAATGGCCTTGTTTTCAGCCAACCTACCTGGCCATATGACCCATTGAGTCTATATTATGGCCTTGTATTCCGTCAACTCAACTGGCCATATGGCCCAGTGAGTCTGTAATAATGGCCTTGTATTCAGCCAACTCACATGGCCATTTGGCTCAATGAGTCTGTAGTATTGCCTTGCATTCAGCCATTGGCAGATGATTTTTTAACTTCTAAATACTTTGTCCAGTTTAAAGTAAATTTTATTGAAAGAAAAAAATCCACTCCATAGAATTTGACCTAATTTAGTATAAAACAGCATTGTCTGTTTTTATGTCTGTCAAAGGCATTGCATTTTCACACAAATGCTTCCACAATCAAATCAGTCATCATATCTGACTTCTCAAGAGAATGTGCACAAATTCAACATGAGGCATCTTAGGATCAATGCCTTTTATAAATGATATCAGTCAGTCCTCAGAGTTGGTCCTCCTTAAAAAAAATAGACAGCTATCAACAGTTTCTTAAAAACTTCCTCGTGACTTATAACAAATCTGACAAGAAATATCCTACATAAAGACCTTTTAGGTCATTATAAATCATGCCAATCTATCAAATATTGCTGGCAATACTAAAACTTTAATAAAAAAAATTAACAGAAGAGAGATTATCCAGGTATTAAAGTGTTCAAATCTATACAGATAATTTCAATCAGCTTTAAATATGGATCAGTTCACTAAAAAGGATAAATTTGACTTATTCTTAAAATAAGATTGACCAATTTTAACCAAATTTAATAGAGATTATCCTATCAGCATGGCCTTTCAGTAAAGATTATCCATTCATCAAGGCCTTTCTACAGAGATTATCCAGTCATCAGAGCCTTTGTGTACAGATTATCCAGTCATCAAAGCATTTTAGATTTGTAAAAATGAGGCTGATCTGATTTGCAAGAAGATGGTCATGGTTATTTGAGAGAAAAAAACACCCTTTCATGACACATGTATAAAATAAACTTCATGACTGATAAAAATTGACCAAATTTGACAATGCATCCTGTCATCAAGGTATTACACATTCCCAAACTGATGCAGATCTGTCATTAAATTTGACTGCTAGTCTTGCCTGTCTGGTCTTTTTGTGAATTTGGAAAGCTGATGTCAGCCAGCATCGATCTTGCCTGTCTGGTATTTTTATGAATTTGAAAAGCTGATGTCAGCCAGCATCAATCTTGCCTGTCTGGTCTTTTTGTAAATTTGAAAAGCTGATGTCAGCCAACATCAATCTTGCATGTCTGGTCTTTCTGTAAATTTGAAAAGCTGATGTCAGCCAGCATCAATCTTGCCTGTCTGATCTTTTTGTTGATTTGAAAATCTGATGTCAGCTAGCATCAATCTTGCCTGTCTGGTATTTTTATTGATTTGAAAAAATGATGTCAGCTAGCATCAATCTTGCCTGTCTGGTATTTTTATGAATTTGAAAAGCTGATGTCAGCCAGCATCAATCTTGCCTGTCTGGTCTTTTTGTAAATTTGAAAAGCTGATGTCAGCCAACATCAATCTTGCATGTCTGGTCTTTCTGTAAATTTGAAAAGCTGATGTCAGCCAGCATCAATCTTGCCTGTCTGGTGTTTTTGTAAATTTGAAAAGCTGATGTCAGCCAACATCAATCTTGCCTGTCTGGTCTTATCGTACATTTGAAAAGCTGATGTCAGCCAGCATCAATCTTGCCTGCCTGGTCTTTTTGTGGATTTGAAAAGCTGATGTCAGCCAGCATCAATCTTGCCTGTCTGGTCTTTTTTGCAAATTTGAAAACCTGATGTCAGCCAGCATCAATCTTGCCTGTCTGGCCTTTTTGTAAATTTGAAAAGCTGATGTCAGCCAGCATCAGTCTTGCCTGACTGGCTTTTTTGTGGATTTGAAATGTGTAAAATCTTAGTCCTCATTGATTTACAGTTTATGTACAAAGAATTCAATGATTTTAATGCAGCGTTATTTTCAAGACTTTCACACCAAAAATCATCGCTGAAAATGTTAAATATAACTAAAAGCAGCAATAGAAATGAAAACTAAAACACAATTCAATACTATCAATGGATCACCATTAAGGTGAATGATTTACCCAAAGTTATTGATATTAATATAAAATGAAATGAGGATCAGATCATAGTGAGAAGATTTACATGACAAAATGTGTGTGTGTGAACATGTACAATTTTCACTATGGACATCATTGCAATGAACCTTCTTGATCGGATTTCAAATAGAATATAAATGAATAATCTTAAGTATGGAAAATCAATTTACGGATAATCTAAGACAAAGTTGTATCTTCACATAGTCAAAATTCCAATCCATTCCATCTGTTGTTTCAATCAATATACATTTGACAATTGACATACTTTCCCCCTGCTCCACGTCACAGGGGTAGAGTTATTTCAGTCCCCTGGTGATAAAGTACAAGTCAGATGAGTGTTATACAATTGATTGAGAAGTGGGCACTATCTAAATTGCTGTGTGATCATCTCCTAGGTAGAACAGTGACAAATTCAGAACAATTATTCCCCTGGAACAAATGATGTCACCTTGGGTGGATAAGCTAAAGATTCAGAACAAATTTTCCATTAGATGAATTTTGATGTCTCCTTAATGAAATATTTCCAAGATGTTACAAAATATATAATGTATAAATTAGAAATCATTGATACAGTTACATGCTTTCAAAAAATATTGAAAAGAACTGATGACTGATTGATTGATTGACTGTAGTTTTATGGCACACCAGCACTGTAAGGCTATTTAGCACCATAGAAAATGTTAAATGGAAGATTATTTATAGTTGATACAAGGATTATTATCATCCAGCAATAATAAAATCAAAAAGTTTAAAGCAAAATGATGACATCATGAGGATATTATTTAAAGATTGCCGATCAACAGGCAATGTAAATTGTGTGTCAATAAATATTTGGATTTAAAGGTCCTTAGTATGAACGAAGCTAAATACATTACATAAAATTAATCAAAGCATGAAAGCTATATCTTAGAATAAATTTTACTTATTTCAGGAATTTTAAAATGCAAGAGACATTTATTGTATCAGAAAGTTCCTTCATGTAATGAACGTTGTAGCAAACCATCATGCACAGGTTGGAGATCAAAACAATATATCATAAAGCACTTAAAAGTGAATGGCTCATTGCAAGAAATGCACTCAAGTGGGACTCCATCTTTTAGCAATTTTGAGTGGGTTATATTAGTATGATCAGTTCTAATTTTTGCAACAACTGTCTTGCTCTGACAGTTGGTTCTGTATGAGGGAGACCAGTCTCCTAGGGTTGGCTTGACTGCCTTGTTCCTACAGTTGGTTCTGTATGAGGGAGACCAGTCTCCTAGGGCTGGTTTGATTACATGGAGTTTATTACTCACTGCATCATTCCATGATGCCTGCCACTAGAAGCGTAAATACTTTTTTATACTATGTTTAAAATCAGTGTAAAAAAATAGAAAAAGAAATGCAAATGATGAATATATTCTTTTTTTAAATTTTGCTGTCTCAATATATTATTTTTATAGGTATGATTATTTGTATGCATATACACTACAGTATTTTGAGTTGTTTTTTAAACTGAGAGTACCATGTGATTAAGTGGTTAGCCTAATAGTGTGCAATAACTTGGCAATAGAAGCCTAATAGTGTACCATTATGGGCCAATAGAAGCCTAATAGTGTACCATTATGGGCCAATAGAAGCCTAATAGTGTACCAAAAACTGGCAATAAAAGGCTAATAGTGTAACATAAAATGTCATAAAAGAATAATTGTGTACCATAGACTGTCAATAAAAACCTAATAATGTACCATAAACTGACAATAGAAGTCTAATAGTGCACAATAGACTGTCAATAAAAGGCTAATAGTGTACCATAGACTGTCAAAATAAGTGTAATAGTGTACCATAAACTGACAATAGAAGTCTAATAGTGTTCACCAGACTCAGTTAAAGCTTAATAGTGCACCATTAACTGTCAATAACAGCCTAATGTACATCAGTTATACTTTATTTTATTCAGATATTATTAATTACCTCTTTTGTTCATTCTTAATACAGTATTGCACACAATAAAGACTGTTAGCAATAACAACATTATATCAAATGTTTTTTTTAACTATTTTTTCATATTTTGGGCTTCAAATACATTCATATTCCTTTATCTAACAGAGGTCCAGGTTTGTGAATTCTGTCACCAAATAGAGGTTCAGATTTGCAAATTTCTTCACTAAATAGAAGTCTAGGTTTGTAAATCTGTTTACAACAAATATTAGATAGTTGTGGTCTCTTGGTAAGCATTATATATAAGCTTTGAAAGATTACAACAAGAATAAAATGGAGTATAGCTTTATTATTTTTCAGGAACTATTTAAACATTTTTTTAGAAGGAAGGATTTTGAAGGGAAAGACCAACTTAGTCCTTAAATTATATTTCAATGACTCTTACAATTATTCTGAACTTCTTTTTTAACTTAAACACTTTGCAGCTAATTAAATGAATGAATGATACTTTTAGTATCAATGTATACATGTAATTTTATGCATTACATTTGACTTAAAGATCAATGCAAACATATAATGTCATTGTATGCATTATATTTGACTTAGTATCAATGTATACATGTCATTTTATGCATTACATTTGACTTTAGCATCTATGTATACATATAGTGTAATTTTATGCATTACTTTTGACTTAAGGATCAATGCAAACATATAATGTCATTGTATGCATTATATTTGACTTTAGCATCAATGTATACATATAGTGTCATTTTATGCATTACATTTGACTTTAGTATCAATGTATACATGTAGTGTCATTTTATGCATTACATTTGACTTTAGTATCAATGTATACATGTAGTGTCATTTTATGCATTACATTTGACTTTAGTATCAATGTATACATGTAATTTTAAGCATTACATTTGACTTTAGTATCAATGTATACATATAGTGTCATTCTATGCATTACATTTGACTTTGGTATCAATGTATACATGTAGTGTCATTTTATGCATTTCATTTGACTTTAGTATCAATGTATACATATAGTGTCATTTTATGCTTTACATTTGACTTTAGTATCAATGTATACATATAGTGTCATTTTATGCATTACATTTGACTTTGGTATCAATGTATACATATAGTGTCATTTTATGCTTTACATTTGACTTTGGTATCAATGTATACATATAGTGTCATTTTATGCATTACATTTGACTTTAGTATCAATGTATACATGTAGTGTCATTTTATGCATTACATTTGACTTTAGTATCAATGTATACATATAGTGTCATTTTATGCTTTACATTTGACTTTAGCATCAATGTATACATATAGTGTCATTTTATGCTTTACATTTGACTTTAGTATCAATGTATACATATAGTGTCATTTTATGCTTTACATTTGACTTTAGTATCAATGTATACATATAGTGTCATTTTATGCTTTACATTTGACTTTAGTATCAATGTATACATGTAGTGTCATTTTATGCATTATATTTTACTTTAGTATCAATATATAAATATAGTGTCATTTTATGCATTACATTTGACTTTAGTATCAATGTATACATGTAATTGTATGCTTTACATTTAACTTTAGTATCAATGCATACATGTAGTGTCATTTTATGCATTACATTTGACTTTAGTATCAATGTATACATACAGTGTCATTTTATGCTTTACATTTGACTTTAGTATCAATGTATACATGTAATTGTATGCTTTACATTTAACTTTATTATCAATGTATACATGTAGTGTCATTTTATGCATTACATTTGACTTTAGTATCAATGTATACATGTAGTGTCATTTTATGTTTTACATTTGACTTTAGTATCAATGTATACATGTAGTGTCATTTTATGCATTATTTTTGACTTTAGTATCAATGTATACATGTAGTGTCATTTTATGCATTATTTTTGACTTTAGTATCAATGTATACATATAGTGTCATTTTATGCTTTACATTTGACTTTAGTATCAATGTACACATGTAGTGTCATTTTATGCATTATTTTTGACTTTAGTATCAATGTATACATGTAATTGTATGCTTTACATTTAACTTTAGTATCAATGTATACATGTAGTGTCATTTTATGCATTATATTTGACTTTAGTATCAATGTATACATATAGTGTCACTTTATGCTTTACATTTGACTTTAGTATCAATGTATACATGTAATTGTATGCTTTACATTTAACTTTAGTATCAATGTATACATGTAGTGTCATTTTATGCATTATATTTGACTTTAGTATCAATGTATACATGTAGTGTCATTTTATGCATTACATTTGACATTAGTATCAATGTATACATATAGTGTCATTTTATGCTTTACATTTGACTTTAGTATCAATGTATACATATAGTGTCATTTTATGCATTACATTTGACTTTAGTATCAATGTATACATGTAATTTTATGCTTTACATTTGACTTTAGTATCAATGTATACATGTAGTGTCATTTTATACATTACATTTGACTTTAGTATCAATGTATACATGTAATTTTATGCATTACATTTGACTTTAGTATCAATGTATACATGTAGTGTCATTTTATGCTTTACATTTGACTTTAGCATCAATGTATACATATAGTGTCATTTTATGCTTTACATTTGACTTTAGTATCAATGTATACATATAGTGTCATTTTATGCTTTACATTTGACTTTAGTATCAATGTATACATATAGTGTCATTTTATGCTTTACATTTGACTTTAGTATCAATGTATACATGTAGTGTCATTTTATGCATTATATTTTACTTTAGTATCAATATATAAATATAGTGTCATTTTATGCATTACATTTGACTTTAGTATCAATGTATACATGTAATTGTATGCTTTACATTTAACTTTAGTATCAATGCATACATGTAGTGTCATTTTATGCATTACATTTGACTTTAGTATCAATGTATACATACAGTGTCATTTTATGCTTTACATTTGACTTTAGTATCAATGTATACATGTAATTGTATGCTTTACATTTAACTTTATTATCAATGTATACATGTAGTGTCATTTTATGCATTACATTTGACTTTAGTATCAATGTATACATGTAGTGTCATTTTATGCATTACATTTGACTTTAGTATCAATGTATACATGTAGTGTCATTTTATGCATTATTTTTGACTTTAGTATCAATGTATACATATAGTGTCATTTTATGCTTTACATTTGACTTTAGTATCAATGTACACATGTAGTGTCATTTTATGCATTATATTTGACTTTAGTATCAATGTATACATGTAATTGTATGCTTTACATTTAACTTTAGTATCAATGTATACATGTAGTGTCATTTTATGCATTATATTTGACTTTAGTATCAATGTATACATATAGTGTCACTTTATGCTTTACATTTGACTTTAGTATCAATGTATACATGTAATTGTATGCTTTACATTTAACTTTAGTATCAATGTATACATGTAGTGTCATTTTATGCATTATATTTGACTTTAGTATCAATGTATACATGTAGTGTCATTTTATGCATTACATTTGACATTAGTATCAATGTATACATATAGTGTCATTTTATGCTTTACATTTGACTTTAGTATCAATGTATACATATAGTGTCATTTTATGCATTACATTTGACTTTAGTATCAATGTATACATGTAATTTTATGCTTTACATTTGACTTTAGTATCAATGTATACATGTAGTGTCATTTTATACATTACATTTGACTTTAGTATCAATGTATACATGTAATTTTATGCATTACATTTGACTTTAGTATCAATGTATACATGTAGTGTCATTTTATGCATTATTTTTGACTTTAGTATCAATGTATACATGTAATTTTATGCTTTACATTTGCTTTAGTATCAATGTATACATGTAATTTTATGCATTACATTTGACTTTAGTATCAATGTATACATGTAGTGTCATTTTATGCATTATATTTGACTTTAGTATCAATGTATACATATAGTGTCATTTTATGCATTACATGCCACTATAATTTTAACAACAGTCAGTAATAATAATCTATTTTATTTTACTGAGGATTTCTAATTAATTAGATTTTAATGAGTACAAGGAATATCGGACAGGTGTTGTTCTTCAGACAATTGGTGTCAGAGGGTTTAAGTGGTATCTCAGGTTCTCCTGATGGGATTGTCACAGCAGTCAGTAGCATAGATCTTGTGTCCACATTTTAGTGAGACAGACCTAACTTTTATGAAGTCATTTGTTTGAATAGCCAGGTCAAGTTTTTATCAGCAGGGATAAATGAGACTTAATTGTTATGTCTGACCTATGACCTCTCATGTCAACTCACACCTGATCCCTTATCCAGTTTAACAATACTGACAAATTGACTTTGGACATAGTTTGTGTTAAGAACAAGTACCCTCCCATCTTTCACTGCCTTGAATCTTTCACCTTCTCAGTGCCTGAGAAATCACTCCTGTGTTTAAAAGTGAATGGCTTTGCACTTACTGTATTTATTTAATTAGAAGTTAGAGAATTTTTAGTTGAGTGCAGTTAGTTGCTCCGCTATCTTATCTCATATATGAACACTTAAACACTTAAATAATTCTTTTATCATTGGAAGGTATGGGGTATTAGTCTGGATCAAAATTTATGGGGTATTTAGTCTTTATACTCTGAAGGTTTGAGCTAAATTGCCATTGGTTTACTTGAAGGACCTTGGCAAGCAAAAGTTGATTGAAGTCATCAGTTGCAGGCACTGATTACTACACAAATACACAACTATTATATTTTGTATCTTTTCCAGACAGTGACAAATAGAATGCTATACAAGGATGCAGTTTCCATTCACAAATGGGTGATTAACTCCAAGACAGATGTGGGCGGTTTTTTGTTTACCTTTCAACATGAAAGATTGGGTAATTTAGACCATTAGCAATGAGATTCAAACAGACAAACATTGACAGATTTCAGTAGACTATGTTAATGATTTTTACTCTGATTTTTGGTGAAGGTATTTTGTAATAACTGATGTGTGTGTTTGTGTGTGTGTGTGTGTGTGTGTGTGTGTGTGTGTGTGTGTGTGTGTGTGTGTGAACTCTGATGGAACACAATAAAATTAAGCATGATTATTGAGGATTATTCCAGGAATATATTATTGAATTTTGAGGCTCCAATCATGAAGAGTCTGTTTACATCTTGAATATGTCTACATCTGATACTCCGTAACTTATGTGACCATTTTTAATATTCCTTCATTGATAAAGTGCAAGAACCAGCTTAGATGTTTGGAGTAAGGTCTATGTCCAGAAGTTGGAGCCCATACAGTAATAATGAGATTTCTTTTCTGCCTTATTTTGGTTATGACAGTGCTAGATATGAATCTTACCAGCAAATGATGCATGCACCAAGCGATTTTTCCATGCCTTATTGTGGTATTATACATTGCCAGATATCAGTCTTAAGAACAAAATACTGCATGCACCAAGCGATTTTTCCATGCCTTATTGTGGTTTATACATTGCCAGATATCAGTCTTAAGAACAAAATACTGCATGCACCAAGCGATTTTTCCATGCCTTATTGTGGTATTATACATTGCCAGATATCAGTCTTAAGAACAAAATACTGCATGCACCAAGTGATTTTTCCATGCCTTATTGTGGTATTATACATTGCCAGATATCAGTCTTAAGAACAAAATACTGCATGCACCAAGCGATTTTTCCATGCCTTATTGTGGTATTATACATTGCCAGATATCAGTCTTAAGAACAAAATACTGCATGCACCAATTGAATTTTTTTCATACATTATTGTGGTTTATACATTGCCAGATATCAGTCTTAAAAACAAAGTGCATGAAGATAATTTAGTCTGTCATATAGCTTGCCATTATCTTCAATATCCACAGTTGTACTCCCAGTCCTTAAAGTCAGTCAGGATCACAACAAAGGATAATTTAAATATGTGACTGACACTATTTTAATCCCACAGACATTTGGATGAAACTTTATCTTATCAAGTAATTAGCTTAAAGATCAAGCTCATTACTAAGGAAAAGGTAACAAGACAGACATATTGTCCGAAAAAGTTTCATGTGCATTGTGTCACCTCTGCCTATCCATCTGTCTGTCTGTTACATCTTATAAACCACTGGGTGGAAATTTATGAAACTTTTTTGTTGGACAGAGCTATTTGTGAGAGGTATGATCCTTGGCATATGTCCCTAGGAGCCCCATGAATTATCAAAGGTCAGAAATGTATATAAAAATTCCAATAAATTTCATTTACACTAACATGTTTGAATATTTGCTGACCAAACTTCATCTGTCAAGCAAAGAAGATGCATTATATGTGGTGGATTTTGTATTAGGATCTCTTTTGAAAATACACAAATTCTTGATATTTTGTGCATTTGCATGAACATGTGATATGTATATCTGTATAGAAGTTAACTGCATATCAGTACAATCAAGGCTATATAATGCTGGTTGAATTTAAGCTATAAAAATGTCAAGGTACAAATTGTTAAAAATGGAGAAAAGCCCTTCACAGAATAATTAAGCATGTACTCCTAAAAAATTAAAGGTTAGGATCAAACTAATAAATTACAGAAGGTGTGAATATCATGTTAACTGAATCAAAAGCCAACCTGGCAAATCGTTTACTTGTAAGATTTAATAACGGGAATAAAAGGTGTCCTCCCATAAAATCCAGCTGTTATTACATGATAAATCAGGTTGCAACATGGCCTGGTGATTATCATTTAACTTGGATACAAATGCTATGAATTTATCACAATACAGGTGTGAATAATATAATGCATGCATTCCATGTTCACTGCACATTCAATCCGACTGATCAGGAAGATTGGGCTTCTCATTTCCAATTGATGCAATAATGTTTACCACAAATAAACATTGCGTTGTTGAAAGTTTTTGGTCGTTGTGTGGACATAACATTGTCAGAATTATTTTGTTGTACATCCATATCATTTCTTGCTTGCATTTCTGACCTTTTGTCTAATATTTCATTATGCTTTATATACCATCTGTAATTGCTTATAAGATGGGTCCAACTGCAAACCCCTGTGAAACTGATCATGAGCAATTTACTGCATCAACCCAGATCTGCCATTAAAATAATATGCTGGCAGATCTAGGCCTACACAGTTTATTAGGTGCAATCAGTAGAACAAACAAACCATATACAATGGCAGACAAGGATCTATGTCATTTACAGCTGATCCAGACTAAGAAGTGAGTACATACGGTATCTTTATGTTTAATGACTTTTATAATTTATTTCACACAGGTTCAGCTTATTCTTTTACATTTGATTACTCATCGTAAGAGGATGAAGCCAGGTTGGGTTTGGATTTAGTGACGACACTGAATTAATTTTCGTGAATGAGATGTATTTATAATGTAATTGAATGGTGAATGTATCTGACACCATACTTGTATCTGACACCATACTTGTATCTGACACCATACTTGTGTGCATAAAGTCCAAAAATGGATTTAAGAGAATAATGTGCAAGAAGTTCAACAATAGATATAAGAAAATGATATTGTTTCTAAATGGAACTAGTCAAAACATGTAAGTTCAATGTGTGATCAAAACAAGAATCAATGTGAGGAACTTACATGATTGATATATGGATCTATCATCATGGATGGTCAGTGTTTAGAATGCACACACAAATAGGAGCAATGTATGGTTCTGTCACCTAGGCTATCAAAGTTCAGGATTTATACATAAATACGAAAAATTATGCTTCTAATTCTTTTGCCCAAGGTGATCAAAGTCTAGAATTTCGACTAAAATATGAATAATGTATGTTTCATCCACAAGTAGGATATATGTAATATTGATTTTCACTCGTACAGCAATAATACATACATTGATCTCATTCATATCATTATATTGAATAATGTTGAGTTAAAAATGGAACTTATGTATTATGTAACATCCAATTGACAAGCGTGATGTATTTTCAGTTCCACAGCTCTTGCTGAATGGTCAAAGAGCCACCATGTATGACAGCCTCTCCCAGTCTGACAAAAGACCCCTCAAAGGCCTCCTTGTTCCCTACAGACCCATTGGTCTTATTTATGACTCTTCGGCCTTAAACTAAGTAACAGGAAAGAGTGAAAGCCAACAAATAATTTACATGTAGTCCTTAGCTTAATGGCAGTTAAAAGGTATGAAGTTCCAATTGAATTCCAATGGTATTCCAAATAAATTCCAATATTGAATGTGTTAATATGCCAGTAGTCTCAAACATGCTAATGTGCCAATGGACTGGAGTGTGATAGTGTGCTAACAGTCTTTTGATGTATTGCAGTAATATAATCCAAAATGTCCTTATCTGAATTTGCTATTTTTCCAAATTAATGTTTTAGTCCAAAATTATTAGTAAGCACTTTGTCATTCCAGTGAATAATAATTGAAATAATAAAATCCACTCAAATGAAAAACTGAACACAATTATAAGACTGATATTGCTTCAGATGTTAGGGCAAGACTGAATAATTTTTCAAGTAAACAGCATTATATAAAAAGCTAAGACAATAATAGAGCGAGGATGTAGGTCAGTCTCATCTATAAGACATTCAAAGTTCTAATAAGTTTATGAATTTCCAAGTGAAAAAATTAATGTCCGAGACTTAATGTAAACATGTTTACCATTAATAATGATGTGGATATTTAATCAACACTCATAGAGAAATATTAACTATGTATTATGTTGTTTTCAAAATAAATGTTACTGGTCAGGTACACCATGACCTTGATTTTGGACAAAGTCAAGTAAAAAATACAGATGTAGATAACATATAATCATTAAGAAAAGCCAACAAATAATACAAATTAAATATACATAATAGGTCTAAATGCATTGGTCCCTCACTGTGTGTAAACCACCAATAATGTCCTCTGATTCAACATCACCATCAATTGCAGCATACAGTTTCACAAAACCCCTCGAGAGTTCTACAACTTCCCATCATGAAACAGCTTAAAATATAATGACTGAGTCATGTAGTACATGACACATGGCTAATTATGAATGTAATGCTATCCATTATGCATATGTGCACATCAACTGGCTTTATGAAACATTAAATTGTTTCATCAGAACTACCGTACAAGAGTATCATTATAACAAACATGTTCATTCATGAATCTGTGGCCATCAAGAATAATCTCACTTGAGCATAAGGGCTGCAACATTACTCCTCATTCATTGCATGCAATGTATAATTGAATTCAGTTTGGTTGACCAGTTATAAAAATGGTTAACTTGAAACAGACTCTAGTCTATCTGATATGTTGTTATACAATACAGATCTGACTCTGTCAAATTTAGAATAAAGTTTGAAACATCCAATGTATAAAAAATTCTATCACATAAAACAGATAGCAAGAAAGAATACAATTTTATATTTCACATACCTCTACAACTGAAGATTGCATCTGTAAAGTGGACAGCTTCCTGACAAAACTTGTTGTAATAGTAATAATTTCCTTCAAACTTTACTCTTTAAGTATCGTGGTTATGGTGAAATTCATGGCTTGAGAACTTAAAGTAATCAGGTTTCTCACTCCAAGCACTTTGCTTGTGCAGCACTGGATGAACCGAACTCAGTATTTTGAAATACCTAAAGTTGAAAATTAACCTCCTTCCATTAATAACGCATGTGGCAATGAAACTTTGCTTCATAGCCTTGTTTTCCCCCATGTTTTTATTTAAAGAGCTATTTATCAGTCCATAAATTTTGTATGCAAGCCAAAATGCAGAGTTTTTTATATTATGTATGTCCAGTTGTTTGTCTGTCAACCATCTGTTCCAATTTATTTTCTACAAAGTTTTCCACTATATATAGTTACCAAAATATTGTGAATGCTTCCATTTGTGGAAAGGATGAAGCCTACCAGTTTTCAGCTCAAAAGTTAAAAGGTCACTGAGTGAAAGAGGAGATATGGTCTCCACACAATAACATTGGATATAGTTTACAAACATGGACTAAACATTGTGGATGGCTTGGACATGGATTAAAAATGAAGCATATTGATTTTTTGACCAAAAATCAAAGGTCAGAGTCATCAAAATGAATAAAAACATTTTCTACACAATAAATCAAGTTCCTGTCATCTACTGCTACCAAAATTTATATGGCTGGCTCACACTTGGGGTAAAGAAAAAACCTGTTGATTGGGGGGTAAGAAAGTAAAACATCAAAGTAACTGTGACTAACAGAAGAAAATAGTTTCCACACAATAGCATTAGACCTAAATGAAGTTTTGTTGAGGAACTTAGTCTATAATAAAAGTTATTCTGCAAACACCAATTTTCTTTCAGCCACAATGTCAATGACATTTTGAGCCTCTTCCAAGCTTTAAGTGCAGCCATCCACGAACTTTGGTCAAAGTACATGGTTTAGAACTAAAGCTATTCTGATAAAACATCTTTTCTTCTATTGGTCAGTGACTTTGAAAATTGACCTTTTCAACCCCAAGTTAATAAAATTGCACTTTTGACTCCAACGACAGTAGGCTACCTAACACCAAGTGTAAACTACCGTATCCACAAAGTTTGGTCCAGAAATGTGATATACAACTAAGGTCATTGTGCAGAAACTATTTTTTTTTTCTTCTTTTTTTATAGGTCACAATGACTTTGACTTATTAAGTCTTCTTCAACCAGTTCCCATAAGAAGCAATAGAATCCTGATTTTCATACAAGCTGTTTTTATTTGGTATGGGATTATGATGATGTGTTAACTATTCACAATACCAATACATCAAAAATTAGTTTTAAAAAAAATTAGTTGTATACAGCCATCCTTCATCTCAAATTCTATGTATAGGCTACCCATGACTATGAAAAGATCCCAGTTAATTGATGGTTTAGTTATTCCGAGGTCAACATCCATTTAGATACATGGCAATTTTGGCATCTTTATATGGTAACAGGAGCTTCCTTCAGCCATTTGCTTATTAAACTTTGAAGGTTTATTGCATACTTGCCAACTTTCCTGACAGTGGTGGGGACTTTTTTACTTTTGTATGGAGGGTTTTGTGCTCAAAATGGAGGCCACTGCACATAGCCTTTATTGACCACAAATAAAGAATAAAGTTTGAGCAGACAGTTTTAACTTTTTGTTTTTTTGATGGAGATTTTAATTTTAGGGAAAATTATATTATTTACTAGTTAAACTGACTGAATAAAACTGTTCTTTCTGACTTTAAACAGTCAAAAGATATAATAGCTTGCTAATTCTTGTATGACTGTGTCTACCAATGCCATTAAACTATTTATCTTTTTGTTTTATTTCATTTTTTGACATGCAATTTCAATAATCTGGTAAATATATAATTTAACTGTATTTTATTTCTGGATTTTTTGGTGAATTACAATTTCAAGATTAATGATAGGATTAGATTCTGCACCCTTCTGCTCACAAGTTACGATTGCTAACCAATGAACTGCCCCAGCTCCTCAGGTTTGTTTGTTTAGAATAATGTTTTTCATGTGACACACCACTACTTGGCATTGATATTATTGTATGTACGTACGTACAAGCAGTTCATCATCTATCTACTTTTAGAAGCCAGAAGGAATAAAGAATCAAGGACACCATAAGAACAACATTCTCTTGCTCTGTTTAGAAGGGGGTTGGGGATGTGGTGGGGTCAGGCGGAGAGAGGGCCACAGGCATTAAATTGGCCTATCTAGCTGTTCTTTCTTCCATCTATCCCATCTTTGTTCCAAAACAATAATTCCTTAATTATTATTGAATTTGAACCAAATATTTTATGATAATGATGAGACCTGGACTTATTTTATTGTCAGCATTCTGCTTCATCTTTTTGTAGTGTTATAGCCCATGACTGATTTCCCCCATGTTTCTGCACAATAATACCATAAATTATTATTGCATTTCATCAAAATTGAGTACACAGCATGATATTGGTGAGAACTTAGCTGAGTGCCAGCATTCTACTTCATCATGCAGCAGAGTTATAGCCCTTAATTGATTACTCCCCCTTATTTCTACATAGTAACACCCTTAATTATTATTGTATTACATCAAAATTTAGTATGCAGCATGCTATTGGTGAAAACATGGCTGAGTTTGATTATCTTCTTCATGCAGCAGAGTTATAGCCCCTAATTGATTACTCCCCCCTTATTCTGCATAGTAATACCCTTAATTATTATTCTATTTCATCAAAATTTAGTATGCAGCATGATATTGGTGAGACCTTAGCTAAGTTTAATTGTTAGTTTTTCTGCATCCTTGTTTGACAGATAGTCCCTTAATGTCAGACCCACCCACATTTTTCCACACAGTGAAGCCCTTGCATATTTTAAGACTGTGTACAATCTGCATCATTGTTTAGTAAGATATAGCCCCATATTGTTAGACCCACCCACTTTCATGTCTGCACTTTATCACCTTTTGTTGTTATTAGATTTCATCCAAATTTGGCATGCTTCTTGATCCTGACAAGATTTACTGTCTGTACTTGCTTATAAGTTGAGTCAAACTGCAAACAACAAAGACTGTGATCTGCCATAGGATAATGCACTTGCAGTTCAGGGTCTATGTTGTTTGTTCTACTGATAAATCCTAAGAAAATTTGCTGTATACCATAGCCATGCACTCAGTCTCAATGCTATGGTCACAATGAAGGATATATAAATATGACTTTTATGACTGGAATATAACTTTTGAACCATTCAAGATATCTGAATGACACTGTTACAGTTATGAATTAGAGCTAGACAGTGTCACATACCACTGCCACACTCCCTGCTTCAAGGTCAAGGTCACTGTAAAGAAAATGCAACTATGACTTGTATTCTCATATGGTGATTAACTTTTGAACCATTGAACATATTTGAATGGCAAAATGTAACCAGTTATATGTCACAGCTAGACAGCGCCACATACCATAACCACACTCCCTGCCTCAATGTCAAGGTCTTTGCTGGGAAAATTTAAGTCAGTGACCTCTTTACTTTTAAACCAATAAGGATATTTTAATGAAACTTTATCCTTTTATATATCTTGACATGATGGTGTTCCATCTGCTCAAAGCCGTAACCCCTGCCTTATGGTCACAACAAGGGATGGTGAAGTCAGTCCCTGTAACAGGTCTTTCCTTATCTAGGGTCTTAGCCATAACCCCTGCCTTATGGTCACAACAAGGGATAGGGAAGTCAGTCCCTGTAACAGGTGTTTCCTTATTTAGGGTCTTGCTTTTTAACACCTATAGCAAAGTAGAAAAATTAAGAAAATCCACTGTTGTCCCTTGGCAAGCAGCCTTGAAAATCTGGTTTCCCAGGATATTTTTCTGGTTGCCTGGTAAATTACTGTACTTGCACCAAGACACTGACCCAATACTGCTAATGGAAAGTCTCACGTATGTCACACATGCTGTGACACTTATTTAATTTGTTTGAGTGCAGCAAATAAAATGGTGTTTTGTAGTTTGATAAATCAGCCCCCAAACCTATAACAGTATTGATAGGTAATCAGACTTTGTGTCTTTTTGTCTATTAGCTTTCTGTTAGTTGGCCAACTCTAACCAGACACTTGTCTACATTTTATGCTGATCCAAGTTTGCATCATTACTGTTCACATTATTATTATTCCAATATTGTTACTCCTGTATTTAAACTGTCAGGTCAATGAAAAACTTTTCATGTGAATTTTTGCTTAGTCATTACCCTCAAGCCAATATCATATGCAACAATGAATTTGGTTGGTTGGATTCTTTGTAATTGGCACATTTGTTTTCCTGACCAGATCATAGGCATTCATTGTGTCAAGTCAAAGATGAAACATACCGCTACTATGTGTTGGTGTGTTGACAAAAGAAGAACATTCACTAGTCTTGTCTCTTTAAGACTTTGCCCTGTGGGGCTAGTGAAATGGACTGGGATTACTTTTTAGATAATTAGTAGCAGACACAGGTGTATTAGTGTGACTGAGAGAAATCACCCAAAATTCCACTTTGGACTTATATGGAGATATTTCAGGCACCTTCTAAAGATACCCAGAGGGGTAATTTAATGACCAAATGTTGGTCACTGGATTAAATATAAAATTCCATTATAAATTTTAACATGTTAAATTTGTACAAATGTTATGGTTGCCCCATCATGCCTTCATATTAAGACATATGAAAGTCTGACATTCATTTTTGGAAGTCCGAGGCTCCCAGGCAATGGATTTTTCTACCCTCATACAGATATTTTTATGAAATCTTACCCAGGTCCTCAATTTGTCAAGCAATAAATAAGTCACAAGTTAAAGGTCATCATTAGGAAAATGGTCACAGCAAAAATATGCTTGCAGTGCTTTTTTGTATCTTTTAAATTGGCATGAAAGGAAATTTTGAGCAGGTCTTCTTTTGTTTCCTATTTTAGTTTTTCTATTTTTAGGTGCTTGTACATGCGTGAATTTTTATATGACCACCATAAGGCAGAGTGTCTCTTGTTCTTATCTTGTCAAATTTTATTTCTGCAACTCAAGTCCTCTGCTGTTTACAGGTACCAAGCTTTGTGAATGACTTGTGCTGGTTTTGATGTCAAATGTCAAGGTCATTGAGACTGAAAGAAGAAACGTGGTTTCCACACAGGAACATTAGTTCTACATGAAATATCTGTACAAAACTTCCTGGATAGCTTATATTTGTAGTAAGAATGAAGTGAATTGATTCTGAAATCAAAGGTAAAAGTTATTGTGCCTGAAAGAAGAAAACTGGTTTCCATACAATAATGGTAGTTCTATATTGCATAATTTTACCAGACTTTCTGTATAGCTTGCACTTGTGTTCAGGAAGAAACTTTAAATTTTGGGTTCAAAACTTCAAAGGTCACTGTGACTGAGAAATGAAAAATGGTGTCTGCATACATATTTAAGTTATTTACACAGAGAACTATTTAAAATGGGGTAGGTGTATAATAAGTATACTGCAAAGTGTTCAAGTACTTTTTGTACTTAAAACAGTTTGACCACTGGCACCATCTCAACTTGCCGTTGGAAAATATAATCTGAGCACAAGAAACTTGGATAGAAGTAATAAATATTATTTAATAAGTACAGATGAATTGTGTACCATGAATCTTGAAATACAGTTACACAAAAAGAGGTCATTTCATGTCATTTTGCATACTTTCTTTTTATTTTTCCTCATAATTAGTTTTAATAAAAAGGACGTTAAATTTGTTTATCAAAAAGTGGTTCACAATGGCAGTTGGTTTTTATGGAAATTTCTTCTTATCATTATGTAGACATTGAGTAATTATACAGCTGCAAATGTTGAAAGGGGTAGGCATTTTTGTAAAAGAGGGGACAATCCTTCATTTCTTAACTAATACAAAATGGAACTATATACACTGAAGATTTACATTATCACAAATTCAACTGAGACCTACCTAACTTCAATAATGGATGAGAATAAATAGGATGAACTATAATTAATAGGAAATGATAGAGATAATCTTCAGTTTCACATTACAAAACAAATTCTGATCTCTTAAAGAAAACTAAAATTACTGGTAAATTTACTAGATTTTGTAATGATATTCTTAAACAGGAAGTTCTTTGCTACACCCTAAAGTGTAGAGAAGCTTTTATAATTGAATGCATACTGAAGATAATTTTCCTAATTCTGTGAAATAAAGTCCATGCACATCCAGTCTGTGAAATAAAGTCCATACACATCCAGTCTGTGAAATAAAGTCCATACTCATCCAGTCTGTGAAATAAAGTCCATACTCATCCAGTCTGTGAAATAAAGTCCATACTCATCCAGTCTGTGAAATAAAGTCCATGCACATCCAGTCTGTGAAATAAAGTCCATACTCATCCAGTCTGAGAAATAAAGTCCATACTCATCCAGTCTGTGAAATAAAGTCCATACTCATCCAGTCAATTAAATGCATTATACATGTACTATGGAAGCAAAGATCAGCTAATATAAATTAGGATGGTACCAAGTACTAGACCAATAAAATTGATGAAGCTCAATGGATTGCTCCATTTCTGTCATTTCTTTTTCCCCACAGTTAGTGCTTCCAGCCTTCTGTCATAAATATAAACAAATTCATACATTAATGGCAAAATTTAGTGACTCATTCTTGCAAAGTTCCCCAAAAATGCCCATTTTAATGTTAGAGTTAATTTAATTTACTACAGTACACTCAGTACAAGACTTTTTGGATTGTCTTCAACATTTATTTAATTCATTTATAAAACTACTGAAGTCTTAACAATGTTAATCCATATGATGACATTAAGAAATTCTGGATAAAGCACTGGCAGATCAGGTGCATTAAGCTATGGCGGATCAGGGTCTATGCAGTTTGCAGTGAGACTCGACTTATAACCTAGTATAGATGGTACCAAAATTCTTTTTTCAGAGTACATGGTTCATCCAACACGTACAGTATTCACTCATTAAAATACTCTCCATGGCAGCCAAATGGAATATTGCCTTGTGATGAGACTGCCTTATGATGAAGTTCCTAATACATATACAGTATTCCCTGACTCATCTACGGTATTCCCTGATTATAAGAATGTCCATAACAGCCACGGAGAATATTGTCTTGTGGTGAGACTGCCTTATAATGAAGTTCCTGATACATATACAGTATTCCCTGATTATAAGAATGTCCATAACAGCCACGGAGAATATTGTCTTGTGGTGAGACTGCCTTATAATGAAGTTCCTGATACATATATATATCCTGATACATATATTCTGATTATAAGAATGTCCATAGCAGCCATGAAGTATATTGCCTTGTGATGAGACTGCCTTATGATTAAGTTCCTAATACATATACAGTATTCCCTGTTTATAAGAATGTCCGTAACAGCCATGAAGTATATTGCCTTGTGATGAGACTGCCTTATGATTAAGTTCCTAATACATATACAGTATTCCCTGTTTATAAGAATGTCCATAACAGCCATGAAGTATATTGCCTTGTGATGAGACTGCCTTATGATTAAGTTCCTAATACATATACAGTATTCCCTGTTTATAAGAATGTCCGTAACAGCCATGAAGTATATTGCCTTGTGATGAGACTGCCTTATAATGAAGTTCCTGATACATATATATATCCTGATACATATATTCTGATTATAAGAATGTCCATAGCAGCCATGAAGTATATTGCCTTGTGATGAGACTGCCTTATGATTAAGTTCCTAATACATATACAGTATTCCCTGTTTATAAGAATGTCCGTAACAGCCATGAAGTATATTGCCTTGTGATGAGACTGCCTTATGATGAAGTTCCTAATACATATACAGTATTCCCTGACTCATCTACGGTATTCCCTGATTATAAGAATGTCCATAACAGCCACGGAGAATATTGTCTTGTGGTGAGACTGCCTTATAATGAAGTTCCTGATACATATACAGTATTCCCTGATTATAAGAATGTCCATAACAGCCACGGAGAATATTGTCTTGTGGTGAGACTGCCTTATAATGAAGTTCCTGATACATATATATATCCTGATACATATATTCTGATTATAAGAATGTCCATAGCAGCCATGAAGTATATTGCCTTGTGATGAGACTGCCTTATGATTAAGTTCCTAATACATATACAGTATTCCCTGTTTATAAGAATGTCCGTAACAGCCATGAAGTATATTGCCTTGTGATGAGACTGCCTTATGATTAAGTTCCTAATACATATACAGTATTCCCTGTTTATAAGAATGTCCGTAACAGCCATGAAGTATATTGCCTTGTGATGAGACTGCCTTATGATTAAGTTCCTAATACATATACAGTATTCCCTGTTTATAAGAATGTCCGTAACAGCCATGAAGTATATTGCCTTGTGATGAGACTGCCTTATAATGAAGTTCCTGATACATATATATATCCTGATACATATATTCTGATTATAAGAATGTCCATAGCAGCCATGAAGTATATTGCCTTGTGATGAGACTGCCTTATGATTAAGTTCCTAATACATATACAGTATTCCCTGTTTATAAGAATGTCCGTAACAGCCATGAAGTATATTGCCTTGTGATGAGACTGCCTTATGATTAAGTTCCTAATACATATACAGTATTCCCTGTTTATAAGAATGTCCGTAACAGCCATGAAGTATATTGCCTTGTGATGAGACTGCCTTATGATTAAGTTCCTAATACATATACAGTATTCCCTGTTTATAAGAATGTCCGTAACAGCCATGAAGTATATTGCCTTGTGATGAGACTGCCTTATGATTAAGTTCCTAATACATATACAGTATTCCCTGTTTATAAGAATGTCCGTAACAGCCATGAAGTATATTGCCTTGTGATGAGACTGCCTTATAATGAAGTTCCTGATACATATATATATCCTGATACATATATTCTGATTATAAGAATGTCCATAGCAGCCATGAAGTATATTGCCTTGTGATGAGACTGCCTTATGATTAAATTCCTAATACATATACAGTATTCCCTGTTTATAAGAATGTCCGTAACAGCCATGAAGTATATTGCCTTGTGATGAGACTGCCTTATGATTAAGTTCCTAATACATATACAGTATTCCCTGTTTATAAGAATGTCCATAACAGCCATGAAGTATATTGCCTTGTGATGAGACTGCCTTATGATTAAATTCCTAATACATATACAGTATTCCCTGTTTATAAGAATGTCCGTAACAGCCATGAAGTATATTGCCTTGTGATGAGACTGCCTTATGATGAAGTTCCTGACTCATCTACACTATTCCCTGATTATAAGCATGTCCATAGCAGCCATGAAGTATATTGCCTTGTGATGAGACTGCCTTATGATTAAGTTCCTAATACATATACAGTATTCCTTGATTATAAGAATGTCCATAGCAGCCACGGAGTATATTGCCTTGTGATGAGACTGCCTTATGATTAAATTCCTAATACATATACAGTATTCCCTGTTTATAAGAATGTCCGTAACAGCCATGAAGTATATTGCCTTGTGATGAGACTGCCTTATGATTAAATTCCTAATACATATACAGTATTCCCTGATTATAAGAATGTCCATAGCAGCCACGGAGTATATTGCCTTGTGATGAGACTGCCTTATGATGAAGTTCCTGATACATCTACAGTATTCCCTGATTATAAGAATGTCCATAGCAGCCACGGAGTATATTGCCTTGTGATGAGACTGCCTTATGATGAAGTTCCTGATACATCTACAGTATTCCCTGATTATAAGAATGTCCATAGCAGCCACGGAGTATATTGCCTTGTGATGAGACTGCCTTATGATGAAGTATATGATAAAGCACTTTATAATGCACATGAAATAGTGCTCCCTTATTATACTGCTGTCTATGGGAGCCATATGGTATTCCGGCGTTATGGTGACACTACCTTATAATGAATATAGGAAAAAGTACTCCCTTATTATAATGCTGCCCCTGGGAAAAAAGGGTATAGTGCCTTATTGTTGTGTTTACATTTTTGTGTGCACACAGCTAGTATCTCAGCTTCTAATGTATTATTTTGATGTTTGGTATGAGTTTTGGGGGACTGTACTTTATATAAAAATTCTGACCATATGCTTCAATGATTTTACACGTTTTCTTTTTCCATCATATTTTTATATGCCTTTTACAGAATTTTAAAATGTTTACATTTTATATGTTATATTTCTATTTCATATTTAAAATTATTTGGAATCTTTTAAATATCTTTGTGCAATTCAATAATTTAAATATTAAAACTTTAAAATTGGCTTCATAAAGATGTTATTGTACTGAGGTGTCATTTAACACAAATATATACATGCATATCCACATGCCCAATCAGGCAGAACTAAACAATTTTACTTGCCCAGACTGCTTTTACCTGCCCAACTATTACAGAGACATCAAAGTTGACAATGTTGGTGACCTAAATACAAATCATGTAAAAGACTTTACTTTTGGAACATATTCTTTGAGCCTTCTAATACCGGTTCTGAGAAATTACAAATTGAGACTAAGTCTGAGAATGGACTCGGATCACTATTATTTGTCCTATTTGGTCCCTACATTTGTCTTCAAAGACGAACTCATGGTGAAGTTCTTGTCAAGGTTAACCAGCATTTTATTGTTCAGAGGATGGACTGTAAACAAAACAGCATGTAGTAGTTTAATGATTTAACATTTGGATCAGCAAACACCAAGAACATCCTAAATCTAACTCATGCATCACCACCAAAATGCTCATGCAAGATTTATTTTCCATATCTGACACGCTGGATTGTTGCTAAGCAACTGTTGTGTTATAACATTTAATGAAACAAAAGAGGTCAAAGTAAATGGTTTCTTTGTACACAATAGAAAAACTGCAAAAACTCCAGTTCATTGGCAGCATTCTGTGGTACGTATACTGGCATTATCATACCGATATACTGGTAAAACAGCACACCCTTGATAATTACCTGTTGGTTACACATTGATCATGACTTTCATGGTTACCTGTGGGATATTTTAAATGAGCCTTATGCATGTTTTCATTTGTTTATGCTTACCTTGGAAACAATATGTTTTTAATCATTTTCACTTTCATTCAGTATATGTCCAATGAAGCTTAATTTCCAATAACAAAGCAGTTGCCTTAGGTTTCCAGACTTTAATATCCTGTCTAATCCAATTTAATGATTAGATCTGAGGCCTACATGATGTAAAATGTGCACATCATCATCAGGGGGCACCTGCAGATTTCCTATCCTTGCAGCAGCAGGAACTATTCATTTAAAGTCAATAAAAAGGAATTAGATTTAGATATTAAAAATATATTGACCATTCAGTTCCCACACAGACAACCTTGGAGACCTGGAAGAAATGGGGGAAAGGGGGTATTGCTGAGTCTGCATGATAATTGAAATGAAAATCTGATTCTCAGGTCAAATAATGCCTGGTTTAAATAACCTTGATATGGAATGAAACTTACATGTCTAGCAGCCAGTTGTCTGTTGTTGTGCATTAGCATAGTGTGTGTGTGTGTGTGTGTGTTTGTATGTGTGTGTGGTTTAACAGCATGTCAGCACAATACTGACTATATCACACCAATTATATGTATACCCATCTTACATCTCTCAGCACTTTTTACATCTATTTGTACCTTCAGACTCCTGTAGCAGAGGCAATGGAGAATGTCAGCATGTTATACCAAGTAGAAAATGGAGAATGTCAGCATGTTATACCAAGTTGATAATGGAGAATGTCAGCATGTTATACCAAGTAGAAAATGGAGAATGTCAGCATGTTATACAAAGTAGAAAATGGAGAATGTCAGCATGTTATACCAAGTAGAAAATGGAGAATGTCAGCATGTTATACCAAGTAGAAAATGGAGAATGTCAGCATGTTATACCAAGTAGAAAATAGAGAATGTCAGCATGTTATATCAAGTAGAAAATGGAGAATATCAGCATGTTATACCAAGTAGAAAATGTTTTATGTGACAATATGCTAAATACATAATAATTACTTGTTGACTTCTGGGCTGTAAAAATGGATAACTTGATATCAAAAGCATCACATCCTGTCCAATAATTAATTTTTCCTTACGTGAAAATCAATAAAATATACCATCAAACCAGATAAAGAAGACCATTGTTGGTTAGCATTTGTTTTTATAGAATGTTTTTGTTCAATATCTAGCATTTTTGAACATATATCCAGGATTTTACATCAGTGTTGTATCATTTACAGTTAGAATTCTGGGGTATCTAGCATTGGAAGTTAGCCATAGTATCTAGTTCTACTGGGGTATCAAGCATTGGAAGTTAGCTGTAGTATCTAGTTCTACTGGGGTATCAATCATTGGAAGTTAGCCGCAGTATCTAGTTCTACTGGGGTGTCAAGCATTGGAAGTTAGCTGTAGTATCTAGTTCTACTGGGGTATCAATCATTGAAAGTTAGCTGTAGTATCTAGTTCTGCTGGGGTATCAAGCATTGGAAGTTAGCTGTAGTATCTAGTTCTACTGGGGTATCAAGCATTGGAAGTTAGCTGTAGCATCTAGTTCTATTGGGGTATCAATTATTGGAAGTTAGCCATATTATCTAGTTCTACTGGGGTATCAAGCATTGGAAGTAGCTGTAGTATCTAGTTCTACTGGGGTATCAATTATTGGAAGTTAGCTGTAGTATCTAGTTCTACTGGGGTATCAATTATTGGAAGTTAGCTGTAGTATCTAGTTCTACTGGGGTATCAATTATTGGAAGTTAGCTGTAGTATCTAGTTCTACTGGGGTATCAATTATTGGAAGTTAGCTGTAGTATCTAGTTCTACTGGGGTATCAATTATTGGAAGTTAGCTGTAGTATCTAGTTCTACTGGGGTATCAATTATTGGAAGTTAGCTGTAGGATCTAGTTCTACTGGGGTATCAATTATTGGAAGTTAACTGTAGTATCTAGTTTCTACTGGGGTATCAAGCATTGGAAGTTAGCTGTAGTATCTAGTTCTACTGGGGTATCAAGCATTGGAAGTTAGCTGTAGCATCTAGTTCTACTGGGGTATCAATTATTGGAAGTTAGCTGTAGTATCTAGTTCTACTGGGGTATCAAGCATTGGAAGTTAGCCATATTATCTAGTTCTACTGGGGTATCAAGCATTGGAAGGGGTTAAAGGAATATCTAGTGTTCTTTTATCACAAATATATGTATAACATTGCTAACTGAATATATAGTACTCATTTATCATAAATATATGTATAACAGGGATAACTGATATGATAATAACATTCTTTCCTCATCATGGTAAAAGAAAAGTATTAGATCCTACCAAATAGTACATTTTGTTTATCATGAGTTTAATTAAAATACAGAATACTGACAGTATAAGAAAATTGTTGTGGTATTCATGCATGATGTTATAGTAATCTGTTAGGTTTGTCATAATTCCAATATACAACATGCAGTTCAGCTGTAAATTTACAATAAGTTTATTGCCATCACTTGAAGCTACTTTTCTAAAACAAGGAAAAAAATCTAAAAGAAAGTTGTATCTTTCATTCCTATGGCATTATCCCCAAAAACCTTTTATATATAATGAATATGTTATAACATATATCTCAGTAGACTCTGATCCCTGGAGCTTCATATAATGATGCATACTTTATACAACTGATTTGTCAGTAGACTGTGCTTCCCAAAGCTTGTATAATGCATACTTTATACAACTGATTTGTCAGTAGACTGTGCTTCCCAAAGCTTGTATAATGCATACTTTATAAAACTGATTTGTCAGTAGACTGTGCTTCCCAAAGCTTGTATAATGCCTACTTTATAAAACAGATTTGTCAGTAGACTGTGCTTCCCAAAGCTTGTATAATGCATACTTTATAAAACTGATTTGTTAGTAGACTGTGCTTCCCAAAGCTTGTATAATGCATACTTTATAAAACTGATTTGTCAGTAGACTGTGCTTCCAAAGCTTGTATAATGCATACTTTATAAAACTGATTTGTCAGTAGACTGTGCTTCCAAAGCTTGTATAATGAATTTAGCTATTTTGACTATCAGATATAAATAAAATTATGACTAAAAGACACATCATTAAGGGAATGATAAATCTTGCATAACTACCACATTAAACAGTTGTCTTAGACCCTTACATACATGATTGCTACAACATTATTCCATGAATGCAAAATAAAGTTCACCACAAAGTCAAATTTGATTCTTTATTATGCTGGTAATTAGTCATCAGCACATATTCAAATACTGGTAATCAGTCCTCAGCACATACTCAAGTGCTGGTAATTAGTCATCAGCACATATTCAAATACTGGTAATTAGTCATCAGCACATATTCAAGTGCTGGTAATTAGTCCTCAGCACATACTCAAATACTGGTAATCAGTCCTCAGCACATGATCAAATGTGAGATCAAAGTTCTGTTATGTGGTCTTCTGTTATAGCCAAGTGTAAATAATAGATCTCTCCAATATATCAATCAAGCTTATGTAGCAACTGTTAATTATTATTACCAGCCAATGAGAACTTCACTACAAGCTGAGGTCTGGTGTGGATAGTGTTCTATAATGTATATCATTACATACAGCCATTGAAGCCTCAGTATAAGCTAAGGCCTTGTATGGATATTTACAATGTTCTATAATATATATCAACTACACCCAATGAAAGCCTCACTATCAACTGAGGCCTGGTGTAGATAGTTACAGTGTTCTATAATGTATATCATTACATACAGCCATTGAAGGCCTCAGTATAAGCTAAGGCCTTGTGTGGATATTTACAATGTTCTATAATATATATTAACTACAGCCAATGAAAGCCTCACTATCAACTGAAGCCTGGTGTAGATAGTTACAGTGTCTTATAATGTAGACATTATGTAACTAAATTATAGGAAATATATAGTAATTGCTAGTTACACTACAACAGATTATAAAACTATTTCTTTGATTTTGCTCAAATTTGAAATTTATCCTAAACTATATTACTTTCACCTAAAGTAACAAGTCTGCAAAATTTCACAATTTTTTTAATGCATTAGAAAACATTTCTGTATGTAAATATGCATGGGTGTGTCCTGAAGCTAAGTTTCAAACGTTTTATGTTGTCATTTTTTACCAATTAATGATCACTTCAGAGAATTATTGATGGAATGGAGCTGCATTAATGTAATTATAATTTGCATGTTTTACATCCTGGTCATGCAACATTTCCTCAACATTTTAATTACTACAACCAAGCAACATTAACACACACACACTCGATTGTACATACAACCTAAAGCCCCAAATTAATTTTTCATGTGTTTATCATTTCTAAATTTAAAAGGTCATCACTACACACCAACCATATGGACGAGATGGCAGAAAATTATGGACATTTCCAAAACTGGATATCCTATTTACCATATACACTCAGTGATAAAATGAGTCCCACTGCAAACAACATAATGTGACAGTATATCAAGGTCTAGGTTGTTTTTATTTTACAGATTACTCCTAACAAACTGCACAGACTAAGATCTGCCAGTGCATTATGGGACAACAGATAGGCAGCAATTTTTTCTGGGATGAGCAAGCCATAATCAAGGGTAGTGTGCAGGGCACAAATTTAAATAAAATCCAAGGGACATATTTATCTACTGCACAATGGATGTTTCAAAAATTGGGGGAGGGGGGCAGCTGCCCACCCCCACCCTCTCTGGATGACCAGTTAACATATTTAAGTTACAAAGGTTTATTAAAACAAAAACAATATTTCTTGTTTTCACAAACACTAGTACATTAAATGGCCTTATTCATAATGCTCTTATTAGACTTTAAAATAAAAATTTGCCATAAAAATCACCTGTATTGGGCAACCTCGTGTATTGGGCAACCTCCTGTCTTGGGCAACCTCCTGTATTGGGCAACCTCCTGTCTTGGGCAACCTCGTGTATTGGGCAACCTCCTGTCTAATGTAGTCAGTTTTTGAAAATTCTGTGCACCAAATATATTGTAGAAATAAGTTATATTACACAATTGTCTGACTTGAGATGACACTTGCATCACTTCCCAGGGGTGGCTGCTTAGACAAGTTTGACAGTATAATTGAGTCAAGATGTCCTAAAACAGATGGCAAAAAGCCAGGTGTAGAACAAAGCAGTTTCAGTCATATGCATATGGAGACATCAAAAGAGAGAGATGGAGTTGGGTTATGCCTCTTCAGACAAATATTATCAGTAAGAAAATAGGTTGATTAAATTGAATTAAGGAGAGCAATGGCTAAAATTACCAAATGAGCCAATGGAGGGGTGGGGGGCTTGGTCCCCTCCTAATTAGTCAATGTATTATTTTTCCATGTGTCTGTCTTTATTTCTTCATGCCAATCACAGCCTCCTTTTATCAGTAGCAACCTCCATTATTAGATAACTAAAATACATTTACTTGATAACAATGCAGATAACTATGAAATGGTTATTGTTACTTGATGCCATCCCATTAATGAAATAAACCAGCTTATAAATAATGAGAAAGCAAGCCCATGGAACAGAATTAACTGCTGAAATATCTAATCATGCACAAAACTGTATGTAGTAATTACTGTTGCATTGTCAGAATACCTCATTAGCATCCTTTACAAAGGCTTGTTTTTAGTCTCTATGATAAACCCGAACCCCATTATTAGTATATATTACCACAACTCAATTATTAGTAAATATATGTGTATATTACCAACACATCACAACTTCATTCTTTGTACACGTATACAGTAACCTACACATCACAACTTCATTCTTTGTACATTTATATAGTACCTACACGTAACAACTCAGTTATTAGTAAATATATATGTGTATATTACCTACACATCACAAATTCATTCTTTGTATATGTATATATTGCCTACACATTACTACTTAAGTATTAGTATAAATACATGTATATATTACCTGCACATCACAGCTTCATTCTTTATATATGTATATATTACCAACATAATACAACTTCATTATTTGTATATGTATATATTACCTACACATCACAACTTCCTTCTTCGTATATGTATATATTACCTGCAGGTCATAACTTCATTATTTGTATATGTATATATTACCTGCAGGTCACAACTTCATTATTTGTATATGTATATATTACCTGCAGGTTACAACTTCATTATTTGTATATGTATATATTACCTACACATCACAACTTCCTTCTTTGTATATGTATATATTACCTGCAGGTCACAACTTCATTATTTGTATATGTATATATTACCTGCAGGTCACAACTTCATTCTTTGTATATGTATATATTACCTACACATCACAGCTTCATTCTTTGTATATGTATTAATTACCTGCACATCACAACTTCAGTATTCATATATGTATATATTACCTACACATCACAAGTTCAGTATTTGTATATGTATATATTACCTACACATCACAAGTTCAGTATTTGTATATGTATATATTACCTGCACATCACAACTTCATTCTTTGTACATGTATATATTACATACACATCACAACTTCATTCTTTGTATATGTATATATTACATACACATCACAACTTCAGCATTTGTGCATTGACATGATTATGTTACCTACAATACAACTTCATTATTATTATTACATGCATATTAGTTGTTACCAACAGATCACAACCCCTTTATTAGTATATAATACCTACACATCATAACTCCATTATGTTACCAAACAATCACAATTCCATTATTGTTATCTTGTACCAATCCATCACAACCCATTATTAGTATCTACTACAACTTGGTTATTAGTGTATATTGCCAAAACATCACTACCAAACATTAAAAGTCATTATTATATCTATTACCAACACATCACTACCAACATTACAACTCATTAGTAGTTACTACCAACACATCACAACCCCACTATTATTATCTACCACAACTCTGTTATTAGTTTGTATTACCAAAACATCACTACCAACATCAAAACTCATTAGTTGCTACTTCTAACACATCACAACTCATTAGTAGCTATTACCAACACATCACAACTCATTGGTAGCTATTACCAACACATCACAACTCATTAGTAGCTATCATCAACACATTACAAGTCCATTTTAGCATCTATCCCAATTCTGTTACTTTTATATATTACATACACAACACTATCAACATATCACAACTCATTAATATATATTGCCAACACATTACTACCAGCACATCACAACTCATTAGTAGCTATTACCAACATATCACTGCAAACACATCACATTTCATTAGTAGCTATTACCAACACATCACAACTCCATGATTATTATCTACCAGAACTGTTATTAGTATATATTACCAATACATCACTTCCATCACACCACAACTCATCTGTAGCTATTACCAACTGATCACTACCAACATATCACAACTCATTAGTAGCTATTACCATTACATTATTACCAGCACATCACAATTCATTAGTAGCTATTACCATTACATTATTACCAGCACATCACAACTCATTAGTAGTAGTCATTATCAACACATCACAACTCATTAGTAGTAGCCATTATCAACACATCACAACTCATTAGTAGCTATTACCATTACATTATTACCAGCACATCACAACTCATTAGTAGTAGTCATTATCAACACATCACAACTCATTAGTAGTAGCCATTATCAACACATCACAACTCATTAGTAGCTATTACCATTACATTATTACCAGCACATCACAACTCATTAGTAGTAGTCATTATCAACACATCACAACTCATTAGTAGTAGCCATTATCAACACATCACAACTCATTAGTAGCTATTACCATTACATTATTACCAGCACATCACAACTCATTAGTAGTAGCCATTATCAACACATCACAACTCATTAGTAGTAGCCATTATCAACACATCACAACTCATTAGTAGCTATTACCATTACATTATTACCAGCACATCACAACTCATTAGTAGTAGCCATTATCAACACATCACAACTCATTAGTAGTAGCCATTATCAACACATCACAACTCATTAGTAGCTATTACCATTACATTATTACCAGCACATCACAACTCATTAGTAGTAGCCATTATCAACACATCACAACTCATTAGTAGTAGCCATTATCAACACATCACAACTCATTAGTAGCTATTACCATTACATTATTACCACACATCACAACTCATTAGTAGTAGTCATTATCAACACATCACAACTCATTAGTGGCTATTATCAACACATCACAACTCATTAATAGCTATTACCAACAAATCACAACTCCACTATTAGCATATATCACAATTATGTTACTAGTATCTATTACCAACATATCACTACCAACAAATCACAACTCATTAGTATCTATTACCAGGATATCACTACCAGCACATCACAACTCATTAGCAGCTATTGTCAGCACATCACAACTCATTAGTAGCTATTGTCAACACATCACAACTCATTAGTAGATATTACCAGCATATCACAACTCATTAGCAGCTATTACCAACACATCACAACTCTACTATTAGTATGCATCACAATTATGTTACTAGTAAATATTACCAATACATTACACTTTTGTTATTAGTTCCCAAAAATCTGTGATTTTATGAGTTCATCTTTTTTCTTAAGTGCTCTCCAAAGACAGTTTGCTATATATTTATGGAATATTGAACAAAAACACCTGTCCTAAAATTGCCATGAAAATAATACCAGAAACCAGGCTTTGCAAATGGTTTAAAGTCTCAGAATTGCATATGTAACAGCCTTGGGTTTACTTCTGAGCTGGGATGTTTTTTTTTCTTCTCTTTTACCTCAAGATACATTTTTTTCAGCTTGTATAATGTATATTTTTTTCTGACTATAAATGATAGCAAGAACATTTTTTCAAACTATTTGAAAACCAAACTTTGTTTTTCGAAAATATTCTGACCCTTCAGAAAATCAAATGGTCGGTCCCTAATAGTACAACTGCCTGGGCTCAAAGATAACATTTAGTGACCACACCCAGGAACAGGGCAAATTAAGCACAAAAAGGAAATACACATAACATATATACATGCTTACAAGTTAAGTCCAACTGCAAAGAAAAATAGACCATGATCTGCAGTCACATAATATTCTGGAAGACCAGGATAAATGTTGCATGTTCTTCTGATATTCCTAAAAGCCATAAAGCTCCAGATCTGCTGGGTGCATTATGTTGAGGCAGATGTGGGTCTGTATCTGCTGGATGCATTATGTTGAGGTAGATGTGGGTCTGTACAGTCTGCTGGGTGCATTATGTTGAGGCAGATGTGGGTCTGTACAGTCTGCTGGGTGCATTATGTTGAGGCAGATGTGGGTCTGTACAGTCCACTGGGTGCATTATGTTGAGGCAGATGTGGGTCTGTACAGTCTGATGGGTGCATTATGTTGAGGTAGATGTGGGTCTGTACAGTCTGCTGGGTGCATTATGTTGAGGCAGATGTGGGTCTGTACATTCTGCTGGGTGCATTATGTTGAGGCAGATGTGGGTCTGTACAGTCTGCTGGGTGCATTATGTTGAGGCAGATGTGGGTCTGTACAGTCTGCTGGGTGCATTATGTTGAGGCAGATGTGGGTCTGTACAGTCTGCAGATGGACTTGACTTATGAGAACAAATTGTATATGTATGTTGTAGTTTGCAAACAAAACCAAACAGGGGATTCTATACATTACAAATCAAACCACTGCAAAATGAAATGGCTGCATGCATGAATGGAGTTACAAGAGAGAATAAAATGGTGTTATTTCAAGTACATTCGATCTTCATTGATAAATTTTTCATTGATATTTGTAAAACATTCCCAATGCAAGTCTAGCAGGAAGTCCAGACAGGCCACACATCAATAACTTGAACAACTGTGGTAAACCACTATAACTCTGGCAAACGTACATGCTAATTGACAGCCCCAGAAAATCACTCTGGCAACAGCACAGATTGATTGGCAGCCTCATAATATACTCTGTCAACATTACAAACTGAAAGCCTCATAAGATACTCTGTCAACATTACAAACTGAATGCAACAGTACAAACTGACAGACTCATAAGATACTCTGGCAACATTACAAACTGACAGCCTCATAAGATACTCTGTTAACATTACAAACGGACTGCACCAGTACAAACTGACAGCCTCATAAGATACTCTGTCAACATTACAAACTGACTGCTAGTCTCATAAGATACTCTGGCAACATTACAAACTGACAGCCTCATAAGATACTCTGTCAACATTACAAACTGACTGCAACAGTACAAACTGACAGACACGTAAGATACTCTGGCAACATTACAAACTGGCTGCTAGTCTCATAAGATACTCTGGCAACATTACAAACTGACAGCCTCATAAGATACTCTGTCAACATTACAAACTGACTGCAACAGTACAAACTGACAGACTCATAAGATACTCTGGCAACATTACAAACTGACTGCTAGTCTCATAGGATACTCTGGCAACATTACAAACTGACAGCCTCATAAGATACTCTGGCAACAATACAAACTGACAGCCTCATAAGATACTCTGGCAACACTACAAACTGACAGCATCATAAGATACTCTGGCAACATTACAAACTGTCTGCTAGTCTCATAAGATACTCTGGCAACATTACAAACTGACAGCCTCATAAGATACTCTGGCAACATTACAAACTGACTGCAATAGTACAAACTGACAGCCTCATAAGATACTCTGGCAACATTACAAACTGGCTGCTAGTTTCATAAGATAATCTGGCAACACTACAAACTGACAGCCTCATAGGATAATCTGGCAACAGTATAAACTGACAACATCATAAGATACCCTGGCAACAGTACAAACAAAATGAAAACATCATAAGACTGGTAATATTGACAATGTATGGCAACCCTGAGGTTGTTCATTTTAAGTGTACAGTCTTGGAAGAACTGAATAGCAGTATCAATACTTATGGAATTAAACTGACTTGCAAATATTTCAGTGAAACAAATTATGGGTGAATTCAAGCCACTTTCCCAAATGTAGACTTGTTAATTTCATAAAGGCTGATGATATTCTGGAGATTTTATTAAATTTTCATGAGAAGTTTAGCCATACTCACACACATTCAGATCTGTAGAATATATGTACAGGCAGAGAATAGCACAGTAGCAAGAAGGATGTCAACAGCAAACTACAGCAGAGTTGACAACTTCATTCTTGACTCCATGGTTACAGCCACTCCACTGATTTGGTTTAGTTTAGAAAATGTCATCAAGGAATCTATTATGGTTTTAAATAAGTAATAGAAAATAGTGAGAAGCAACAAGTTTTGTAAAATTCAACAAATAATTTATTTCCCTACAATACAAAGTGAAATTGTAAAAGAATGTAAAATATTTTGAATAAAATCCCAAATAATCATAGCATAACTAGTACAAGTCCCAATGAATAAAGTTAATCATAGCATAACTAGTACAAGTCCTAATGAATAAAGTTAATCATAGCATAACTAGTACAAGTCCCAATGAATAAAGTTAATCATAGCATAACTAGTACAAGTCCCAATGAATAAAGTTAATCATAGCATAACTAGTACAAGTCCCAATGAATAAAGTTAATCATAGCATAACTAGTACAAGTCCCAATGAATAAAGTTAATCATAGCATAACTAGTACAAGTCCCAATGAATAAAGTTAATCATAGCATAACTAGTACAAGTCCCAATGAATAAAGTTAATCATAGCATAACTAGTACAAGTCCCAATGAATAAAGTTAATCATAGCATAACTAGTACAAGTCCCAATGAATAAAGTTAATCATAGCATAACTAGTACAAGTCCCAATGAATAAAGTTAATCATAGCATAACTAGTACAAGTCCCAATGAATAAAGTTAATCATAGCATAACTAGTACAAGTCCTAATGAATAAAGTTAATCATAGCATAACTAGTACAAGTCCTAATGAATAAAGTTAATCATAGCATAACTAGTACAAATCCCAATGAATAAAGTTAATCATAGCATAACTAGTACAAGTCCTAATGAATAAAGTTAATCATAGCATAACTAGTACAAGCCCTAATGAATAAAGTTAATCATAGCATAACTAGTACAAGTTCTAATGAATAAAGTTAATCATAGCATAACTAGTACAAGTCCTAATGAATAAAGTTAATCATAGCATAACTAGTACAAGTCCTAATGAATAAAGTTAATCATAGCATAACTAGTACAAGTCCCAATGAATAAAGTTAATCATAGCATAACTAGCACAAGTCCTAATGAATAAAGTTAATCATAGCATAACTAGTACAAGTCCTAATGAATAAAGTTAATCATAGCATAACTAGTACAAGTCCTAATGAATAAAGTTAATCATAGCATAACTAGCACAAGTCCTAATGAATAAAGTTTTAATAAATCTTAGTGGTATTCCAAATAATTTCCTATGCTGAAGGTGTTGATGTGCTTGTAGTGGATGGTAGTCTGTAATGTACTAATGTACCAATGGCCTGAATTGTAATGATCTGCCAAGAGAATTGCATTAATATAATCCAAGGTTCCCTTATTTGATATCACTCTAATTCCCAATTACTGTCTCTGTCCAAGAATATTATTGATTACTTTGTTTTTCCAGTGAATATATAATATGAATAAATAAATTCCAGCCCAAATCAAACACTGAAAACAACAAATGATTCTGCTTCAAGTTCATACTGCATGAATGAGCAATTACTAGGTAAACAAGATTTTATATTTAAAAAAATTAAGACGCAAAAGAAGAGCCAGGATGTAGGACAAAAGTTAATTTCCAGAACAATCCAAGCTATAATTAAATAAGGTCTGCTACTAAAATTGTAGGGGCCCAAGTGGCTGAGTGGCCTAAAGCGCTCTCTGTCATGGATCACTGCCATCTCACCTCTGTCAGCGTGGGTTTGAGTCTCGGGCTTGGCCAACGTGGATATGTGAGAAAGCTTGCCGGTAGCTTCTTGTGGGTCGGTGGATCTTTCCAGGGTTTTCCCGGGTTCTTCCTCCACCATTAATACTGGCCGCCATGTATAGCCTATCTTGTGCTGAAAAATGGCGTTAAACCCTATAACAGCAACAACAACAACTAAAATTATACTAAAGAACATGATAAACATAATGTCATTGACTCAGACCAAGATAATAATCCTAATATTTAACCTACACTCACAGAGAAATATAAACTATGTATTAGCAGTTTGCAGAATTGAAAAAAAATCAATGGTTCTGGTCAGGTCAACAATGAACTTGATTTTGGGCAATTTTACATAACCCATGGCATATGACGAACAAAAAACTAATATACAGTGCAAATTAAATATACATGAGAATTCAGAATAGTTTGATGTTTGTGAAACCATTGGTGGGCCAAATATAAATGGCAAAGAACTATTGTGTATCAAATAAGAAATGTGTTACCCAATACCAATGCTGGACATGGCTAGACATTGCTAGACTGTTCCATACTTGCCTGTTCCCAACGGTGCAGATGATCAGACATGGCTAGACTGTTCCGTCTTCTTTATTATAATTTTAGTAGCAGATGATCAGGCATGGCCAGACTGTTCCTGACTTGCCTGTTACACTGTTCAACAGTGAAATCATTACTGACTTGAAAAGGCCCTAATCTGTAGTATTTTGGTGTGCCGAACACGAATATAACCGTGAAAAATTTGTATTGGCTCTCGTTTTGAAGATATTCATATACCTCATTTTCTATGTTTCACTGTGTAAATTTCTCCAGTAGGACTGCAGCAACATCCGGAATAATGATGTAACATTGCATAATACCATCATGCTCACATCATCCACAGTTGATTGCATCATTTTCTGATGCAATGCAATACTAATGCCATGCGGCTGCTGAAGTAAGTTGACGTCAGCAGTGTACTATACATGTGTAGGCCTATTATACTAATGCCAGGCGGCTGCTGAAGCTGACGTAAGCAGTGTACTATATAAAGCCCAATCAGATAGGTTCAGCATTTAAAATATTTTAGACGTTGTGCGAGACAGTTCAAGCTACTGTTACATAAAACTTATTATTTTATCCATTTACGTACAATAAAGAACAGTAATGCCTCGAAAGTGTGTTAATACCGCGGACAATTTTTGCTATATTTGTGGGGAAGTGACATTTGCCAACCAGAAGAAAAGTATCAATTCTCAAGTGAAGAAGGCATATCATCTTTACTTCGGATGCAAGGTTGGTGACCAAGACAAGCCTTGGGCTCCGCATATATGCTGTGCTACATGTACAACACAGCTTTCACAGTGGTTGAATTGCAAAAGGTCATCAATGCCGTTTGCAGTCCCAATGGTGTGGAGAGAGCCAAGCAACCACCTAAATGACTGTTACTTCTGCTTGGTTCCTCCTCTTTCCGGCGGAATAACGAAGCGAAAGAAGTCGAGAATAGTCTACCCAAACATTCCGTCTGCATTGAGACCAGTTCCACATGGTGAGGGACTTCCTATTCCAGAACCTCCAGCAGAATATTCTCTTGATTCATCTGACGAAGACAAAGGTGAGTCGACCTGTTCTTCTCCTGGTCCATCAGCATGCAGTGATCCAGATTTTCACTGTGGTGCATCATCAACCCCACACAGAATAACACAGGAAGAACTAAATGACCTGATTCGTGATTTGGACTTATCAAAGAACAAGGCAGAATTGCTAGGATCAAGACTCCAACAATGGAATCTTCTAGAAGAAGATGTCACAATTACTGCATATCGAAAGCGCCACCAGCAATTGGAGCCTTTCTTCAGAAAGGAAAGTAATCTGATATTCTGTTCCGATATTGAGGGCCTCATGAATGCTTTAAAAATCACTCATGACCCACAAGAATGGAGACTATTTGTGGACTCTTCGAAACTGAGTCTCAAGGCTGTGCTTTTGCACAATGGAAACATTCTTCCATCTATTCCAGTAGCGTATGCTGTCCACATGAAAGAGACATACGATAACTTAAGGCAGCTATTGAATTCCATTGAGTATAACAAGTACAGCTGGCACCTCTGTGGTGATTTGAAGGTAGTTGCCCTTTTAATGGGACTGCAGCAAGGATATACAAAATACATGTGTTTCTTATGCGAGTGGGATAGCCGAGCAAGGGAAATGCACTACATGAGGAAGGAATGGACTCACAGGCAGAATGTAGCTATTGGAGAGAAGAATATCCAACACCCAGCTCTGGTTGAGGCTCAGAAAATCTTGCTACCACCCCTTCACATCAAACTAGGTTTGATGAAGAACTTCGTGAAAGCCATTGACCGGACTTTGCCAGCATTCCGATACCTGCATGAAAAATTCCCTCGACTCAGCGAAGCAAAGATTGAAGAGGGAGTTTTTGTGGGTCCTCAGATTCGAGAGCTTTTCAAAGATGACCGGTTCAACAACTTGCTGGAAGGTGACGCGAAACAAGCATGGAATGCTTTTCGCCTAGTTTCTACAAACTTCCTCGGAAATGTTAGGGCAGAAAACTATAAGGAACTAGTAGAAGACATGTTGATGAAGTATAAGAAACTTGGCTGCAATATGTCTCCAAAGATTCACTTCCTTCATTCCCATTTGGATTTCTTTCCTAGCAACTGTGGTATTGTTAGTGATGAACACGGCGAACGTTTTCATCAAGATATCGCAACAATGGAACAAAGATACCAGGGAAAATGGTCCACTACAATGCTGGCTGACTACTGCTGGACACTCCTCAGAGATGCTCCCGAACAGCTGTACAAGAGACAGGCGAAGAAATCTAAGATGTAGTCAATGACTTGATTTTTTATAGGTAGGCTATTACAGTTGACCTTTTACTATTGGAATGCATTTCGTTATGTAAACATTAATTTCTTGCAGATTACAAAAAAACTAGAGCCAATTTTGCAATTTGACTGTCATATTCGTGTTCAGCACATAAAAATTGATAAGAATTGACTAATTTTATTTCAGTAACATGACTTTTGTAAAAATTTGTTGTCCAGTGTTACCAATGCTGTAGATGGCCATACATAACTAGACAATTCCTGACTTGCCTGTTACCAATGCTGTAGATGGCCATACATAACTAGACAATTCCTTACTTGCCTGTTACCAATGCTGTAGATGGCCATACATAACTAGACAATTCCTGACTTGCCTGTTACCAATGCTGTAGATGGCCATACATAACTAGACAATTCCTTACTTGCCTGTTACCAATGCTGTAGATGGCCATACATAACTAGACAATTCCTTACTTACCTGTTACCAATGCTGTAGATGGCCATACATAACTAGACAATTCCTTACTTGCCTGTTACCAATGCTGTAGATGGCCATACATAACTAGACAATTCCTTACTTGCCTGTTACCAATGCTGTAGATGGCCATACATAACTAGACAATTCCTTACTTGCCTGTTACCAATGCTGTAGATGGCCATACATAACTAGACAATTCCTGACTTGCCTGTTACCAATGCTGTAGATGGCCATACATAACTAGACAATTCCTTACTTGCCTGTTACCAATGCTGTAGATGGCCATACATAACTAGACAATTCCTTACTTACCTGTTACCAATGCTGTAGATGGCCATACATAACTAGACAATTCCTTACTTGCCTGTTACCAATGCTGTAGATGGCCATACATAACTAGACAATTCCTTACTTGCCTGTTACCAATGCTGTAGATTGTCAGATGCAGCTACAACGTTATTTGATTTGTTGTATGCTATTAAAAAGAAAGAAAAAATCCAAAAGACCCTATGCCCTTATAATATTGGCAATAAAGGAAGGAATATCGATGTCTATTGAATTCATACAAAAATGCAATTGCTGATTCCAGTATATAATTTAAATATCCTTTGTCCTAATTCATTATAAGTCAGAGTAACATATTTAATTTAACCCAGGGAAACAAATGTTTCAGTGCCGATATGCATTATGAGCAGTTTGAATGGATCTGTATTTTACATTGCCACAATCCCATACATTGCCACAATCCCATACATACAAAGTTTTGTTCAACTTGCCTCTTACTTCCCTCTAGGTAAAAGATATTTTGGATAATTATACTAGTAATGGGACAGAGATTTTATAACACATCTTTATTTCATTTGTCATAAGTGTGAATGACATCTGGATAGTAATGGTAGTAATTGGATATCGTTTTTATAACATGTTTTTATCTATTTATTATCCTATGTGTGAATGAAGATCTTTCCAATCTCCTACATGTGAAATACAAGTCTCCCTCCCACATGAGAAGCATGCTTCATAGGGCTATATTCCTGACAAGTCCAGATCAAAGTATTGGCAGAGCTTAATTGTCATTGAAAAATACCATATCTATATATTCTTGGAAAACATTCCATACTGTAAATTATGCTTCAATATTAATTATATATTGGGTCAACAGATATAATTCTATGGTGTTTATTGCTGTGATAAATACAAAGGAATAAATGAGATGTCTATTTGAAAAATCAAGTAGTAAAACCCCTTAAGGGCTTCTATTTCCCACCTTAAGCATGGAGAGTGTTCTTCCAAAGGTGTAGGTATGGTCATGTCCTGCAAAATTCTAACAGATTTAAGTATTGACAGATATTATCAATGAAAACTAGCAGGGGGTATCACGTCAGTCACAGTTATTGACATCTCTGTATTAGTTGTGAGAATCCTCAAAATATCAATATTTGGACCCTAGTAACACTGGAATATAGCATCTTTGGGTCCACCAAAGAATCTGTTTGCAGCTGATCAATGCCAAGACTATTTTCTCAGTCAGTCAGCAAGAATCGATAAACATGTAGGTAACCAACTCAAGCCAAGTTTTATTATTGACTTGTTTGTATTAGCTGTCTGATTCATAAAAGTTAGACCAACCCAAAAATTTAATAAAAAAAAGACTGTGACCCTATCTGTTCTTTACATGTAGTCCTTATGTTCGTTTGAAAAGATATTCTAAAATTTCATCAATGGATAGGACATTTGGATGCAGAAATGTGATTTTTAAAATTAGGACATTTGGATGCAGAAATGTGCTTTTTAAAATTAGGACATTCGGACACAGAAATATGGTTCTTAAGATTAGGACATTTGGACACAGAAATGTGCTTTTTAAGATTAGGACATTTGGATACAGAAATGTGACACAGAAATGTGCTTTTTAAGATTAGGACATTTGGACACAGAAATGTGCTTTTTAAGATTAGGACATTCGGACACAGAAATGTGCTTTTAAAAAATTAGGACATTCAGACACAGAAATGTGCTTTTTAAGATTAGGACATTTGGACACAGAAATGTGACACAGAAATGTGCTTTTTAAGATTAGGACATTTGGACACAGAAATGTGCTTTTTAAAATTAGGACATTTGGACACATAAATGTGCTTTTTAAGATTAGGACATTCGGACACAGAAATGTGCTTTTAAAAAATTAGGACATTCAGACACAGAAATGTGCTTTTTAAGATTAGGACATTTGGACACAGAAATGTGACACAGAAATGTGCTTTTTAAGATTAGGACATTTGGACACAAAAACGTGCTTTTTAAAATAAGGACATTTGGACACATAAATGTGCTTTTTAAGATTGGGACATTCGGACACAGAAATGTGCTTTTAAAAAATTAGGACATTTGGACACAGAAATGTGCTTTTTAAAATTTGGACATTCAGACAAAGAAATGTGCCTTTTAAGATTAGGACATTTGGACACAGAAATGTGCTTTTTAAGATTAGGACATTTGGACACAGAAATGTGCTTTTTAAAATTAGGACATTTGGACACAGAAATGTGCTTTTTAAGACTAGGACATTCGGACACAGAAATGTGCTTTTTAAAATTAGGACATTCGGACACAGAAATGTGGTTTTTAACATTAGGACATTCGGACACAGAAATGTGCTTTTTAAGATTAGGACATTCGGACACAGAAATGTGCTCTTTAAAATTAGGACATTTGGACACAGAAATGTGCTTTTTAAAATTAGGACATTAGGACACAGAAATGTGGTTTTTAACATTAGGACATTAGAATGCAGAAATTTGTTTCTTTTAGAACAAGTAATAAGGACACAGAAATGTTTTTTTAAGAATAGAAATGTGCTTTTTTTCAAGAAAAGAGATTGAGATATTATAGATTTTTAACTCACTAGGTTAAAAGTGCTAGTTTTACTAACAAAACCTGAATCTGGACTTCAGTCCACAATCAACTGTAAGTCTACAAATCAACAGTCTCATTTGACTTAAGTCTACAATCCAATAGTCTCACTGCTGTTTACAATCCAATAGTCTCACTGGCTGTCTACAATCCAATAGTGTCACTGGCTGTCTACAATCCAAGAGTGATAATGGACTTCAGTCTACAATCTGCCTGTCTCACTGGCTTAAGCCTATGATCCAACAGTCTCACTGGCCTAAGTCTAAAATGTAAGAGTAATAATGGACTTTAGTCTACAATACAACAGTTTCTTAAATCTTAAGTCTTTAATCCAAGTCACATACATGAATTTAGATGAGTCAGGACTTTAAAGTCAAACAGTTGCAATGGATGAAATTTGATAAATATCTAAAGTCTTAACAAAATCTGAGGACTTCATGGCAAAGTCCCATTCAGATCGGTCAATAGTGCCTATCTTCTATTACATAGCCATTTAATCTTGCATTATTGATACAATATTTGATGTCCAATCCATATTGTCATGTCACACACCCACATTGTAACTAATAAAGTGTTTTTTCTAATGCCTGTGTTAATATTATTAGGGGCAAAGAATTGAACTGAATAAATCTCAACTCATTTTGAATTTCATTCACAATGTCAAGCTAAATGCACAAAACTTGTAATATTAAATCCCAATTCATTTTGAATTTCATTCACACCATGAAGTTAAAAGCATAAAAGAATGGATACATAATTACAAAATCACATTTGTGTTTTGCTCTGAATCAGGGGAGCAAATTAGTTTGATAAGGATTATGAATTTATCTCAGCCTGGTGGCCTTGCTGTATCCCTACAGAATATCAAACTTGTTCTTTTAGCATGCTCAAAAGAAACACTTGTGTAGTTTGTGTTTAATCTGACATTGATACAATTTTTTAAGCACAAAACTTTTTGTGTTAAAGCCATAAAAAAACCGTTTCTGTGAGATTCACTTTGCCATGCCACTTGAAAAGTTCAAGATTTTTTCTTTGATGTCTTTCATGCATCATGAATTTTTTAATAAAAACCTAAGAATTTTCACACCAAAGTTGCACTTCCCATGTAAAAGTAAAAAAGGTATATCATCTTTATACTAGTACACACTGTGACTAGTCATGATAATAGTGCTTACACTCTTGCTATACCATTACAACAAAGTAAAATTACAAAATTAATAATTATACAGCAGTCAATACAGCTGTATCCTCTTACAAGATCACCAATGAAAACATGGCCTACCATAATGAAAAGTGGCCTGTGGATGAGTTGGGGGGCAGAAATGTAAGTTTAAACTACTTACTTTGCAAAGTTGGGGGGGGGGTATAAGCCATAGATTGGTATCATTACCAGTTCATTTCTGTGTTAAAACGTATTATATGTTGAGACATAATGGAACTGAATTTATCCTACCAGTAGCCCATCCTATCTAGCCATGGCTTGTTGATCCACTTTGTGTTGAAGTTTAACAGTGGAATGAATACCCCCAAGTGTATCATAGTAAAATGATGCTCCCCAAGTGTATCATAGTGAAATGATGACCCCAAGTGTAACAGTGAAATGAAGACCCCAAAGTGTAGCATAGTGAAATGATGACCCCAATTGTAACAGTGAAGTGAGGACTCCCAAGTGTATCATAGTGAAATGATGACCCCAAGTGTAACAGTGAAATAAAGACCCCAATGTGTATCATAGTGAAATGATGACCCCAAGTGTAACAGTGAAATGAAGACCCCAAAGTGTATCATAGTGAAATGAGACCCCAAGTGTAACAGTGAAATGAGGACCCCCAAGTGTATCATAGTGAATGATGACCCCAAATGTAACAGTGAAATGAAGACCCCAAAGTGTATCATAGTGAAATGATGACCACAAGTGTAACAGTGAAATGAGGACTCCAAGTGTATCATAGTGAAATGATGACCACACGTGTAACAGTGAAATGAGGACTCCAAGTGTATCATAGTGAAATAATGACCACAGGTGTAACAGTGAAATGAGAACTCCAAGTGTATCATAGTGAAATGATGACCACACGTGTAACAGTGAAACGAGGACCCCAAGTGTAACACAGTGAAATGAAGACCCCCCAGTGTAGCATAGTGAAATGAGGACACCAAGTTTAACACAGTGAAGTGATGACTGGAAGTTTAGCACAGTGAAGTGATGACTGGAAGTTTAACACAGTGAAGTGATGACTGGAAGTTTAACACAGTGAAGTGATGACTGGAAGTGTAACACATTGAAGTGATGACTGGAAGTTTAACACAATGAAGTGATGACTGGAAGTTTAACACAGTGAAGTGATGACTGGAAGTTTAACACAGTGAAGTGATGACTGGAAGTGTATTAACACAGTGAAGTGATGACTGGAAGTTTAACACAGTGAAGTGATGACTGGAAGTGTAACACAGTGAAGTGATGACTGGAAGTGTAACACAGTGAAGTGATGACTGGAAGTGTAACACAGTGAAGTGATGACTAGAAGTTTAACACAGTGAAGTGATGACTGGAAGTTTAACACAGTGAAGTGATGGCCTTAAGGCATGTGAAGATGTGGTATCCCTTAGTAATTCAAAATATGCGGAGTTTCTTCCTTTGTTCTTCTTTCTCTAAACATTATGAAGACATACTCTTTTGGAGTCTAATGCTTGGACTTGCAATACTACCTGGATCTTCCTTAAGTAGTGTTTCTAATCCAGATTTGTGTGCCCTAAGTGGTGTATTGATATATATTTCTAAATTATAATGAATAATGATTGAATTTATTATAAGCATGAGACAAATACAGTAAACCTCTAGCTTTGCTCTTGATAAATGTCTTCCAATGCTATTCAATTATTCTTCTACTTCAACATTCTATGTCTAAATTACTTTGATTCCCTTGGAACAGGTCTTTATACAAAACTATTAATCAAATTCTGACTCCATTACTTTTGGGTTCTTTCCACATTTTAGTGAGCACAAATTCACTATTATAATGCTTTTAGGTATTTCCAGATACAAAACTGTATGTGGTAATTTCAAAACATGAAAAAATACCAGACTTCATTTGCTGCCTTGCTTTGGGATTTACATTGTTTGATGCTTCCTTGCTTTTTTGTTGTTGACACCAAATTAGTTTCATCACGCTGACACCAAATTGTTTGAAGTTAATCCAGGGCCATGAAACCATTGTGTGTGGGCAGCTTTGTGCCATATGTTACTGACAAACAACCCTCTCATTGTCTGTACAATGAGGAGATTTTTAATTTTATCTATTTTATATTTTTATATGTTTAAGTTTGATGCTAATTTACAATATTGCTACTCTATAATAATGATTCAAAGGTAAAAATAAAATTAGCCTGAAAATGACTTTAGGCTACGAAACATATACTTTATTTTTTTAAGAAAATGTAATTTTTTCTGTGTCTTGGCAATTCCACCTTTCTGTGATATAATATATTCCCTGTTTATAAATGCTGGATGTTTTCAGCATTTCAGTAATTAAATTATTCATATGAAATATGTATTAAGAGAACCATATTATGAAATCTACCAAGGAGGGGGTCTGATCTCTATTATGAAATGTACCAAGAAGGGGGGACTGATCCCTATTATGAAATGTACCAAGGTCGGGGGGGGGGGGCTGACCAAATTATAAAATGTACCAAGGAGAGGGGCTGATCCCTATTATGAACTGTACCAAGAAGGGGGGGGGGGCTGATCCCTATTACGAAATGTACCAAGGATGTTCAATTAAAAGTTACCCACACTGGATACTAAAAGTATAGTTACCTACACTGGATGTTCAATTAAAAGTTACCTACACTGGATACTGAAATAATAGTTACCTACACTGGATATTAAATTAAAAGTTACCTACCCTGGATACTAAAATTATAGTTACCTACACTGGATGTTGAATTAATAGTTACCTACATTGGATACTGAAATAAGAAAGACCTGATCTAACATTACATAATGCAAACAACATATGCCTAGATCTGAGACTGCATAATGCAAACAACATAGACCCAGATCTGACATTACATGATGCAAACAACATAGACCAGATCTGAGACTGCATAATGCAAACAACATAGATCCAGATCTGACATTGCATGATGCAAACAACATAGACCCAGATCTGACATTACATAATGCAAACAACATAGACCCAGATCTGAAATGCATAATGCAGATGACATAGACCCAGATCAGACAGTACATAATGCAAACAAAATATACCCAGATATGACATTGCATAATACAAACAACGTATACCCAGATCTAACACAGCATAATGCAAACAACATAGACCCAGATCTGACACAGCATAATGCAAACAACATAGACCTGGATCTGACAATGCATAGTGCAAACAACATATACCCAAATTTGATATTGCATGATGCAAACAACATAGACCCAGATCTGACTGCATAATGCAAAAAACATGGACCCAGATCTGACAATGCATAATGCAAACATCATAGACCTGGACTTGACATTGCATGCTGCAAACAGCACAGACCCAGGTCTCTCATTGCATGATGCAAACAACATAGACCCAGATCTCACTTTGCATAATGCAAACAACATAGACCAGATCTGACATTGCATAATGCAAACAACATAGACCAAGATCTGACACAGAATAATGCTAACAACATAGACCTGGATATGACAATGCATAGTGCAAACAACATATACCCAGATTTTATTTTGCATGAAGCAAACAACATAGACCCAGATCTGACAATGCATAATGCAAAAAACATGGACCCAGATCTGACAATGCATAATGCAAACATCATAGACCTGGACTTGACATTGCATGATGCAAACAGCATAGACCCAGATCTCTCATTGCATAGTGCAAACAATATATACCCAGATTTTATATTGCATAATGCAAACAACATAGACCCAGATCTGACAATGCATAATGCAAACAACATGGACACAGATCTGACAATGCATAATGCAAACATCATAGACCTGGACTTGACATTGCATGATGCAAACAACATATACCCAGATTTTATATTGCATGATGCAAACAACATAGACCCAGATCTGACAATGCATAATGCAAACAACATATACCCAGATTTTATATTGCATGATGCAAACAACATAGACCCAGATCTGAGAATGCATGATGCAAACAACATAGACCTGGATCTAACAATGCATAGTGCAAACAACATATACTCAGATTTGATATTGCATGATGCAAACAACATTGGCCCAGATCTGACAATGCATAATGCAAACAACATGGACCCAGATCTGACAATGCATAATGCAAACAACATAGATATGGATCTGACATTACATAATGCAAACAACATGGACCCAGATCTGACAATGCATAATGCAAACATCATAGACCTGGACTTGACATTGCATGATGCAAACAGCATGGACCAAGAGATGACATTACATAATGCAAACAACATAGGCCCAGATCTGACAATGCATAATGCAAACAACATGGACCCAGATCTCACAATGCATAATGCAAACAACATGGACCCAGATCTGACATTGAATAATGCAAACATAATAAACCTGGACTTGACATTGCATGATGCAAACAACATGGACCAAGAGATGACATTACATAATGCAAACAACATAGGTCCAGATCTGACAATGCATAATGCAAACAACATGGACACAGATCTGACAATGCATAATGCAAACATCATAGACCTGGACTTGACATTGCATGATGCAAACAGCATAGACTCAGATATCACACTGCATTATTCAAACAACATAGACCAAGAGATGACATTACATAATGCAAACAACATAGGCCCAGATCTGACAATGCATAATGCAAACATCATAGACCTGGACTTGACATTGCATGATGCAAACAGCATAGACCAGATCTGACATTGCATAAAGCAAACAACATAGACCCAGAGATGACATTACATAATGCAAACAACATAGACCCAGATCTGACACTGCATGATGCAAACAACATAGACCCAGATCTGACAATGCATAATGCTAACAACATAGACCCAGATATAACATTGCTTGATGCAAACAACATAGACAAAGATCTGACAATGCATAATGCAAACAACATGGACCCTGATCTGACAATGCATATTGTAAACAATATAGACCCAGATCTGTCACTGCATAATGCAAACTTCATAGACTCAAACTTGACATTGCATAATGCAAACAATATAGACCCAGAGCAGAAAATGCATAATGCAAAAAAACAATAAACCTGGACTTGACATTGCATGATGGAAACAAAATAGACCCAGATCTGACATTGAATAATGCAAACAACATAGACCTGGATCTGACATTGCATGATGCAAACAACATAGACTCAGATTTGACAATGAATAGTGTGATGTCAGATTTGAGACTATCTTATTTGTTTTAGTGATTACTCCTAATTAACTGCATAGACCCAGATCTGCTGGTATAGTAAACGATGGCTGATCTGGATCTGTGTAGTTTGCATTTGGACTCAGCTTTTAAAAGAGTATATACTGTATTTTAATAGGAATACAGGTGGTTTGACCAAAATCCCTGTATTTCCTTTGGATTAACAGATTGCTAATATTCTATTATTGTTCTGCTTTGCTATTATTGATCTTTATGTGACTTGAATGGATTACTACTGTTTTCCTCAAGGATGAGCATTATTCTTGGTATTTTTAATCAGTTTTCAAATATATAAGAGACCCCAACAACTTTAACATAGAACTTAAGGATAAATATACCTTGTTCATTTGAGACATAGAACAGTGCCAAATAAATCATACACACACTATTGAAAACTGGAGGGAGGAAATTAGCAAGGTTTTGTAACTTGATGTGTTGAGATTTTATATGACTATTAAAGGCTTGAACTTTGGACCAATGTGATTAATTAAAGATTATATGGCTGTCAGTATTCAGCAGTCTGGTAATTTTACCTCCAAAACTTGTTAACATAAAATTTTTAATAAAACTTTCAAATATGAATTTGCTTGAGGGGTGAAAGCATTAATGGGAAAGCCTGTCTATATTTGTCAGTATGTTAACCTTCAAATCTAGATAGGGCAGTGCTACTCAGAATGTGTTAGTATGGTCATATAGAACACTGACAATCAAACCCTGGTCATATAGAACACTGACAATCAAACCCTGGTCATATAGAACAATGACAATCAAACCCTGGTCATATAGGACAATGACAATCAAACCCTGGTCATATAGAACACTGACAATCAAACCCTGGTCATATAGAACAATGACAATCAAACCCTGATCATATAGAACACTGACAATCAAACCCTGGTCATATAGAACAATGACAATCAAACCCGGTCATATAAAACACTGACAATCAAACCCTGGTCATACAGAACACTGACAATCAAACCCTGGTCATATAGAACACTGACAAACAAACCCTGGTCAAACATTCAGTGGCCACAACTCCACAAATGATAATGCTGATGGAACAGTAATAATCAGATTACGATGTTATGAAAATAAATCTGCATATCAAATTGGATTGAAATTCAATAGAAAATTAAGTGTGTTATTGTGTAGTAAGGAAATGGGCAAGTCCAACAATCACAGGTCACAACTCTGCCGATACAAGATGCAGTAAGCTAAATGTGCATCAAAGTAACAGTGACAATTAGGGGGAATAAGTTTGTACTAAAGCAATATTACCAATCTAACACAACCAACCTCATTATTATGAAGCCACCTGCTAAATTTGTTTAAAATTTGATGATTCACTGTTTAGAAATGAGGTGGGCAAGTATGACAATTGAGGGGAATAACTCCTGACAATTGAGGGGAATAACTCCTGACAATTACACTTAGAAAAGGTCTCCACAAGATCAAGGTGCATGATGTAATACCAATCTTGTTCAAATCAAGATTCCCTACATTTATTTTCAGTATCCTCTCTGATAAAGACTGGAATTTTGTTGTAGGGAGAATTATCATTAACATCTATACATTCTTAATGACATTTTTCACTTTCAGACATATGAAAATTTATAATTTGATTAGTGAAATACAAGAGAAGATAACCTTGTAATGTCGTACTCATGACATCAACTTATTGATCAATGATTCTTGATTTGATCAGATGCATAGAAAAATTTGGTTTAAATCAAATGAAAATTGAGTTATTATGCAGGAATAAAAGTGAAATGGTCCAGCAAGCAGGTGCTATAATTCGTAACTATCATGCTGTGTCATAATGATATAGCATGATGATAATCAAACTCAGGAAAGATTCTATCAGTAACAAGCTGTCTACCAAAATTTAACTGAAATCCACTGATAAAGTTGTTGTTTGGAAATGAAAGTGGATTTATCTTTAAATCAGGGACTATACATCCGATAACTGATGATAGAGAATTCTGACACCTTGACTGAGGCCTGACTAACTTGGTTGAAAATTAATACTAATCAAGGAGTGATTGAGGTGAAGAGGAAGTGGATTGGTTGGACAAGGTTCCATTGCAAACCAAATTTGGTTGAAATGCAATGATAATCATGGGAGCTATTTTGCAAAAACAACATGGGTGGTTATGACAGCAAAGGTTTACTAAATGACACTGCAGAAAGCTGACAATAAAATTCCACTAAGGTCTGATCAATATCAGGCTGTATAATGAAGTTGGTTGAAATGCAAACATAAGTAGGAGTGTTCTTGTGATGAAATTAATCTGGGTGGATCTGACAATCAGGGTCTATAACTCTGCTATACAAAGACACTGAACAGTGACAATAAAACTCAGCCAAAATAATTAAGTGCCAAATTTGGCTGAAATCTAATATAAAAATGAATGAAGTTATTTTCTGGGTGGGCCAAATTTGGGGGCTATAATGCCATTAAACAATGCTGAAGATCTAATTTATCCATGGTATCATGAATAACTGCAGCCATGAACAAAAGTTGGTTGAAATCTAATAATAATTATGAAGGTTTCTGTTCAGAAATGAAAAAGGGCAAACTGGACATCAGGGGCTATAACTTCACTAAATGATGATGTAGAATATTGGAAATCAAATTTATTTATCAAGATCAAGCTGCCTACCAAATCTGGGTTGAAATTCAGTAATAATTAAAATAATTATTATGCGGGAACAAAAGTGGGATGGACAGACGAACAAAAGAAAGGATCAACAAATCTAATTTATTATTGCCCATTTTCAATTAAAAACATTGAGCAATAAAAGAGTACATCCACTTCTTCGAGTTCATGCATCTATTCCTTAGTACAATTTAATGCTATTACACTGAAGACAAACCGTTTTTGTGGCCATCTAATAAAGGGAGAAAATAACCTTATTTTTTAATAAAGGCAGACAGAATTGTCTCCCATCAATATGAAAAATGATTTGAGTCATCATGATCTGTTTGAAGGTTAAGGTGTGTACAGAGTTTAATCCATTCAACAACTGGTAGGTGATGAACATCAATATCATTGTAATGAACCCGTCACACATAAACATTCCACATGTTGGTTATATAGGTATAAGAATCCATAAATGTAGTAACTTTTTCATGAAATTTATAACGGAGTTCTGTAGTCTCTGTCTTATGACACAACTGTAGTAAATAACTTTTTCATGAAATTTATAATGGAGTTCTGTAGTCTCTGTCTTATAACACACCTGTAATAAATGTAATAACTTTTTCATGAAACTTATAACAGAGTTCTGTAGTCTCTGTCTTATAACACACCTGTAGTAAATGTAATAACTTTTTCATGAAACTTATAACAGAGTTCTGTAGTCTCTGTCTTATAACCATCATTGCTGTAATGAATCCCCAGGCATAAACTTATAGTCTTTAGTTCTCCCATAAAATATGTATTAGAATAGAAAATATTTTTAATTTTAAATCAAAGATTGTGTCAACTAAATATTGTTCTTTACACACTATAGCAGGAGACCATTGTAGGTGATGTTTGAGAATACTTCCTTAATCTTGTATCATGAATACTTGTCATTAAATACAGTACCGGTATTGTGCCTATGCTTTAGTGTTAATAATACTAATTAAACAGTTTTGTTTGTATTGTGCAAACTCTAACAAATTATGTTAAGTACTTTGAAATGTAGTTAGGGGCTTACAATAATTCTTAGTAGACCTGCCCCTCCATTGTAAAATCTGGACAGATTTCTAATTAGCATGACCAACCAAAATGCTGCATTTGTCAGTGTTAAAATTCCAGATCTGAAACATTGTTACTCGAAATGTTGAGTAAAGATTTAGAATGGTGGAGCCAGGCCGTATTCTCTGGAGTAAAAATTTAGAATGATAGGGCCAGGCTGTATTCTCTGGAGTAAAGATTTAGATTGGTGGGGCCAGGCTGTATTTTCTGGAGTAAGATTTAGAATGGTGGAGCCAGGCTGTATTTTCTGGAGTAAGATTTAGAATGGTGGAGTCAGGCTGTAGTCTCAGGAGTAAAGATTTAGAATGGTGGAGACAGGCTGTATTCTCTGGAGTAAGATTTAGAATGGTGGGGCCAGGCTGTATTCTCTGGAGTAAAGAGTTTGAATGGTGAGGCCAGGCTATATTCTTTGGAGTAAAGATTTTGAATGTCAGGGTAAATATAAGAAATGATGGGATTAGGCTGCATATTTCTGAGTCAAAATTTAGAATGGCTGGGCCAGGCTGCATATTCTCAAGTAAGGATTTAGAATGGTGGGGTCAGGCTGCATATTCTTGAGTACAAGTTTAGAATGGCAGTGTCTGGCTGTATATTTTTGAGTAAACATTTAATTCTTTTGTTAAGATTTAAGATGGTGGAGCCAGAATGCATATTCTAGAGTAAAGCTTAAAAATGGTGGAGCCAGGATGTATATTCTTGAGTAAAGACTTAGAATGGTGGGGGTCAGGCTATAAACTCTTGAGTAAATATAAGGAATGATGGGTTAAGACTACATATTGAGTAAATATAAGGAATGATGGGTTAAGACTACATATTGAGTAAATATAAGGAATGATGGGTTAAGACTACATATTGAGTAAGTATAAGGAATGATGGGTTAAGACTACATATTGAGTAAATATAAGGAATGATGGGTTAAGACTACATATTGAGTAAGTATAAGGAATGATGGGTTAAGACTACATATTGAGTAAGTATAAGGAATGATGGGTTAAGACTACATATTGAGTAAATATAAGGAATGATGGGTTAAGACTACATATTGAGTAAATATAAGGAATGATGGGTTAAGACTACATATTAGTAAATATAAGGAATGATGGGTTAAGACTACATATTGAGTAAATATAAGGAATGATGGGTTAAGACTACATATTGAGTAAATATAAGGAATGATGGGTTAAGACTACATATTGAGTAAATATAAGGAATGATGGGTTAAGACTACATATTGAGTAAATATAAGAATGATGGGTTAAGACTACATATTGAGTAAATATAAGGAACAACGGGGTCAAGCTGCATATTTATTCCTGAGTTTAAGATTTAAGATGCAAGTTGCATATTCTTGAACAGAGAATTAGAATGTTGGAACATTCTTGAGCAAAGTTTTGGAATTTCAGAGTCAGGTTGCTTATTCTTGAGCAAAGTTTTGGAATTTCAGAGTCAGGTTGCATATTCTTGAGCAAAGTTTTGGAATTTCAGAGTCAGGTTGCATATTCTTGAGCAAAGTTTTGGAATTTCAGAGTCAGGTTGCATATTCTTCAGCAAAGTTTTATTCTGTGAAATGTTGCCCCTGAAAACTTGTTTGATATGATACATATATGCAGTTTCAACAGTTTGAATTAGCCTACAGGCAACATAGGATGATGTGATTCACTGCCGCATCAAACAGACCATTTCTGGGCTCAGATGCAGTTCTTTGAGAGGACTGAAGACACCATCAAGATGATTTTCAAGGCACATTCATGATGAAGATGGACCCTGTTCATATGCATTGTGAACTCCTTACCCAAGTGGGTGAAATGTTGAGATGGGATGATCTGAGATAGCTAACAAATAATCCAGGATGGAGTTGGAATGTCTTGACTTTGATTATAACTTACCTGATGTTTCTGTAGTAGTTATTTCAGAACTCTGGAAGTCATGGAGATGCCCCGAATATAAACCGTAGGAATTTCCTGGAGGACTTGTGTATTTGAACCTAGAGTTACGCATCTTGCAGATCCACACTGATTGCAAAGTCCCCCCCCCCATGGCATTTTGAACCAGTCACAGTGTCTCCATTCTGATCCATGCTACCAGGATGAAAAAGTTTTAAGAGCTCAATCCTATGAATGGCCAAAGAGTGCATCAAGTTTTAAAACCACGGACATGGTTAGAAGCCTGGTGATTTTGTGTTCCAAATGATCTCTACTACTCCTTATGTGAGAAGACTGTCTGTTTTCTGTTCCAGAACATAGGCTCACAATAGATCTTTCAGGACACTTGTAGCAGAGGGAGCCCTGGACAATGGGTACTTTACCCTTGGTCTTGTGCATTTTTTTCTCTCATGTATTTATAGGATGCTTATTGTTCTATGCGATACAGTGATAACTTGGATCCTGTCAGTGTCAACACTCTTACTTTGAACTACAGCCATAGGGGTAAGTGCTGAATTTTATACAAATCCAGTTTGTAAGTGTATTGTTATAGTTTAAAATACCTTTCTTCAATTTACTGCCTTTATTTGTTATTCTGCAGGCTTAATACCTAGAAAAAACAGTTGGTATGTTACAATTTATCGCTAAGGGTTTTATTTGACATAAAACAATTTATTAACATATATTTATGGATTTCTTCTCTGTATTTTGTTTCTTCCTTGTTATGACCATATTGATTTATTTATAGCTGTCTGTCTGTATGTGTGGATGGATGGACAGATGGCTAGATTGGCTAGAAGAACCAGGATGTTGAGGCTAGTATCCGTAGTGTGACAGTGAAGCCATTTCAACCGACAGTGTATGTTTCATGCTGAGAATTGTTGAATATGGACATATAATTCTGGAGGATGAGTAGTGTGACAGTGAAGCCATTTCAACTGACAGCATATGTTTCATGCTGGGATTTGTTGAATTTGGACATATAATTCTGGAGGATGAGTAGTGTGACAGTGAAGCCATTTCAGCCAACAGCGTATCTGTTTTATGCTGGGATTTGTTGAATATGGACATATAATTCTGGAGGATGAGTAGTGTGGCAATGAAGCCATTTCAACCGACAGCGTATGTTTCATGCTGGGATTTGTTGAATATGGACATATAATTCTGGAGGATGAGTAGTATGGCAGTGACACCATTTCAACTGACAGCGTGTTTCATGCTGGGATTTATTGAATATGGACATATAATTCTGGAGGATGAGTAGTGTGGCAGTGAAGCCATTTCAACCGACAGCGTATGTTTCATGCTGGGATTTGTTGAATATGGACATATAATTCTGGAGGATGAGTAGTATGGCAGTGAAGCCATTTCAACCGACAGCGTATGTTTCATGCTGGGATTTATTGAATATGGACATATAATTCTGGAGGATGAGTAGTATGGCAGTGACGCCATTTCAACCCACAGCGTATGTTTCATCCTGGGATTTATTGAATATGGACATATAATTCTGGAGGATGAGTAGTGTGGCAGTGAAGCCATTTCAACCGACAGCGTATGTTTCATGGTGGGATTTGTTGAATTTGGACATATAATTCTGGAGGATGAGTAGTATGGCAGTGATGCCATTTCAACTGACAGCGTACGTTTCATGCTGGGATTTATTGAATATGGACATATAATTCTGGAGGATGAGTAGTGTGGCAGTGAAGCCATTTCAACCGACAGCGTATGTTTCATGGTGGGATTTGTTGAATATGGACATATAATTCTGGAGGATGAGTAGTATGGCAGTGAAGCCATTTCAACCGACAGCGTATGTTTCATGGTGGGATTTGTTGAATATGGACATATAATTCTGGAGGACGAGGAATAATGATGTGAGTTCTCAACTCCTGGATAAGGTAATGTTTACAATGACACATGGTTGTGAACCATATTTAAATTGCTTTGTAACACACGGTTATTTGAACCATATTTAAATTGCTTTGTAACACACGGTTATTTGAATCATATTTAAATTGCTTTGTAACACATGGTTATTTGAACCATATTTAAATTGCTTTGTAACACACGGTTATTTGAACCATATTTAAATCGCTTTGTACCACACGGTTATTTGAAAATATTTAAATTGTTTTGTACCACATGGTTATTTGAACCATACTTAAATTGCTTTGTACCACACATTTATTTTGAACATATTTAAATTGCTTTGTAACACACGGTTATTTGAACCATATTTAAATTGCTTTGTAACACACGGTTATTTGAACCATATTTAAATTGCTTTGTACCACACAGTTATTTGAACCATATTTAAATTGCTTTGTACCACACGGTTATTTGAACCATATTTAAATTGCTTTATAACACACGGTTATTTGAACCATATTTAAATTGCTTTGTACCACACGGTTATTTGAACCATATTTAAATTGCTTTGTAACACACGGTTATTTGATCCATACTTAATCTACATTATGGCATTTTGTTGTGTGAACAATATTTATCATTATTATATAGTTGTGTGAACCACTTATATTTCATTGGTATTATATGATTGTGAACCATACTTATTTTATTTTTCATCAAACGATTCTGTGAATCGTACTTGTGTCTGTTCATTTGTCTCGTATGATTCTGTAAATTATATTCTTTTCATTGTTGCACATTGTGAATGTGAGAACCATACTCACATTCTTGTTAAAAATGCATGTATATGTAAAATGCTCAGTATAGTAGTAGTGTATCATGTAGTGGGTGGGTGTGTGTCAATTTGCATACGTGTTGTAGTGAATATGTATTTTTTAAATTTTTTTTGTTTGTTTCATAAACTTTCATACCTACACATCGTGTTGCATTATCATTCAATCCAAACATCCATTTGGTTTAAATCCTGTTACAGACTGGTCTTCATACCTTCTACATAAGAAAAGATACCATTATGGAGCTTAGTGTTGGGTAACCAGTTTACATGACCAATCCAATCATCTGACTGCATGGACTGACTATACATATATGTTTCGGGCAAGTAGCAATTCTACCTCAACTAACTGAATAGTTCCTCAACCTTCAAAAATTCCCATATCAACTCAATAAAGTTAACTCATGACCAGTTCTATTTTGTCTTTGATCAGTTGGCAACTGAAAATTCTCCATTTTCCTAACTATGATTTATAAAATTAAAAGGCTTTTCCAGGTTGGGAACAAACAAATTCTTGAAATTTTCTTTCTGATTTCCCAATTGCATGGGAACCTAGAGGATTGATCCGATTCGGTGTTAACCATGATCAAATGATTCTGATTCCAGTTTTGACATAACAGTCATTTCCTTCCTGTTGCATCAGATGAAGCTGTGTTGAAGTTGCTACTACTTTTGATCCCCTGTACCATGTCAAAACTGGTCCTAATGATGCCACCTCTACAGTCACTGTAGGTCCAGATGGTCCCCAGTACCATATCAAAACTGGTCCTAATGATGCCACCTCAACAGTCACTGTAGATCCAGATGGTCTCCTGTACCATGTCAAAACGGGTCCTAATGATGCCACCTCTACAGTCACTGTAGGTCCAGATGGTCTCCTGTACCATGTCAAAACTGGTCCTAATGATGCCACCTCTACAGTCACTGTAGGTCCAGATGGTCTCCTGTACCATGTCAAAACTGGTCCTAATGACGCCACCTCTACAGTCACTGTAGGTCCAGATGGTCTCCTGTACTATGTCAAAACTGGTCCTAATGATATTGCCAAAAACAGCTGTTCAGTCAAGGATGTGAAGGTCGAGCTTGTGTTGTATGTGATGCATTGGGTGAAATGGTCGTCCAGATCTTTTGTATCAGCAATCTACTTTCAATGATTCCATCAGAAAAAACTACTAATTATGTCCCAATCTCTATTAGTATAATTATATGCTTTCCCTTTATTGGGTGTGTCCTGCCTGGCCAAGAATGTAAAGAAATTAATTGCACCCTCCATGTTCCAGACATTTAACATGATTATCCTCTGCTCGTTTAAAGTTTAACTCAGAGTACTTAATCATTCCCATTGTGCTGACACATGTAAATACAGTGTGAATCCGCTATAAAACGCTTTGTTATAACACACATTTGGATATAACACATTCGTGGTGTGGCTCCAAAAATTTCATATACATGTATTTTTCTTGTATGCGAAAAATATTCTTTCTTAAAAGTATGAAAAAACATAAAAAGTTCATTATCGTTTTGAGGAAGAGAAATTTTATGTATTTTTCTTGTACATTGAAAAATAGTTTATTCTTTTATAAAGTACAATAAATCGTTTGTAAACAGTTTATTCTGGGAAATTGCAGGGCTTTGCCAATGTTGCAAATTGTGATTTTTTCCCTTTACTGGCGGCAAAATATACCATCTGGTAATTATTTTTTTATTGGTGACATTGTTGGCTTTTTAAACTTGTATATACAACCATTGGTTTGGATTGGAGAAATTCAGAGGCTCAATGAAAGGAAGCTGCAAACCTGATATAAAATGCACTGAAATTTATTTATTATTACATGAACAATTTCTTTGTCCATATTGACAAACAATCTTAACAGTGTATTGTTATATCATAATCTGCTTATGTTGACATATAGCATGATTACTAAATGTTGTGAAATATCTGTTCTTTTGTTGTTTTTTTGGACATTTCTGGTAGCAGAAATCAACCGGACGAGGCATTATCTCATAATCTATCTTTCGTCAGGTTTTCAACCGCTTGCTAGTAATTAATATATTTACATAGACTGACATTTGTATGTGGATGGTAAGTAAAATTCCTCTTCATTTCACTAGGAATTAAATCCTTCAGAACACTCACATTTTCTGGAGTAATCCCTGTCATCAGACCAGGTCACCTGTGTCTCTATCATCCATAGACCCTTTTTTAAATTTCTGATGCATATATGGAAGGCAGCATCACTCCACTACCACAAATGTAAAAAAAAATCATTCTTGTTGGTCTATTCAATAGGCGGGGAGGAACAGTAACTACAGTTGACCAAATGACAGCTAATTCTTTTTTTGTAAATGTACCCAGATAAAATATTTTGCTGAAATTTCAAAGAAAACAGATTACCTTTGAAGTACCAATTGTTATGAAAACGTACTACACAAATGGAATAAAAATCAGTCTCAATCATGCAATACATTTTATGTTGCCACCTCAATAAGAAATTGGCATTTGTTTGGTTCTCCAAAGCTGTCCTTTATTGATGACTTCAATAACACATGCCCCCTTCATCAAAGAAAGCTGATTACAATCTTCAATTAAAAAAAAGAACCTTTCTTCAAAGGAAGTCAGTGCCAAACTTAAATAAAAGCAATGGAATCTGATGGCTTGTTTCATTGTTCATAAAGAAGGAACAGCCAAAAGTGTTAGTAATTGTGTACTTGTGAGTGAATTGGTCAGTGGCTAGGGCCAGCCAAAAATGTTAGTCATTATATACTAGTGAGTGAATTGGGACAGTGGCCTGGCCAACCAAAAATGTCAGTAATTATGTATCAGTGAGTGAATCAGGGCAGTGGATTGGGCCAGCCAAAAATGTTAGTCATTATATACTAGTGAGTGAATTGGGTTAGTGGCCTGGCCAACTAAAAATGTCAGTAATTATGTATCAGTGAGTGAATTGGGGCAGTGGATAGGGCCAGCTCTAGAATCCAATGCATGTCATAACAGGCTAGCAAAGCTAATGCATAATGTAGGAAAATCATGATACTGTGTTTTGCAAGAGACAGCAAATGGACTTGAGCAGCATTTATCAGTTAATTATTGTTTTTTTTAATCAATTTCATTTCACTCTTGGATGAGTGTAAGCTCAGGTAAAATTGGCGGCCATGAGTGGCCGAGTGGTCTAAAGTGATCACCATTCCAGATCACTGCCATCTCACCTCTGTCTGCGTGGGTTTGAGTCTAAAGCCCGGCTAACATGGGTATGTGAGAAAGCCTGCCAGTAGCTTCTCATGGGTCTGTGGTTCTTCCTGGGGTTTTCCCGGGTTCTGCCTCCACCAGTTATACTGGCTGCCATGTATAGCCTATCTTGTGCTGAAAAATGGCGTTAAACTCTACAACAACAACAACAATCAGGTAAAACTGGCATTCCAAATTTAAACCCAGCTAAAGAACAGGAGCTTAGCCTTCCTTCCTTGGCATGAGTCAGTTACAGTGACATAGTTTTTATGCTTTACAATGCATTTTGTTTAGCAACAGTACATTATCCTCACACAAGGCTCACCAATTCTAACATTAACCTCCTAATGCTGAGCACCACATAAGGCAGCTGTTGGTAACATTTTTATAAGGCTGCATCTACGGCAAATGCTGTAACCACTTTGGCCACCAGAGCGGTCAGTTACAGGGACACAGTTTCTCTCTCACACATGCACACACACACACACTGCTCCAACTTAATAATATACTGCTCCCCTGGGAATGGAAAGATACAACAAACACTGGTATATCAAAATACTGACAACAAAAGTCAAGTATCGATAATTTATTAAAAGGTTTCATCCCATATTCATTTAATCTAAGAAGTGACATCAAACAGCACACAGACACTTGCAGGAAAGCTTCCTATAACTCAGTCTATCTGATGAATTAGGATATACAACATCTATAACAAAGCAAATATCAGCAATACCTTTTTATCAACATGAAATAAAACTGAACTTGTTTCCAATTTATTTTATGAGAAAAAAAAACAATAGAAAAAATATATTTAATATTATAGCAATGGTTTCTACACTTAAGCATTTAGAACAGATAGGAATCATTTGTCAGTGGATATCTATAGCATCTACAGGCAACTAATTATGTACCTTTATGACAATAATTATGTACCTTTATGACAAATGGTTCACAATAAACATTGTTCATGCAATAGATTCTGTTAACATACAGTTCACTCACCTGAGACCCATTAAAAATTGAAATTTAATAACACACTTCCACATGTATCAAAGACTGGCAAATATACATTTCAGAAATATGGCAAATACAGTAAAAACTGTCATGAGAGATCACTGCTATGAGAGACCATGTGTTCTGTGAGACCAGGATCTCCATGTACAGATTTATTGACTATATAGTGCTATGACCTGTTATGAGAGACCACTTGTCTTGAAAGATCATTATTTTTGACAGACTGGGTGGTCTATCAAGACAGGGTCTATTTTATACAGTACAGAAATATCATTGTGGATATATTAGAGACTGTTTTATCAGGAATATTTGGTTTTTTTCTCAGCATTCCATTGATGAGGAAACAACTTTCCCATAAACACTGTATTAGCACAATGGAATAGTAATAAAAAGATCTCATAAAATACAATTTTAGCAAAATAGGACTTTCAAAATATTTAGCACTTACTTAAATGAGGTGCCAATATTGAACCCATTACTACTTGTTTACTTCACATCAGGTCACTAGAAAATCATGGCATTTTTATTGGTACCCAGTATGGAATGATTCTGGATTTATTTAACATTAGCAAAGTGCTTGTACTGAACCCAGGTTGGGTCTCTATTTACCCATTATCATTTTATACAAGTCATTAAGAAACATCATGAATTCACCTCACTAATAACCTTAATGACCTTTCTTTAACATATTTTCAAATAATTTTCCTGCAGAGGCAAGGCTCAGAAAAGCGAAGATGTTTTTAATAAATAAACATTAGTTTGTTGTGTCATAAAACAAAAGTCTAGTCTTGTTCCTATTGTATTGGTATAACCTCATAACAAACTTCCAACTGACAAAAATTTAACTTCTTATGGGGGGGGGGGTAGCCAGGAATAACCTTACCAATGAGATGAACTAATATTCTGTTCAATCTATTTAAAATATAAAAAAATCTGGAATTACCTATAGAATATGTTGCTACATCATCGAATATGTGAACAAATAATTAAATATCTTGTACAAGGATGTGGAAGATAAATGAGTCGCAAAAAAGTTCTTAACCAATAAAACAAAACAAAAATTAAAAAACTTGTCAGATGTGGTGCATTAGGTACTTCTGTTTTTATACAAAACAAAAATTAAAAAACTTGTCAGATGTGGTGCATTAGGTACTTCTATTTTTATACAAAACAAAAGCAGTCTCTTGTATATATAGCTGTTTGTTATACAACACAGAAACATTTCTCATATGATGAACTTGTAAACCAAAGGGTTATATTTCATGGTTATTTACAGTGTTTGAGGTCTCAGCACAGGATGGTCCGATATTGTTCACCTGGCTTACATAAGTTAACCCGTGACTATTTTACTAAGCTGGCTGATGTAGTACTGTAAGAACATAACCCTATATAAACAATCTCCTAACATATGTATCATGTAAATATTACCTGTTTTACTATGGTCCGAAACAAAAAATTTCCAAAGATAAAGGCATACTTAATAACTTATGCACAACACAGGACTCATTTCATAAAATATCCAGTATGTCTGGTGAGTGCCGTAACATTTACTTTAATATGCAAAAATCTTACTCCTAATAAAACTTACTGGATATTTTGATGATATAAAAAAATATCTGATCAGAAATAGTCCATAACATGTTGAAAAGTTCAGCCAATCAGATGCAAAATCATTCCATTAATTTGATAAAATCTTGCTCCAAACTGTACTCATCTGAGATCTTGATGATTTAAGTACATTTATCATGTTTATTTAAACTCCAATTAGAAACAGCCTCCAGAGTGGAAATGAGCTCAGCCAATCGGATGAATGCTCAGTTTGCTAATATGCATGGGTCTCATTATCAAACTAATGCAAGATATTGATCACATACTTTAATTCTGATCCAACAAGTGGCTTCCAGATCTATGACAATCTCAGTGAATCAATGTCAAATAGTTCATTAATATGTGTGGGTCTCACATGTTATAGAAATCATCCAAAAGCTTGATGATTTAAGTCCTTATTCTAAGGTTGATTAAGTCAAATCATAAAAATAGCTTTCAGAGATGTAACAAGCTCAGCCAATCAGATGCAAGATCACATCATTAATACACATGAATCTCAATCAGCCAATCAGATGCAAGATCACATCGCTAACACACATGAATCTCACTCATGACTGTACTTATCCAAGATCTTGATGATATAAGCCTACATTCCGAGTATGATCAATATGTTTTCAAAACAAACAAATATATAATTTCTGGGTGGGTGGGGGGGTATAAAGCTCAGTCAATCAAATACAAACTAATCTTGTTAATATGTAGGGAACATGATATTTATCCAGATGTTGAAAATCAAAACCCACAATCCAAGTTTAATCAAAACTGGATCAGAAGTATGATCTCCAGATTGTTAACAAGCAATTGTTGATGGATAGATGACACATGATAGGTGATGAATGGAAGACACAGAGCCATACCATAAGCTCATTTGGTCTAATAACCAGGTCATCTCAGAATAACTAAAAGGCATTCCTGCTATCTCCTGAACCAGCTGGGGGCCAAGCTTTTAATCTTGGATTGTTGTTCTTTCTCTTGTAGCATTCTGGCCTGCATTTCTTGCTGCTCCTGTTACAAACAATGCAATGAATCAGATATGCACTACCCATATACAAAATTAATACCATATTCATTTGTATATAACATGTCCTGAATTGCATACAATGGAAACCTAGTACCATCCATACATGTGATTCTACCAGTGGTAGGAAAAATTTACTGTTTTTAAAAGTCATCTATCAAACACACTGCTTTTGTGTTGAAATCTACTGCTTTTGAACAAAAAAGATTTATATAAAATACTTAGAAAACAACAAACAAACAAACAAAAAAATCAAATGAACAAACACAACATCGAGTATGTTCCAGCATGCTATGACTAGTGCCATGATGTTTGACTGAGTAACGTATTTACCATATATATTGGGACATGATAAAATAATTTTTTTCCTGTCCCAGAAGGTATGGGTAAACTTTTTTCACCTAGGACATATGTTCCAAGACTTAAGAAATAAAATAAATTTGTACTGAATTTGTGCCCCCCCCCGCATGTAGCAATAAAATAGAAACAATAATAAAAAGGAAGAACTATCCATGTATTGTTATCATTTATTCCTATTTTTCATCATGAACATTAAAGAATAAAATATATCCACAAACTCCATATATGTAGTGTTGGCTTCCATACTGTAGTGTGTATCGCTTATGTCCGATAACACACGACACGTTGACTGACACGAACATTGAGAAACAAATTGTGTTTGGTTGTGCTCAAAGGTTTGAATAAGTTATCCAAATAAAAACTTCATCCAACAAAATCGCAAATGAGAGGGAAATAGTCAACCGATATCTTGAAGACAACTGTCATTCACATATGACACTATCTTGCAAATAAAAATCATTATTTGAAAACACATTACTTGAGTGCAAGTGACAATCTTTTCACTAGCATGGGTTACAAAAGTATCATTAAAGCAAGTTATCGCTGTGTATACTATTTACCCGCAAACATCAATGCTGTTTGTATTAATTATAACTACAGATGCCAAGCACATAGAAACCCAGTTGGTGAATAAACAAGACTGGCACCAAGCAGTGAACTCATTCTTTGAACATATCAACAGGACATCAAAGACAAAGATTATTTTTATTACAAAGGAAGCCGACCTCAGAAGCCAACTTCTGGATAGTTTAAAGCCAGTTTTTCTTTTTTAAAGGCTATCAATACAAAGGTTATTTTATTGCAAAGCAAGCTGAGTTTGGAAGCTGACTGTTTTTTTTTTTAAGTCTGCTGATTTATTTTGTTGAATATATAAAGACGTCCGACATATGGATGCTAACTTGGGTTCCTATTCACAGGAATTTTGAAAACAAATTGAAACAATGGAACAAATTTTAAAGTGACACAATGTAGTGCTTCATGCACGGACATCAATGACCCAGCATCGCCCCGTAGATTTGGAGAAAATAAAGTCATTTTATGAATTTGTGAAGGCCAGAAGAGAAGTATTCTTTGAACTAACTGATAGGACATCAGAGACAAAGGTTATTTTTATTACAAAACAAGGGGACCTTGGAAGCCAACTTTAGATTCTTTTAAGTGTGCCAATTTTAAAATAGTTTTTTTTTGTTGAATATACAAAGATGGTCGACATATGGAAGCAAACTTTTCACCAGTATTCATGGGAATTCTGAAAATAAATTGAAATAACGGAACAATTTTTAAAGTGACACACTATAACGCTTCGTGCACAGACATTGATGACCAAATGTTGCCCAGAAGATTTGGAGAAAATAAAATCATTTGATGAATTTATGAAGGCATGAAGAGAAGCTGATAATTTTGCCAACAATATGATCATTAACATGGATGAAATTTTAGTGTACTTTGATCTCATTCCTGGACAGACTGATGATAATATGGGGATCAAAAGCGTGAGAATTAGCACAACTGGTGCAGATTTGAAGAAGAAAAAAATCTTACTTTAGTCCTTGCAGTTTCTGCTTCAGGTGAAATGTTGCCTCTAACGATAATTGTGTGTGTAGGCAAGCAGCAAAAGTCCTGAGTCTGCATTTTCTGTTTCATACAAAGGTCCTGAGTTTGCATTGTGTGTTTGTGTGAAGGTCCTGAGTTTGCATTGTGCTGTATTTCATGCCAAGGTCTAGAGTTTGTATTGTGTGTTTCATGCCAAGGTCTAGAGTTTGCATTGTGTGTTTCATGCAAAGATTTCGAGTTTGCATTGTGCTGTATTTCATGCCAAGGTCTTGAGTCTGCTTTGTGTGTTTCATGCCAAGGTTCTGAGTTTGCATTGTGCAGTATTTCATGCCAAGTTCTAGAGTCTGCATTGTGTGTTTCATGCAAAGGTCTAAGAGTTTGCATTGTGTGTATCATGCAAAGGTCTAAGAGTTTGCACTGTGTGTATCATGTAAAGGTCTTGCATTTGCACTGCATGTTCATAAAAATGACCAACCTTTACACTGGCCACACACATATAATACTAGTTGGGTAATGAAATATAATCTGTAATACGACTTTTGTAGATGAAATAGTTTTGACCTCAACTGATTTTAAGTGGTAGAATGGAACTTAACAGAGCCAGGTTTCAGCTGAATCCCAGTTTATTAGTGTTATGGTCAAAATTACATTTGAATCAGATAGTACTTTTAACATTCAAGAATCTTTCTGTTTTCTAAAACGTTAATGATCATTGTCATGGTGTTGATTTATGCAGTGACATGTACCATATATACTTGTGAATAATTTGGATCCAAATAACACATATCTTTATGTCGCAACTAAACGCACTGGCAGATCGGGGTCTATGCTGTTTATTCTATTGATTACTAAACAAAAAGCTATTTGCTGTTTCCAGACAGACCCAACTTAAACACGAGTATATGATACATGATCATCCTTGTAAAATTAAACCTTATAACATGCAATATAAATAACAAGAGTTCCTCGATGGGCCTGATGCTCTACTGGGTGAAATGAATTTCCAGGAATTTAAAGTAAGATCATTTCTTCCTTTTAACTGTCAAGTGTTGAAACCATATCTGACATTCTTCAGTGATAAGAAGATTTTCAAATAAGCTGCTGTTGTACACATACTGCCTGACATTGGCACCATTTTCATATTGGACAAAGCAGATATGATTGAAGTCCTTTCGTGAAAACCTCATGCCATGATGATCATTAATTCAGAGGGAGTAGTGATAACAAGATTTTATAAGATACTAATTGTGGCAGCCACAATGGATGTCCAACAAGCACCATTTTCATTTAGAACTAACTAGGTATCATGAGAAGCCTATTGGTGAAAATCAAATGCTGATGTAGCCTACCATTCAGAGAGGAGTAGAGATAACAATATTGTCAAGACGACATATTCTGGAGGAATAGCGATAACATTTTCAAGATGTTTGCTTTGGCGGTCATATTGGAAATCAGATCAACACCATTTTCATTTTAACACCATCTGGACATCACAAGAAGTGTTCTGGTGAAAACCAATGTCAATATGACTTATTGTTTAGGCAGAGTCGTGATAACAAGATTTTTATGATAGCTGTCATATTGGATTTCAGATTGGAACCATTTCCATTTAGGACCAGATACACACCATAAGAAAATTTTTAGTCAAACCTCCATTTTTTTAAAAAAATGACCATCTGTTTAAGATTTTCAAGATGTCTTTGCTTGTGGCCATATTAGATATTGGATCAGCACCATTTTCATTTATGACTGACTAAATATCATAACAAGTCTTAAAAAAACAAACAACATGATAAAATGATCATCCATACAAGAGTAGCGATAAAAAAAATTTTTAAGCATGGCCACTGTTGCAGCCATATTGGATGCCCAAGAAGCACCTTTTTCATTTAGACCAACTAGACATGGGATGAATGAGTGTGCAAAATTTCAAAACAATCTTCAATGTAATTTAGCAGGAGTAGTGATAACAAATTTGTGCTAAAGGATAGACAGACAGACAACAGACCATGGTCTATGACCAGTAGAACTAAAATATGTCAATATTTTGGGCAAAATGTTCAGTTTATGTGCTTGAGTCTTTGCAAGTTTTCTTGCATGGGTGAAAAACATTCTGGTTTCCAATCCTCCCCTTTGATATTACCTTTAACACATTAACCCCTGGAGCTTTTTGTCATTTTCGACTGAAAATCGAGTAGGAAACACATTTTGAAAGCTATTTCTGAATAGATTCGAAAACACCAAATCCCCGGTCATCTTTCAATAACATACTGCCTAGTTGTGTTAGAAACATTGTTTTTCATTGGCTGTTTGACTCGCACATGAGCAGAATGGTAAAAAATGGAGTTCTTTTTTTGTTGTTGTTGCTAAATGGAACCATTATTTTTGTATGTAGACCACTCTTTATTCCAAATGCCCATCTTATCCTACTTTTTGCAAAGGTTCATCTGTCTGTTTGCAGTTCGTACCGGTTTGCCTTAGATCTGAGACCAAAAAGTCTAAAATCCAGACACAAAATCGGATTCCGACTATGGGTGAATTTTGGGTAGAAAAAAGTCGGCTCCAAAAAATGAGGTTTTATTTCTCTGTATTTTGTAGTGCAACTGGATATTCCAGATTATTTGGTATCATTGTAGAGCTACATCTGTCTACCTTTCTATAATACTACCCACTTTAGTGTATCATGCATGACCATGACACTACAGAGCTCGGCAGTAGGCTACTACCTCCTGCCCCATTAAGTCGTTGCTAGGGGTTAATGTGTTAAGAGAACCAGATAGAACTGATGTGGCTCTCTAGCAGAAAAAGATAGAGCTGATTTGACTTCATTAATAATTAAGTTCAGTAATCTTAAACTTGGGATTGCTTACCCTTAACTTCTGCTGATTTTCTTTAAATTTTTCTAAAGGATCATCAAATTCACCATAGTATTTTAGCACTGGCCTTACATCTTCAACACCTGAGGCAGCAAGTGCTGAAATAAAGAGATGACAATATAATGGAAAGCATCTAATGTAGGTGTGTTATTGCTCACCTTCCATATGTTACCTGTGATATTTCTTTTAGTTAACATTGACATTTTTCATAAAAGTTGACTGGCTACAAAAGATGACAGAGAGTACTGTCATTAATTTAAACACTGGAAACCATATTTTTTCTGGACACCATATTTAACTTTTTGGGATAAATTTCAATAGTATTAAAACTTTCTGGACAGTAAGCATGTCTCTTAAAACCAATAAAAAGCAAATTTTATATGTGAATTACATTTATACAGGAATACTTACTCAATCACATCAACATTTAGGGAATATAAATAAGACTATTAATAAATTCATCTTTTATGCCTATATCATAGACAAAGGGCAGTAACTCTTGTCCATTACTTCCCCTTGCCACTGCTAAGGGTCGCCAGTTTTAGGTTGAGTGAACTACCAATGATGCTCACATAACAAGGTGGTTGGGAGCATCTTCAAGTAATATGAATGGGTATGTATTCTCAGAGAAACAATTTACTATAAATTTTGCTTACTCATCTGAATACATTTTCCACTCCCATTAGCATTAGGAGAATAGGTAATATCAGAAGGGAATGCTTAGCATCCTACCTAATTCTTAGGTGTCCTTATAAGGAAGAATGACTGAATTAGCACGTGAATGATAACCTGTTTGTCAACTTATAGCAACACAACTTGTGTCAAGTGATCCGTGACTGCTCTATCAGGCTAAACAGATGACCAATGAAGTCTTCTTACCATCAAAATTCACTGGTGAATCCAGTGTAGCTATGAGACTGTATTGGTTTAATTACGCCTGGGCTGCAGCCACAGGAACCAGCTGATTCAGATTTTGTCTCTGTGTTTAAAATGCTGGAGATAAAAACTTGTTACAGCTGACTGCATGCCAGCCAACATCTTTGATGTCTCAGATCAAAACACTGTCTTTCAATTCATGGCTTGAAAAGAATGCTCAAATTTCTAAAGCTGAAATCCTCACATGGTGACTTTGAGCTATTGAGACCTCAATGTACACCAAGTGTATAACCCACTAAAACCAGGAAGACTGGGCTTCAGAGGTGATATCCTTCCTTCTCACCTTCACAGGAACAAAAGAGTTGTTGCCACGACTTGTCTCTGTGCACTTCAGGTAGTGCTTGAGTACACGGAGAAGATTTTGCATGGCCAACAGATTCTATTTTGGAAACAGGATCAGGGATTAAGGTCGATTCAAATCAAAGTTGGTTACTAGGCCTGAAAGATTTTCATCATGACCAATGTCTCCTCTGCCATGATCCCTGGATGTGTCAGATATGAAGTTTTAGCCTTTTATGGTAATTGGTGCCAACACTTTCTCCTCATTGAGCCAGAGGAAAAAAGTAATCTAGTTGAGGTATCAAGGTACTCAAAGGGATGATGCAACTGACTCAACACCAGACCCTGAAAACATGCCTCATTTCCTCATAAGCATTCAGAGTGGATGGCCTTCTTGCTCTTGAGATTCAAAGATCAAAGGTTTGATTTCTTTCTCTTCCTAGGTTGTCCTGAAAAGAGCCAAGTTTTGAAGGAGAAGATGGTCTGGGCAGGAGTGAAACATTGCAACCTTGGTTGTTTTAGAAAATTCAGCTTGGCAGTAATCTTCTGGTGGGACTATAGCTAGTTTGATCAAATTGTTGAACCAGGACTTGTCCCATTTCAGAGGGGCTATCAAAATTATCTTGCAGTTCTAACTGCATATTTTCCATATTAATTCTAATAACTCATTAGTATTCCTTTCTATGTAATTGCCCTTACCTGACAATTAATAACAGGTATTCACCACATTCTGTTCTATGTAATTGCCATTAGAATAGCTATTCATCCAAGAATACCATAGAAATGCACACAACCAATAACTTCTTTCTGACAATTTTATCTTATTTTAAACCTTAGCTATGTAAAATAACAATGTGTAAAAAAGTTAAATACTCCAACGTTTCACAAGTGATCATTCTTAAGCATTCATTACAGGACTACTAAATATATTTTATCTGTAATTACTCTGAAGAAAATTTGCCACATCCTCCAATGCTCTATCATCATCATTTCCCTTCCATCTCTTCAATTTCAGTGTGTTCTCTTTCTGTAGCTGGAAAGAATTCTCATTCCAGTCTAAGAAGATCACCTTGGATAGGTCACGATTTAAACAGGACAGGTCCTACAAAGGAAAAATATTATTTTGTATTACGCAGTTGGATAGGTCACGATTTAAACAGGACAGGTCCTACAAAGGAAAAATAATATTTTGTATTACGCAGTTGGATAGGTCACGATTTAAATAGGACAGGTCCTACAAAGGAAAAATATTTTGTATTACACAGTTGGATAGGTCACGATTTAAACAGGACAGGTCCTACAAAGGAAAAATAATATTTTGTATTACACAGTTGATAATTTAGTTTCAAACCTAATGTATCTTATTAGGGGCATTCTTTTTATCCTTAACATGTATGCAATAAAAAATGCTTAATATTAACCAGCAAGTTAAACAATATATAAAGCACCTGTACATAAATTAGGCTCTTTTTGTTAAAAGCCCATGTTTCAACAGTCAATGTAAAATACAACTGTCATATTTAGGTTAAACTCCAATGCATTTGTTCTGTTTCTGAGCAGAAAGTTAAGACTGCTTTAGAAATTTCACTAATTGCTGAATACTAGATTGGCTGTTTGAAGGATAAATGATAAAATAAAATAATTAAAAATATGGACTAAAATTTCTGATATCCAAATGATGTAGATCTCAAATAAAATATGGTATATACCATATTTTATGTAATACTAGCACAATGCACTATGGTATATACCATGTTTGATGTAATACTAGCATAATGCACTATGGTATGTACCATATTTAATTTAATACTAGCACAATGCACTATGGTATATACCATATTTTATGTAATACTAGCACAATGCACTATGGTATATACCATATTTTATGTAATACTAGCACAATGCACTATGGTATATACCACATTTAATGTAATACTAGCACAATGCATTATCGTATGTACCACATTTAATGTTATACTAGCACAATGCACTATGGTATGTACCATATTTAATGTAATACTAGCACAATGCACTATGGTATGTACCACATTTAATGTAATACTACCACAATGCACTATGGTATGTACCATACTTAATGTTATACTAGCACAATGCACTATGGTATATACCACATTTAATGTAATAATAGCACAATGCACTTATCAAATTATCTGGACAAATTTGGCAGGAAGAGTGTGGGGTGTCAAAGTTTATCATGTCCATAACAGCTCTGGTTACCTAGTGGTTGAAGCATCTGCCTCGGATTTGGGAGGTCGCAGGTTTGAACATCGGCTCAGTCATACCAAATACTTATAAAAATGAGACTAACAACTACCTTGCTTGGTGCTAAGAATTAAGAGGTTAGTGTTAGGACTGGTCGGCCTGGTGTCATGATAATGTGACTGGGTGGGACATCATGCTACATATCTGTGGCATGATGCCCCAGTGAGTCATCACTATAAACTGCCACACTACAGACATCATAGCGATATGTCTGAAAAATTGTTAAAGCTACATTAAAAATCTAAATCACACACACTCATGTCAAAAAACCCATGTCCTAGTGAAGCGTGTACATATTAGAAGAGTTACCCCCCTTGTACCAACTAAAATAAATGCAAGTTCATGTTTTTCGATTGATTTAACCAGCACAGTTAAGGTGGTAACATGGCACCAGTCATGGAAAGTTCCAAGAAGATCTGGATGTTCTAGGCATCATGGATTTGCTCTTAGTTTTGATCAGAAAAAGAGAGGTGTGTATTTATTAAGGAATGTGCAGGTATCACACCAACTATGATACACAATGAAAACCAAAAATGAAAAGAAAGAAAAAAGACAATAAAGTACCTTATTCTCCTTCTAACTAATTTATCTAGAAATCTTAAATTATCTCAATATTTTCAAAAATGAGAAAATTGGCATTGTTAAAATTTGCTCCCCTACAGAAGGGAATGGATTACAACTAGAAATTGTCCACTCTCTGTGTTCATCAGCATTGATTGTCTTCAAAACTCATGTCCAATTAAACAGAAGAATTCTATGAGAAAGTTTTAAGTAAATTATTGTTCCAAGAATACTTAACAGATCACATTAATGTCTGGAAATAAAATGCTGCCATGTCTTAAAACCAGCCCTTCTGAAAGACAAAAACATGTCTTTCCCATCTATGTATCATACAGATGTACCAAGTTAAAATCTATGGAAGGAAACTTCCATATACCATTATGATTACCTCCTCCTGCCACTGCTAGGTATCCACCCAAAAACTGCTTTTATTCAGTTATGCCTGAGCAAAACTTTCAAGGATGTGTGCATTCAGAGGAGGTCTGGATGCGAGCAGATAAGTATTCTCTGACAAACATAATTTACTATAAATTTTCTTTCTCTGTCAAATACTTGACCCAAACACATTAAGGTAAGGACAGTAAGTAAAAGGAAGAAGAAATGCATGAGCATACAACCTCTGCTGCATATATCATTTGAATGAAATAGGGTTCCTACATGAATGACAAAAATGTTTCTCTATAAAAAAAAAGCAGGACAACCAAAGGTCAGATTAAATGCAATGTCTACACAAAGATAATAAAAAATGAATGACATTTTCTTACCAATAAAAATTCCAGGTGCATTCAATGAAAGCATTAAACCTATGCACATGAGGAGGTTGAACTGTTGTTAACCGAGTCTAGCGGTCATCTAGGCTACAGGCCTCACCATATTCAATTCTATTCACTGTGGCACTAGATCTCAGAGGCAGAATTTTGAAATGCTGGACCATGCAAGTGAGTCACATCATTTATCCCTCTGTTTGAAACATTGCATTCAAACACAAGGCTCAGAGAAATTGGTCAGATCTCATGCGTGTATCTGGTTTTGTGAAATCTAAGAGCATGCTGAGTGTAGCATATATGTCAAGGCTTAAAGGTCATGTTGTTAATTTTCCAGCATTTTCTAGAAGGAAGAGAAATCATGCCTCACAACTGTGTTTTGTGTTTCAAGTAGTGCCTAGGAGCACAGACCAAGTCTTGCAGATCTGCCTCTCCCAACATATCAGTCAAGGAGAACAAGTGAATTATTACCTTCTGGAAATAGTTTGGATTTACTAAAAAGACATGTAATTCACTCATCCTAAGAGCCAAAGTTTGGACTATAGAGAAGCAAGGTCTTGTACTTATCTCAGCTGAGCCATGTCAGAAACCAGGAAAGGCTTCATTTGGGGAACAAGATGAGTGACAGGGCCATAAAATGGTCAAAATTGCCTAGCAAGTCTGACAAATCCTTTTCATGGCATATATCCTCTCTCACATGATGTCTGAATGTGTCAGAATCATGAAATGTTATCTCTTAATAGTAACGGGATATAACTCAGATAAACTTCTTCATTAATGAGTCAAAGAAACAAATATGCAAACTGAGAGACTTAAACCCATCAGGAAGTGATGATGTTACGTTGGTACCCACCCACAAACCTTTTCCCCTCGTAACCTTCAAAGCAGTGGTGACTGTTCTGGCCCCGTTAAAAAGAAAACCCATCTGCAGCAGATGGCAAGGCTGGTGAGATTGTAACTAAACCCCATGTGCAGAGAAGCATTAAAAGAGATTACTCTTGTACATTTACTAACATCTTAAACTATTGATCAAAGATATAACTGAATAACAAACAAAAATTAAAATTTGCTCTTAGTAACCGATTATAATCGATTATCAGTTGGTTAAGTGGAACCGATTATTGATTATGAATTTCTGACTGATTCCCATCACTACCAGTCATTTTATCACTCCCTGTTTGAGGAGGTACATGACCACTACGAGTCTGACAGTAAAAAGACTGTATTTCTGTATGTGTTTCACCCAAATGGAATGGCTCATCTCCACAAGGCTGAAGTAATGTCTATACATAACGATGGCCTGTCATCATCAATGTCTATATCTATATGATGGCCGGGTGGTCTAAAGTGCTCTCCGTTACGGATCACTGCCATCTCACCTCTGTCTGTGTGGGTTTGAGTCTCAGATTCAGCTAATGTGGATATGTGAGAAAGCTTGCCAGTAGCTTCTTGTGGGCCGGTGGTTCTTTCCGGGGTTTTCCGGGTTCTTCCTTCACCATTAATACTGGCCGCCATGCATACTCTATCGTGTGCTGAAAAATGGCATTAAACCCTACAACAACAACATAATGAAGGCCTGTCACCATCATCCATGTCTATATCTGCATAATGATGGTCTGTCATCATCATCAATGTCGACAAAGTCTGAGACTTTGTATGTCGTATTGTTTGTAGCTGGAGAAGGATATCTTAAAACTGAATTCCGTCTTTAACATTATTGGATTGGATAATTCTGGCATTTCCATTTCATCCCCTTCATGGAGTTGGGGATTGTCATCCTTGTTTACACCTTGGGTCCATGGGTAAAACATTCCATATGGCCATGATGAGGTTGTATTGTCAGCATTCACCATTTTGCCCACAGGATGTTCCATTATGTGTGGTGTTACAATAGAATGCTGGTTTAGTGAAAGCAGCTTGGCTTGGTTGGACAGCTCTATCAATAAGGCCTGTTTTCTGACCACATGGCTCATACTTTACATGTGTTGAAGAGCAGATTGTACAGACAGCATGTTTCATGGATGTCCTCAACAACCTTGAATTATCTGCATATAGTACCCTTTGTTTTCATCTCTGTGATGAAGAAGAGAATAAACAAATAAGTGCATACAACAAATATACATAAAATTTGAAATAAATGCCAACTGTGTTACAAAAAAGACTTATAAATGGAATAATTGCATAAACACAGTGCTTGGAAATATTCCACTGGCGAAAATGTGTTAGTGCTCAGTGTCAGTTGTGACATAAACAAATGGTAAGACAATGCCAAAATATCAATAAATTCAGTGTTTTACAAAATGTTGTAGGCACCATATAAAACATCATTATGACTTACTGTACCACTAATGTAACATAATCACATTATGACTTACTGTACCACTAATGTAACATAATCACATTGTGACTTACTGTACCACTGATGTAACATAATCACATTATGACTTACTGTACCACTAATGTAACATAATCACATGACTTACTGTACCACTGTACCATAATCACATTGTGACTTACTGTACCACTAATGTAACATAATCACATTATGACTTACTGTACCACTAATGTAACATAATCACATTATGACTTACTGTACCACTGTAACATAATCACATTATGACTTACTGTACCACTAATGTAACATAATCACATTATGGCATACTGTACCACTAATGTAACATAATCAGGTAATGTATTTGAAGGAGAATATACAACATCTAACTTTGTTTTCAGTATTATCAGTATTACCAGTTGGATGTGACCTTACCTTGATACAATGGTTATTCATGTATCTGGTGACATCTCTATACATTATGTACCCATATGGATCAATGGATGTGACCTTACCTTGATACAATGGTTATTCATGTATTTGGTGACATCTCTATACATTATGTACCCATGCAGATCAATGGATGTGACCTTACCTTGACATGATGATTATTCATGTATCGAGTTGCATCTCTGTACAGGCGATACATTATGTACCCATGGGGATCAATGCCATTTACAATGGGGTCTGCAGTCTAAAGAAAAGAGAATGAAGTGTTAGTCATCCTTCAGGGTCTAAAGGCTGATGACAACATTCAAATCTGAATCTATTTAACATCAACTCTACAGTAAGTTTACCTGTCTTGAATATCAAACTGTTGACATGTTAGATCAAAGAAAACTGGATAGTCTCTAATGGGATAGCAGTATGGAAAAAAGAAAACCAGTGACCTTGAACAGGTGACCCCTTAACCTTGTAGCTCCAAGAACCAGAGATTAAACTAAGGTTTACTGAGGTGCAATGCAACCATTATTCTAGTGCAGTATCCAGGCCCCTGAAAGGTGTCTAATCACTTTATCCTACTCAAGTCAACAGTCAGCTTCTGAGGTCTATCAGTCTACAAGAAAAGGACTCTTCTACTGTCAATTACACTTTCACAAGTTCACTTAAATACAACAAATGTTTGGCAATTAAATATGAATTTATACATGTATTATGTTGCATCAATCTTTACTTTGGAATATATTTCTGCCAATTCAGTTTCCTGCTAGATTCACAAAAATTTGATTTGAAAAATTGTTTACAGTAAATGCAGCTGTGATAGGATCAAGGTTTTATTTTAAAAAATACCCTAAATAATTGACCTAAGTGGGCCTGAGATCACCCATCTTTCTCTCATCTGTCCAACAGCCAAATGCTGTTGATTGCATTTGTCATGAAACCAGTGCTTCTGAGGTTTTTCCAATATTTGTGCCTTCATCCACATGTGTTGATCTATGTGCATCATTTGTCCAATACTGAAAGTATGACCTATCAGTATCACTTGTCCAACATAGAAAGTCTTAACTATCAGTATAACTTGTTCAACACTAAAAGTCGGATCTATCAGCATCACTTGTCCAACATTAGAAGTCTGACCTATCAGCATCACTTGCCCAACACTAGAAGTCTGACCTATCAGCATCACTTGTCCAACACTAGAAGTCTGACCTATCAGCATCACTTGCCCAACACTACAAGTCTGACCTATCAGCATCACTTGTTCAACAAAGAAAGTCGTAACCTATCAGCATCACTTGTCCAATACTAAAAGTCTGACCTATCAGTATCACTTGTCCAACACAGAAAGTCGTAACCTATCAGTATCACTTGTCCAATACTAAAAGTCTGACCTATCAGTATCACTTGTCCAACACAGAAAGTCATAACCTATCAGTATCACTTGTCCAATACTAAAAATCTGATCTATCAGCATCACTTGTCCAACACTAGAAGTCTGACCTATCAGCATCACTTGTCCAACACTAGAAGTCTGATCTATCAGCAGCACTTGTCCAACACTAGAAGTCTGACCTATCAGCATCACTTGCCCAACACTAGAAGTCTGACCTATCAGCATCACTTGTCCAACATAGAAACTCGTAACCTATCAGTATCACTTGTCCAATACTAAAAGTCTGACCTATCAGCATCACTTGTCCAACACTGAAAGTCGTAACCTATCAGTATCACTTGTCCAGTACTAAAAGTCTGATCCATCAGCATCACTTGTCCAACATTAGAAGTCTGACCTATCAGCATCACTTGTCCAACACTAGAAGTCTCACCTATCAGCATCACTTGTCCAACACTAGAAGTCTTACCTATCAGCATCACTTGTCCAACATAGAAAGTCTTACCTATCAGGATCCAGTTCATGCCATTATACATTCTGTTAAGTTTGGTCAAATGCTCTTGTGTGTTTTTTTTTGATAAGTCGTTTAAAGACTTTAATATTTTTAATAACCATATTTGATGAAAAAATTGCCATCATCTGTATAAGAGCTGTTCTAGTAAAATCTATCTTAGACCCATGGAAGGCAATCTAAATGTGGAGTAGTGACTCATATATGTAATTTAGAATTTTGTATCACTGTCATATGAATGACTTCCATATGAACTCCTTTAGGACCAAATTTACCGGCCTATAAGTCGAATGTGTGGTATAAGTGGAATTCGCTAATTTTGTAAATTTTCCGTCCTTCACCCAATATATGTTAATGTGGACTATAGGATGAGGCAAGATAAATACCTTGGCTTCAACTTTTTCTCAAGTGACTTTCGGTTTCATGAATATTAATTGTATTGCTGTATGCTATTCCAAATTACTAGGAATTGGGAACTTGCATCATGGATGCTAACATGCCTTTCCAGTTTTTTTTATGGGGGGGGGCAAAATAAAATGTCCCAATATGAGGTTTCAACCCTTCTCCATGCTGTTTTGTATCTTAGTGCCCCTGACAATTGAAGCTTTTGTCAAAAAGAGAAAAGAAAAATATAATATTAAATGGAAACTATTAAAATACATACCATACTCCTTCAGTTTCAAAGATATATAATTTATATTTAAATATTCACAATATTTATATCCATATAGACTCCATGAGGCTAAATCCCATGAATAACCATTCAGCATGCTGTATTATTTTCTTTGCAAGTACAATGATCTCACCATTCCCAACAAATATGATTTTTCTTTATCAGTAAGTACATGTACACTTTATGTAGTTGGGCAGCATTTGGTTTGATCTTGGCTTGTGCTAGTTGTTAATTTGATTTGCTCTGACACTTCTGTCAGCATGAACAAAATGTATCACTAGTTAAGAAACTTATGAGTAAGCAACTGGCATTTCCTGTCATTATATAGTACCATATTAAAAATACCCTATTGGTAACCTCATTAATTTGATCTTGTCTGCTGAATCTTTCCTTTCAACAGGTATCAGCTGGAATAACCTGGCAAAAACTGTGGCATATTTAATTAGCACGTAAATAACACTGAAAAGCCATGTGGTTCTTGGGACAATTGATAGTGTAATTAAAACTAAAAAGAACAATGGAATATAGTACTACCCTTGTACATGAGTAAGATCGCAATCATCAGGTAACTGAACAAATACAGATTACAAATATTCCTGAAAAACTCCCTCTCCCCCCTCTGATATTGGGGCCCATTTTATTTTGATCACAAAGTGTGAGAAGAAAGGTGCAATGGAATATCTATTTCACTGTCATGGTTATTCATTTTATAACTTGTCTATTTTAATACACATACATGTAATCAAATTTAAACAACATATATTACTGGTGCATGCTGCTTTAGTGCAGTTAGCCTGGTTAGCTAAACAATTATTGAAGTTTCCGAAGGACTACAAAGAGTTCAGTCATCTAGACTTGATGACAATGTGAGTACAGGGTACAAATGAATTATATTAAATGGCGTGGGACAGGAAAATTACAAAGGGTAAGAATTTGCAGGCAGGAATGAGACTTTTAGAGTTCCTGTCTGACCCAGAGTGGAATTTCCCCACCTCTTACCAAGAAACAATTATTTTTCTCATTTTGTTTCAAATGATGCAATTATGACCATGTACTCTTCCAGAATCCTAAGTACACCGAAAATCTTAGTGAAGTTTTCTCTTACAACAGGCGTGTCTTTCCTGTTTAAATTTAGGACCCCACCCCATTTGGTTTTAGCCTTGCAGTCGACTATATTTGAACTGGCCATTCCCATTGTTTGAGTTAATCTTGGTGCTAAATTTCTCACATTTAGCAGATTCAACAATGGGGGGGGGGAATATAATCAAAGCTAATCAAAGGATTATATTCCTTTGAAGCAATCCTGGCAGCTGAAGTCTGCATAATGCTTAGGTTGGACATCCTCTTCTCAGGCAGATGTGAAGTCAAAATTCTGTCTCAGAGTTCATTACAATCACACACAGCTGGGGTAAATGATACCTGTATAAACTAACACCTCTTGGGTGCAGAACAAGTTAGACTGTATAACCTCAAGTCTCATACATGGGGTGATAATGATTGCAGGCTTTACATCTCATTTGTGAGTCTTCAAACCTCATTAGTAGGGTCCTAGGCTTATCCCCAGTGGGATTACAAAATATAAAAGCTACTCATCAACAACAAAGCCTTTTGAGTCACATTGGTCATGTCAGATTACAATGCTTTCTACTGAATTCATGGATACAGCAGGTTCTGGTGCTGTTTCTGCATCAGCATGGGGGTGGAGATGGCATCTCAACATCACCCATGAGACTAATCCAATGCTACAGTATGTCTGCACTATACTGCATCTTCATATGGGGTGGAGAGGACACCTCACCTGTGAGACTAATCAATTATTCTACTGTATTCATGGATATCGTTTGTTCTGGTGCTGTTTCTGCATTGGCTTTGGCAAGGGGTGGAGAGAGCATCTTGACATCCCCCTCGAGACTAATCAACAATCTGGACATGAGATGCATGTTAAAAGTCTTTCTACTATGTACTGAAGCATTCTTGTTTTACAGTCCTTCAGTTGTTTTTTAAATGATTGGATAAAATATTCCCGACAAAAGTGGGTTACCAACGAGCAATTGTATGAATAGACACATCTTGTGTTCATCTTACATGACCCTAAATCATTTACACATCTTGAACTTGGTTGACAACTCTGTAATGAAGATGAGGAATAAACAAATGCATACAACAAATAAATATAAATTGAAATAATGTTTACCGCAATATCAAAACAAAGTAGAAGTTTAATATTGGCTAAGTTACAGCATCTGAAAATCTCTCCCCCATGAAAATGAATGTTACTGATGGAAATCACATGACAGTAATGAATAATACAATAATTAAAAAAATACGAATAAATTACTATAATTAACAGAGGAGCAGAGAAAGTTATCTCCTAATGTAATGTGATGAGGTAATGAATTTGGTAGAGAAAAACCCATGCTGATGTCATCACTCAATCAGGAGGAGAAATGTTAACAAGATTTTCAAAATGATCACTGAGAGGTCATATTACACATCTGGGAAGCAAAATTTTCGTTTTAAAGAAACTACATCACACAGGCTTTTAGTAAAACTCTCATGCTGATATAACCAACCATTCTGGAGGAGTAGCAATAACAAGAACATCATGATGGCATCCATACTGTATGTGTAAGTGGCACCATTTTCATTTAGGGTCAACTATACATCATAAGTCTTGTGCTAACAACCCAATGCCAACAAGACTTTCCCTTCTGAAGGAATATCAATAACAAGATTTTCAAGATGACCTCTTTCGCGTCCATATTAGACGTCAGACAGGCATCTTTTTTGTTTAGAACCAACCAGACATCATAAAAGTCTTCCCGTGAAAACCCATTGTCAATATGACTTCCTGCAAAAACCCATTGTCAATATGACTTCCTGTGAAAACCCATTGTCAATATGACTTCCTGTGAAAACCCATTGTCAATATGACTTCCTGTGAAAAACCACTGTATATGACTTCCTGCAAAAACCCATTGTCAATATGACTTCCTGTGAAAACCCATTGTCAATATGACTTCCTGTGAAAACCCATTGTCAATATGACTTCCTACGAAAACCCATTGTCAATATGACTTTCTGTGAAAACCCACTGTCAATATGACTTCCTGTGAAAAACCACTGTATATGACTTCCTGCAAAAACCCATTGTCAATATGACTTCCTGTCAAAACCCATTGTCAATATGACTTCCTGTGAAAACCCATTGTCAATATGACTTCCTGTGAAAAACCACTGTATATGACTTCCTGCAAAAACCCATTGTCAATATGACTTCCTGTGAAAACCCATTGTCAATATGACTTCCTGTGAAAACCCATTGTCAATATGACTTCCTGTGAAAAACCACTGTATATGACTTCCTGCAAAAACCCATTGTCAATATGACTTCCTGTGAAAACTCATTGTCAATATGACTTCCTGTGAAAAACCATTGTATATGACTTCCTGCAAAAACCCATTATTAATATGACTTCCTGTGAAAACCCATTGTGAATACGACTTCCTGTGAAAACCATTGTCAATATGACTTCCTGCGAAAACCCATTGTCAATATGACTTCCTGTGAAAACCCACTGTCAATATGACTTCCTGCGAAAACCCACTGTCAATACGACTTCCTGTGAAAACCCATTGTCAATACGACTTCCTGTGAAAACCCATTGTCAATATGACTTCCTGCGAAAACCCATTGTCAATATGACTTTCTGTACAGGAGAAGTATCAATGACAAGTTTTTCAAGATGGCTGCTGTGTTGACCATATTTGGAATCAGATAGCATCCTTTTTCATTTAGCACAAGCTAGACATTGTAAGAAGTCTTTTAGTGAAAATTCCATGCTGATATAGCCATCCATTCAGAAGTAGCAAGAACAATATTTTCAAAATAGCCATTCTGTGAACAGCCCACATTTATATTACTATCCATTCAGGAGGATTAGTGATAATAAGATTTTCAAGGTGACTGTGAGCTGCACCATTTTTCACTTAGGATCAATAAGACCATGGGATGAGTCTGAGTTTAGAGTTTTATGGCAATCCCCAAACATTACCAGTAAAGCAAACGAAGACAATTAGCACCATTCACTTAGGATCAATAAGACCATGGGATGAGTCTGAGTTTAGAGTTTTATGGCAATCCCCAAACATTACCAGTAAAGCAAATGAAGACAATTAGCACCATTCACTTACTGATCTCAAATACATTATTAAACTTGTGTGAGACTTATATTCCCTCTGATGAGTTAAAATAGTAATGAAACTGGTCAGGGACAGGGGGGTGACTAGGACACCCCACTAGATGGGAGGGTTTGCTTCTAAATCCAAACTGTCATCATTTTCCCAAAGTTTATATTCTATCGGAAATGAAGGCAACCCTGTACGGGAATCCAATCTACATGATCCCAAAACCAACGAGAGCCCAATGAGTCTATACAAGAGTGCATCAGTACTCTTGTCCAGCTCTTCTACACATATGGTTGTCAGGAGAAATGAGATTTCTAATGAAAAGAGGAAAATGGAAGAACCAGTCACAGAACACCCAGAAGTGATGTGTTTGCTACTACCATCCCAATCAGTTCCACTTTATAAAGAAGCGAGAAAACTTCTTTCCAAATATGTGAAATTGAAAAGGTGTCAGACTACCTCCAAGAGGGTGGCCTTAAAGGGAAAATTGCTACAGGATTAGAAATTAATCTATGCCTGAGATTCCCCAATTCTTCTGATTTTGTCAGTGCTTGGAACACCATCCTCCAAGAAGCCTCAAAACTTAGAGGACATAGTACTACACGCAGGGTCATCTATTTACTCACCTGCACAAAATGTAGCAAACAATATGTAGGTGAGGCTAAAAGAGAATTCCAAGTGAGAATAAAAGAGCACTTGAGGGATACCCTAAGCATGTGTCTAAGCATTTTAATTTATATGACCACAACACAGATTGTGCTAAATATCTAATAACAGAAATTATTAGATTTGATCCTGAGCTCTCCAGTAGCATCATTTTTAGGAAAGATAGAAAACAATATTGGATATACCAATTCCATACTCCGGTGGGATTAACATCTTGGTCTAAATGGGAGTTCAGTCATTTTTAACTTGTGTGAGACTTTCCATTAGCACAAGTGATGATGATGCAATATGCATGGTTAGGACTAACTATGTAAATAACAAAGCTGAATCAGATGCACAATATTATGGCAGATTGTGAGCAAATGCAGTTATTTATCAGGCAACCAGATCTTTTAAAACTCATTGCCAAATTTTTACCACTCTGAAAATAATATTCATTATAGAAGATCGGTTCTTTGGAGTCCCTGTTATGACACAATGGAAAGATTAATTGGATGTTTTGAATAATATTGATGAAACCGAAAGATAAAAAAATATCTCACTGGCATCTTATGTTACATCTTTTGCTAAACAAAGCTAATTTTTAATACAATAGCTCTGTGGAACTAACCAATTAATATGGAAATAAACTGCCATGAATAAGGTGCTTCAAAAGAAAATAACATGAGCAACTTCTAATAACTATGAAATGTTTGGAATATTTTAAGATATAACATGAATTTTATGACATCATTTTCTGTTATCACATGGCTTTGTTACAAATGTGTACAAATATGAGTATCAAGTATTGCACATAATGGTGAAATATACAATTACTTACAAAGCCCTGTTCTGATGTGAAAATGACAATTTCAAACAAGGGTGGAGAAACTTGCTGTAGGAATCTGCTCACTCCTGGTCTCTTCTTGAACCTCCATCCTGTGCTGTACTGAAAACAAAACAGAGGCAACTTGATGGAACACACCAACAACAAATCAAGGATGTTATCTAGGGTGATTAGGACAACAAATCAGGGATGTTATTTAGGGTGATTAGTTCAACAAATCAGGGATGTTATCTAAGGTGATTGGGACAACAAATCAGGGATGTTATCTAGGGTGATTGGGACAACAAATCAGAGATGTTATCTAGGGTGATTGGGACAACAAATCAGGGATGTTATCTAGGGTGACTGAGATTGGATGCAGCCTAAATCTATAACTAGGAGAAAATGTAATGCACTAGGTAAGAATGTTTGAAGTAAAGTGCTACAATTGGTATATAGTTTTTAAATATTTTTCATATAAGCATCAGCAATTATTGTTCCCTCTGTTCAAAGAAAAGTTTTTGATCTCAATAATTATGAAAATAAGGTTAAAAGACATACTTTGTGATATAGGTCACTTCAAAAAGTGATAAAATAATCTTGATCTTTCCTAAGTGGTATATTGATGTTATGGGTGTATAATATAATGTCCAACAGTCTGTACTGCACAGCATCGTGAATGATATTGTGTCTGCTTATCACTGAATTTTCACTTCAGCAACCGAAATTTAGCTAAAATTAATGAATATGTTTCATGCACAAATGATTTAAACATAATTCATACTGACAAACAGTGCAACACCATTCATTCAATGCATAATGATGATGATGATGATTAGCTTTTTCATGCTGTTTTAAGACCGCTCCGGTGGCCTAGTGGTTAGAGCGTCCGCCTCGGATGCGGGAAGTCGTGGGTTTGATCCCCGACCGAGTCATACCAGAGACTTAAAAAATGGTACTAATAGCTGCCTCGCTTGGCGTTCAGCATTAAGAGGTTAGTGTTAGGACTGGTGTCAGGATAATGTGACTGGGTGGGACATCATGCTACATGTCTGTGGCATGATGCCCCAGTGCTAGACATCACTATAAACTGCCACATTGCAGACATCGTAGCGATATGACTGAAAAATTGTTAAAGCTACGTTAAAAATCAAAATCACATCACACATGCTGTTTTATGCAATGGATGCTTCCATGCCCAATAGCAAAATCACAATTACACAATTTGCAAAACTTAACGTTTTCACCGTTAATACACGGTTTAAAAAATCTAAACATGATGGCATAACTGTCCTTCCTGTTATATTTTATTTTCTTTGCTGGAGAAAATTCTCAATCTTCTCTTTTTCTTTTGACATGACCAGAAGTTGAATATTACAAGACGAGATAGAGTGATAATGGCAATTGCATTGCACAATCCAATATGGTCACTAAAGACTGGCATGGTATCCATGACTTCGACAGAACCAATCATATTTTAGAACTCAATATTCCTATATACATGCGATACATTTACTCTCAGAATGGAACAGGGTGCCCATTCTAAACAGAAAATTGCAAGGAAATTGTTTATTTAATTTTTAATTTAAAAAATGGAGTTTTATAAAGAAAAACATTCACATGTATTCAGGTCCAAAATATGGGAAAAACAGGACACTTTGCAGCTATGTATTTGGTATATGGATGTTACGGGTGTAAAATATAACACCCTATGGGTGCATATTATAATATGACAATTGGCATATGGATATTATGGTTTATATTATATAATACCCTAATTGTTACATGGATATAATATCCTAATTAGTATATTGATACTATGGGTGTATGATATAATATTCCAGTTGGTATATGGATGTTATGGGTGTATAATTGGTATATGGATGTTATGGGTGTATAATTAGGATATGGATGTTATGGGTGTATAATTGGTATATGGATATTATGGGTGTATAATTGGTATACTGATGTTATGGGTTTATAATTGGGATGTGGATTATATGGGTGTTTAATTGGTGTATGGATGTTATGGGTGTATAATTGGTATACTGATGTTATGGGTGTATAATTGGTATATGGATATTATGGGTGTATAATTGGTATATGGATGTTATGGGTGTATAATTGGTATATGGATATTATGGGTGTTTAATTGGTTATGGATATTATGGGTGTATAATTGGTATATGGATGTTAAGGGTGTATAATTGGGATGTGGATGTTATGAGTGTATAATTGGTTATGGATATTATGGGTGTATAATTGGGATATGGATGGTATGGGTGTTTAATTGGTATATGGATATTATGGGTGTATAATTGGTATATGGATATTATGGGTGTATAATTGGTATATGGATGTTATGGGTTTATAATTGGGATGTGGATGTTATGGGTGTATAATTGGTATATGGATATCAAGGGTTTATAATTGGGATATGGATGGTATGGGTGTTTAATTGGTATATGGATGTTATGGGTTTATAATTGGGATATGGATGGTATGGGTGTTTAATTGGTATATGGATATTATGGGTTTATAATTGGGATATGGATATTATGGGTGTATAATTGGTATATGGATGTTATGGGTTTATAATTGGTATATGGATGGTATGGGTGTTTAATTGGTATATGGATGTTATGGGTGTATAATTGGTATATGGATATTATGGGTTTATAATTGGGATATGGATGGTATGGGTGTTTAATTGGTATATGGATATTATGGGTTTATAATTGGGATATGGATGGTATGGGTGTATAATTGGTATATGGATATTATGGGTTTATAATTGGGATATGGATGGTATGGGTGTTTAATTGGTATATGGATATTATGGGTTTATAATTGGGATATGGATTATGGGTGTTTAATTGGTATATGGATGTTATGGGTGTATAATTGGTATAAGGATTTTAATAGTTGTAAATTTGGATATATGGATGCATTATATAAAAAAGGCAATGCCTACTAGTGTTGTGGCAATTAAAATAAAAGACTGGTCAGAAAAGACCCATAGCCCAACATTTAATGATGATTATAAAAAAAATGGATTACAAATGACTGAAGTTTTTGTATTTGGGATATTTTGTTTTTACATTTTTAAAATCTTCATGGCATCACAACCCAATGCGTTTACTTTATCAAAGATTAACAATTTCAGACAGGTATCCTTTTGTTCATTGATGACCAGTTCCAGACATCTAGAGTTTTTCTGTTATAAACTGGTGCCATTGATAATTCCATGAACTGTGGGATACAGATAAAAATTGTCATGAATAAAAAATAATATTTTCCATTGAAAAATATAGAAAAGATATCCAACCAATTCAACCTGATGGTTGATCAGATCTAAGGATTTATCCTTAAATCTAAATTCCAACCTCTAATACCTCTGATGACAATGTCCAATTATGACAGCTGTGTCTGAAAGCAGCAGCGGTCTCACATACATCAATTAAAGTTCATGCTCTGCTGCCCTTGGGAATTTCCTGAGCACCTATTTTTAGTAACCTATTGAATAAAGCATTGAATTGCATGTTATGGCGAGTTATTGTAAGCAACCATATGTTCCAAATTATTTTTCACTTTCAAAGTATGGGTGCTGTTATTAGATTGGTGAGACACCAGGCTAATAGAATATGACCTCATTTGGGTGCCTGTTGAATCAAACATTAAACTTGAACTTTGGACAATTTCCCAACTAGAAGTCAAGCCAACCAAGACATGCTATCTGTTATGTATATTTAAGTTAGTGTTATGAGTCTATACTCTTAAAATAAGTAACAGAAAAGAGTGAAAGACAACAAGCTTTGTACAATTTAACATATATTAAAGCACTCACTGTTCTGGATCACTGCCATCTCACCACTGTCTGAGTGGGTTTGAGTCTCAGATTCAGCTAACATGGGTACATGTGAAAGCTTTCCAGTAGCTTTCTCGTGGGTCAGTGGTTCTTCTCTGGGTTTTCCCAGAGTTCTTCCTCCACCATTTATACTGGCAGCCATGTATAGCCTATCGTGTGCTGAAAAATGGTGTTAAACCCCCACAAAAACAATATCAAATATATTTCCTGAGAATACAAAGTGAAAATGAGAAGAAGAAAAAACTTAACATATGTCAAATTAAATCCCAAAATAATTAAAGAATTACAGACACAAGTCCTAGTAATTAAAAATCCTGATTAAAATTCAGTAAAAGTTCAGAATATATCCCAAAAGTGAAGTCGATGACATGTCTGTGGTAGCAATTGAAGTGTTGATGTGTCAACAGTCTTTTGCTGAATTACAGAAATGTAATTCCGGGTTTGAATTCACTATAATTTCCAGTGAAAGTCTTTATCCAAGAATTTTATCAGAGCTCTTATGTATTTCCAGAGAAAATAATCACCTGAATTCAATAATTTGAACAAAAAGAGATTCCATCCCAAAACTCCCGGTCACAACATATAATACAACTTAAAAATGTTAGAAGTTAAAGTATGAATGACCAAGTACTTGCAATCACAAGATCATATATAGTTCTTTACATGATGTCAGGTCACAATTAGCATTTTCTAAAAAAAACACAACATTACTTAATGGAAAATAACCTTCTAGAATGATCCTGATGTTTACAAAATCAAAACCATAACCTGTAAAATTCACTTAGGAAAGTTTAAAACCCTGACCCAAATCAACATATTTACTTCTTCTATTAATAAAGATCCTGATATTAAGCCCATAAACCTAGAGAATAATTTAGCTATATATTAGCTGTTGATAAAAAATGAAATAAAAAAAAAGAAAAATCAGGTCAAGCAGAAATTATCTAAATTTTGGACAAGGTCAACTCCATCATACAATGTTACATTACAATAGCATGTAAAACTAACAAACAATTAAATTAAATATATGTAACAGTTATTGTTATTGTGGGGTTTGTTGTTGTTGTTGTTGTGGGGTTTAATGCCATTTTTCAGCACATGATAGGCTATACATGGCGGCCAGTATTAATGGTGGAGGAAGAAACAAGTAAGACCCGGAATGAACCACCGACCCACGAGAAGCTACTGGCAAGCTTTCTCACATACCCACATTGGCTGAATCCGAGACTCGAACCGGCACAGACAGAGGTGAGATGGCAGTGATCCATAACAGAAAGCGCTTTAGACCACTCGGGGTCCCTTAGTAACAGTTAGGTTCTTTTTAAATCATTAAATGCTGGGGGTCATTTAAAATTGTATCTTGTAGCTGACCTTGTCCAAAATCAAATTCAAGGTAAACCTGACCAGAATCATTGACCTATTTTCATTCTGTAAACTAATATATGGTTTATATTGTTCTGTGAGTGCAGGTTAATATTATTATCTTTGTCCGAGTCACGTTTATCATGTTCTTCAGTAAAAATTTAGTAAAAGACATTCAATTATAACATAAATTGTTCTAGAAGAAAAACTCTTGACCTACAACTGGATCATTCTTTTGTCTTAGCTTTTTTATTTAATCTTGTTTAATGAAAAAAAATTATTTATTCTTGCTGTAAGATCTTGAAACAGAACCATTTATTGTGTTCCGTATTTGATTTGGGCTGGAATTTATTTATTCACTGAAAATACAAAGTGTTCATCTATAATATTCTAGGACAGAAGCATTAACTTGGAATTATAGTGAATTCAAACAAGGAGTTCTTGGATCATATTATTGCAATTCATCAAAAGACTGTTAGCAAATCATTACACTGAAGGCCATTAGTACATTAGTACTTTTATGACTACAGGCCACTAGAGGCATGACAATGCCTTCAGCATTGGATTTTATTTGAAATACCACTCAAGTTTAGTCAGAGCATTATTCATTAGGACTTGAGTTAGAAATTCTAGGACTATTTGGGACTGAACTGAAAATACCAGAAATTTTTTTTCTTCACATTTTCACTTTGTATGTTAGGGAAATAAATTATTTGTTGAATTTTACAACACTTGTTGTTTTTTTGCTCTTTTCTATTACTTAGTTTATGACCCTGGACATATAAAGAATGTGATGTAAATTAAACAGAGAATGCATGAACCAGCTAATCAGATTACAGACAAAAAGGCAGTTAAGAAATTCCCAGCACATATGTTCCACAAAATGGTACTAGGAGTTTTCGAGGGTGACAGACAACAAGACTTGAACCCATTAATTTCGGAAAAGAAAGATGAGAGCGAACAAGAGTACTCCAAATGACACATTATCATATGACATTTTCCTTGTCAATGATTTGACCATTTAACTAAGTACCCAACTACCATGTGAAACACTGTATAGATATGATGCGTCTTTGTAAAAAAGTTTTATATAATATCTCAAGTTCATTCAAGAGTTAAAGACATGACAGAATACAGGTCACTTTGAAACAGATCACGGAGTCACAATGTCGTTGTCTTTGATCTGACCACTCAAAATGGAATCAGACTCATGGTAGGCAATAAAATCAATTAAGCATGAGATATCTTGAATAAAATTTAATCCAGAATATTTTGGGTACTTTTAAAGTTACAGTCCAAATGAGGAAACAGATAACATATTATTTTGCTGTGACCTGGACCTTTGATTAAGGAAAGTTAATGTGGCAAGTGGCACAATTCTAGTTAAGTTTAATGACTGTACATACAAAAGTGTTGGAGAAACTCAGCTAAATGCAAAAATGTAATGTAATCACTGGAGCATGAAGAATAGGACATGGTGAGCTACTTTTTGCCAGTGCTGTGTAGTACAATCATGATGAATACATCCATTATGTTTCATGACTACATAAAAAGGAGCCAGAAAAATTGAGCTAACTGCAAAAACAACTGATGGAACATAAAAAGTAGATCACTGTGACATACTTTTGTCCAAGATGAATATACCCATCAAATTCATGACTGTACATATCAATACTGACATGGAAACTCAACAAATTTAATGCTGACACCTACCACAAAGACAATAATGTTTTGGAAAAGTGAACCTTTTGTCTCTCCTATGCTTCACAAGGAACAACATTTCCTGTGACTGGCATAAATCCCAAATCATGTCAGGTGGCTGGTGGCCTTAAACTTACTGTCCAGTCAGGGTGGACCAGAACCCCAGTCATCTCCATCACCAGTGTATAGGGAGGCTGTACATAGGGGTACTTCAGGGGGTCTGGCAACAGTTTGTCTCGAGATGGGTCCTGTATACTCTGAAATACAGATATTGAAATTCTGTCAAATTCATGACTAAAACAAACTTGAAGTAATTATGGTTTTGAGTGTCTCATAAAAAATGCACAAACTAAAACAAAAAAATGTGAGGAATATGCTGAACAGGCTGAAATTCGACTGACAGGCAAGAAAACATCAAAACTCATAATGTTTATATATATATATATATATATATATATATATATATATATATATACACACACACACACACACACAGGGCTCGAATTTAACACAAATGTGTTTGTAGCCAGAAGGACTAGACTAAGTATATTGAGAAATTTACTAGTCCTGCCAAATCTTTACTAGTTCTGTTCACAAAACAATGCCACACAGCTTTCATGTACGTTTATCGATTTAATTTTAAAGTCTGAACAACCCGCAACAAAACTGGATGTTTTCAGTGTGTTTGTTTTTGCAAACTGCAAACAACAGTTACACCACATAATGTTCCTTTCCTCGTCATAATTCTGCCATTCCATCTTTTGTCCATTTCTTCTAAAATTTTCCATTATGCTTTTCCCTATGATAAGAATTATTCCGCATCATTCTCATTCAACTTTTGCTTTTTTTCCAGTGACTGAACACCGTCTATCAAATGCCACATTTTGCCTGTCTTATAAATTGGGAATTGTGCCTTGTTTTGAAATACGAGATGTCATAGTATAGTTGACATGAATTATTTAAAGCAAGAAAAGGAATGGCACAGTGTCCTTTATATAAGAAAGTCAGAGCAAGAAACACGTTTCAAAACACATATCCTTGCCCCCTCCCACAATTAAATGGCCTCTCTCTAACAAAGACTTAACTTCAGCAGATGTTCTGCATGATCAAAGCAGTGGCTATTCTAAACACTGTTATAAAATATTAGCATCAGAAGATAGGGTTAGTTTCAGCTTGGAAAGGTGTGTTCCCATCAAACGAAGCCATCTGACACTCAGCACGTTGTATTTAACAGCTCCAATTATGGTATCATAATCGTAAGTTTGGTAATTGTTCCTAATTAATCGAACCTCAATGTATTGTTGAAATTAATAATAAGGCAGAAAATTTTCAAATCTTAGATGCCCATGCCCAGAGATTTTAATTCCCAACAAATGTACGGCATTCTGCTTGGATATCTTCATGAGTATTCAATTATTTGTTCATTCTTGTAAGGGAAAAATAAAAAACTATTCTTATTATCATAGAAAAAGTAGTTGTATGGAAAGGATGTGTCAATAACGTAATCATAATAAATTGATCCAATTCTTATAATTATTTAGATTGAAATGTAAAATATGTAGTTTCCCATTTGTGACTGTTGAAGCATTTGGGTAGCCAGAAAAAAATAATAAAAAAAAAAAATAAAGAAACCCAGTGCAAACTAATTCCTTTGAATAGTTTTTGCCATGTTCTTTTGTGTGGGATACCGCTTTGTAGTTTGTTACTGTAGTCGAGTGAATAAAGTGTGATACCACATCATTTTTTCATTTAATTCGTTATCAGACTAATTAGGATCAAGTACCAAACTTCCATTGTTAATGACAGGACAATAATTTGCACTGTTAGGTGAAATGCACAAACTCGGATGGATTCTTGTTATAGAAATGTACCTTTCTGAGGTAGAAATTGACTTCATCTTCTTATGCTAATATTTTATGGCTGTGTTTACAATGGCCACTGCTTTGATTCTACAGAACATCTGCTAAGTCAAGTCTTTATTTGGGAATGGCATAAACAAACACTGACCATTGATAACCGAAGCTTACTAGCCCATTGGACTATTAACATTATGAAAGTTACTAGTCTGACAGGAAATCTGCTAGCCTCGGGCTAGCGGACTACCGCTAATTTCAAGCAATGATATACATATGTACAAGCATATGCAATAGGTGATTAACAGACAGAAGTTGATGACATAAAATTGTCCCGACATGGATTCATTCAAGTTCATGAAATGCTATATAATAAAAAGTTTTTATTTTAATACCAATTACTTTATCTTTTTAAATGATAGGTCTAGTACTGGTTGGTTTGATGTGCACACTTAGTTGGTACCAGGTGGTTTGAAATGCACACTTGGTAGGGTGGCCATTGTCTAGCTTACACTGCACAGACCAGTTTTCAGTTGTTATGCCACCAACATGATTATTTGTGTGTGTATGTGTGTGCACATGTGCAAAATTTTTTGGCATTCTCAAGTTCTGTCAGTGGCCAGAGATACACTTGGCTAATACTAGCTGGTTTAATATGCACACTTAGCTGGTACCAGCTGGCACAACAAATTACAGTCAAAATGTTCAAGTTGCAGACTCATTCTATATAGTCAAACGTTTTACTGAATTTAGAAACCTATCCAATTGTCAAAGTTGGTTTAATATTAGGACTATTATTGTATCCAGTATATTAAAAAAATTAATAAGCATCAGCAACTTTTTCTTTCCTAACAAAATATTACTATGTAATACAAAAATGACCACTCTGATTCTACCCTAAAGTATAGGTTACTATACTTCACAACAATGACCACTGTGATTCTACCCCAAAATATAGGTTACTATACTACACAACAATGACCACTGTGATTCTACCCCAAAATACAGGTTACTATACTTCACAACAATGACCACTGTGATTCTACCCCAAAGTATAGGTTACTGTACTACACAACAATGACCACTGTGATTGTACCCCAAAGTATAGGTTACTGTACTACACAACAATGACCCCTGTGATTCTACCTCAAAGAATAGGTTACTATACTACACAACAATGACCACTGTGATTCTATCTAAAATGTATAGGTTACTGTACTACACAACAATGACCACTGTGATTCTACCTAAAATGTATAGGTTACTGTACTACACAACAATGACCCCTGTGATTCTACCTAAAATGTATAGGTTACTGTACTACACAACAATGACCACTGTGATTCTACCTAAAATGTATAGGTTACTGTATTACACAACAATGACCCCTGTGATTTTACCTAAAATGTATAGGTTACTGTACTATACAACAATGACCCCTGTGATTCTACCTAAAATGTATAGATTACTGTACAACACAGCAATGACCACTGTGATTGTACCCCAAAGTATAGGTAACTGTACTACACAACAATGACCCCTGTGATTCTACCTAAAACGTATAGGTTACTGTACTACACAACAATGACCCGAGTGATTCTACCTAAAACGTATAGGTTACTGTACTACACAACACTGACAATCATTCTCAAAGTATAGGTTATTATGCCACACAACAATGACCAGAATGATTCTCAAAGTATAGATTACTACGCTATACAATAATGACCAGTGATTTTCAAAGTGTAGGTTACTATGCCACACAACAATGACCAGAATGAGTCTCAAAGTATAGATTAATATGCTGTACAACAATGACCAGAGTGATTCTACTCCAAAGTAGAGGTTACTATGCTGTGCTAAAAAGAAAATTGTTTTTAGAAACAGCCCAGGGCTGGTGACTTTAAAAAAATCAGAAACCCCGACTGAAAATTTTCATATGCCCCAAACTGTCTTACTTTTTGTTTTACTGTTGTGTCACACAACATTGCAACTGCTGTACTTCAAATATGATGAGAAAACAATCATATTAAACTAATGTGTGTTTATTCAAACTATTTCATGTAAAGACTGTTTTTCTAAGGGTCTTGAATTCAGCCACTGTCTAACTGGTCCATTACTGTCTTCCTTTACTCAACGGATCAGCTGTATTTATGTTCCTTAGCATCTGAAGCATGTCTTGCTTTATACAGTTTATCTTTAGACTTCTGATGTTGCTTATAGGTTAATGATTAAGTGGTGTTGCATAACACTGGTGAATGCAAGAGCAATGGTTTCACTCAATTAGTATTCATTAAACTTTAACTTCAAACATCTTGAACAATGCAATATCAATTAAACAAGTGTTATGACTTTATGGCCTTAAACTATGCAACAGATAGAAGCAAAACCAACAAGTTTTGTAAAATTCAACAAATAAATTATTTCCCTAGAATACAAAGTGAAAATTTAAAAGGAACTTACAGCATTGTGAATTAAATCACAAATGAGCCTACATGTTTTATCTGAAGTCCAAAAGTATAGAGTGTCCATAATGAATTCCAATCTTGACGGTGCTGATGTACCAACAGTCTTGAAAAGGTTTATGCACATTCTCAATGTATCAAAATGATATAATCCACATCCTTGAATGAATTCACAATAACCCCAAAGAGTGGTTTTGTCCAAAAAGTCAATGAGCACTTTGTAATTCCAATGTATAATTTAAATGACTAATTCCTCTCAAATTAAATGTGCTCAGACTGACATTCAAACATAAATAATTCTGACTACTTCAACCTTATAAAAAAACCTAAAACACAAGCAAATGACCAGGATGTTGGTTGAAAGCTCTCTTACAGAATATTCTAAGTTTGTAACATAGACTAGACCTTAAACTCATATCAGTAAACAACTTATTTATAACTTACAAAAAAGACAAATAAACATGAGAATAGTTAGACAGGCCAAACTTCTACCCTTAATTACGGACAAAGGTCAAGCACACAATACAAATTTGATACAAAACATCAAGACTATTTTAAAAATCTGAATACTTACTGAAGTGTTTCTGCTGAAATCATTTTTAGGTCTTTTTTGTTTATCTCACCTCTGCCAAAATGCAGATAATTTTTGGGCAAAGACTCAAAAGTCACCATGGATCACCTTTGATCCTTTATTACCTATAATTCCCTAATAAACATCCTGCATTTGGTCTAAACTCTCAAGGTTTCAATGATAAAGAAGTTTACAGCTTGATGTATATACACGTTAGCTTTACTCTCATTACTTGGCCATGCATCATTACTCAGGCTGCAATGACTTTTGGAACAGTTCTGGTAGACTGATTCTGACTGGTTTATGTGATGCAAATAAATATACAAAACCTCTGGTAGAATCACTTGTGTTAAAACCAAGTGAGCATTATTTATATCTAACCCAAGCAATCTGTTTCTTATTCATGGCTCACATGCTTCACTTTGTACATAGACTGTACAGCTTTCAACATAAGTATATTAAGTAGGTGATCATCAGAAGAGTATTGGGCATACAAGAGGATATATATTAATAATTTACTAGTAATTTTCTAGTCTTCCAAACCTTGAAAATAAATTTCTGCATTTTATCAACATGATCAATGTTTCTCATTTAAATTACAGGTTTTTTCTTCAACAAGCCTGACAGGTACCTCGTTTGTAACAAAGTCTGAAATTAGAAGGACCCCAGGGTATTGGGCTATCAGGTGTTTTTTTTAGCACTGTTATGCTCCAAAACACTGACCAAAGTGATTCTACTCCAAAGGATATTACTATGCAACACAACTAATTCAAAGGATATGTAACTCTTAATATTTACATGTCATACCTTTTTCTGTTGGACTGCCCATTTCCAATCCTTAATATTTACATGTCATACCTTTTTCTGTTGGACTGCCCATTTCCAATCCTTAATATTTACATGTCATACCTTTTTCTGTTGGACTGCCCATTTCCAATCCTTAATATTTACAGGTCATACCTTTTTCTGTTGGACTGCCCATTTCCAATCCTTAATATTTACAGGTCATACCTTTTTCTGTTGGACTGCCCATTTCCAATCCTTAATATTTACAGGTCATACCTTTTTCTGTTGGACTGCCCATTTCCAATCCTTAATATTTACATGTCATACCTTTTTCTGTTGGACTGCCCATTTCCAATCCTTAATATTTACAGGTCATACCTTTTTCTGTTGGACTGCCCATTTCCAATCCTTAATATTTACATGTCATACCTTTTTCTGTTGGACTGCCCATTTCCAATCCTTAATATTTACAGGTCATACCTTTTTCTGTTGGACTGCCCATTTCCAATCCTTAATATTTACAGGTCATACCTTTTTCTGTTGGACTGCCCATTTCCAATCCTTAATATTTACATGTCATACCTTTTTCTGTTGGACTGCCCATTTCCAATCCTTAATATTTACAGGTCATACCTTTTTCTGTTGGACTGCCCATTTCCAATCCTTAATATTTACAGGTCATACCTTTTTCTGTTGGACTGCCCATTTCCAATCCTTAATATTTACAGGTCATACCTTTTTCTGTTGGACTGCCCATTTCCAATCCTTAATATTTACATGTCATACCTTTTTCTGGTGGACTGCCCATTTCCAATCCTTAATATTTACATGTCATACCTTTTTCTGTTGGACTGCCCATTTCCAATCCTTAATATTTACATGTCATACCTTTTTCTGTTGGACTGCCCATTTCCAATCCTTAATATTTACATGTCATACCTTTTTCTGTTGGACTGCCCATTTCCAATCCTTAATATTTACAGGTCATACCTTTTTCTGTTGGACTGCCCATTTCCATGCCCTCTTGGAATATGCCATCACTGCTGGTACTAGGGAAGAAAAAGTCAGCACAATATGATTAACATTTATAAAATATGTATAAAAACAATATTTCCCAAAAATCATAAAAATGAGTTGTTACTGTAGGGATCACATTTGTTTCAACATAAACCAAATCCTGAGGGGACTGTGAAAATGGAACCTAATGGGAAATGGTGTTAACACACCCTAAAGAACTGCCAAAGGCTGATACTATAGAAAACATACAGAGTTTCAATAATTCCATATTTCTGCTAAAAATTGATCTTTTGGTCTAGGTAGAAGTTTCGAAGAATAAGGTAATGGGTAATGATGCACCCCAGAACATTTGATATATTTAAAAGCCATATCTGCTTTCAGAAAATCTATTTTCTCAGTTATTCTTAACTGTATTAATTCTGTGAACAAGTCAGATGATGACACATCAATGGAGACATCAAGACTCAATCAAGCAGCTCGCTTTTTAAACTTGTACAATTTCTCCATATGGCTTCAACATTTCCAATCACTGGAAGTATATACACATTATAGCAAGGAATTATGGAGTCATTTGGAAAGTTTTTCTTAATTTTAACAGCAATGAAATTTTAGATGAGAGGGACGTACAGACATATTCTACTTGTTTTCCCACTTAACACATTAATAATTTGGAGGTTTTTGTCGTTTTCACCTGAAATTTGAGTAGGAAACACATTTTGAAAGCTATTTCTGAATAATCATAATACATCAACTTCCCGGTGATTTTCCAATAACTTAATGCCTAGTTGTGTTAGAAACAACGTTTTTCATTGGCTATTTGGCTCGCGCATGAGTAAAAGGGTAAAAATTGGAGTTTTTTGTTTTTGCTTAATGGACCCATTATTTTCATATCGAGACCACTCTTTATTCCAAAAGCCCATCTTATCCTACTTTTTGCAAAGGTTCATCTGTCTGTTTGCAGTTCATACCAGTCTGCCTTAGATCTGAGACCAAAGAGTCTAAAATCCGAACAAAAAATTGGATTCTGACCACAGGCAAATTTTGGGTGGAAAAAAATCGGGTGGAAAAAATGAGGTTTTTCCCTCTGTATTTTGTAGTGCAACTAGAACTTTCAGATTATTTGGCATCATTGTAGAGCTACATCTGTCTACCTTTCTATAATACCACCCACTTTAGTGTATCAAACATGACCTTGACAGTAGGCTACTACTTCCTGCCATGTAAACTCGTTGCCAGGGGTTAACGTGTTAAAACTTCTGTTGGTGATTAGTCCTAAAAAATTCTCATCCTTTTCATTTTCTAATGTATTATACAAGTAATTAATCAAGAGTGATAGATCTTTTCTTCTATCTATTTGGCTTATATTCACCTATTTTAACTCCTCAACTGACTTGTGTCTGGACCTAGTTTGTATTCCATGATACATATATTGTTACTTGATGATGATAATGTTGCATCAACTGCAGACATGTCAGTATCTGTATGTTGAATGGAACATCATTGACTGTGCTACAATTGTAGAAATTTACACCACGGGACATTTTTGTGTTTTTATTTTCTTACAGAGTGGAGAACAGCATTTACGCTAACAATATCCTGGGCCAACTGTAGATCATCTGGAACTCTAGCCATTACAAAAATTAACATGGGGTTTAAGTCAGGGTTACTACCATTTCATTCACTGTCAGAATATATACTTTCTGTAGTGAAGATGCAATGCCGTCATTACGACTAAAATGAGCTAAAATGGAATGCTGTTTACATGTAGATGGACTGAGTTCATTTTGATACTTCCACATGGAGCTACAATTGTTGTATTCTACAAACTGGATAGTAATTTTTCTTCAATTCATTGGCAATAAGTTACTTTATTCTTGCATTTTATATAGTTTTTCCAGACTTTTTATGAAATTTGTCAAGAGTATGTGCAGATTCCTTTCAGAAGTTATCCATTTAGGATGATATTGATGTTTGATACATTTAATTTTTGTTGATGTACATTTGTTTCCAGTGTTATTTTAAAGTCCTTACAACACACCAAGTGCACTGCTAAGGTAAAAAATGTTTTCCATCTCATGGAAAGGCATTTCCAACTATTCTTTTTGTCACTATATTTAATTTCTGAGTGATGTCGAACAAAGAGATGCATGGTAATGGTCATTTAAGGCATAAATAAGCAACCTCATTTCACTAATATTTTTAGGTCTATTAGCTGGTGTAGCAATGTTCGATAGGCATAGCACCAGTTTCAGTTATCCTTATCAATCATTAAATATTTAAAAGAAATTTAACCATTTTGGAAAACGATCCCTTCAACAGATCAATAATAAAGTCACTTAGCATGATTCCTTCATATTCTCATTTAGAAGGCCTTTTCAGTTTCAATTTAGAAGGCCTTTTCAGTTTCAAGAAATTAGAATAGGAGAGACCGTCTTACTTTTCTCTACTCTGAAGAACAAGAGTGGATATCATGTTTTCAGACTGTACACACAAGATGCAAGAGTTATTTGTTTTGTGTTAAGCCTGGAAGAAGGATAAATAAAACAACACAGCAGAGTATCAACTACATATAAAATTCAATAGTGATACATGGATATGGCCATGTCCAACAATGCTGTGCACTCGCTTTTACATTGGAATACCACTATACATGTCAACACTGAAAAGTGATATGAGAAAAGAAATGGTCGATGACTTCTACTAATGTAAATATTGGCAAATTGAACTGAAATGCAACAAAATTAGTAAAGTTACTTTGGGAAAGAAAAGAAAGGGTTTCAGGGGTAACAACTTGTCTAAAGACCTGAACTGTTTGGAGGATACACAATAAAGGGGCTATAACTTCTCTAAATGATGTAGAGGAACATACTAAATCAAATACAAGCAGAGTCTCATCAAAATAAAGTTGCATGTCAAATTTAGGGGAAATAAGAAAACAAAGTCCTGTAAGATATGAAATGCTGGAAATGAAACATATTCAAGGTCTAATAAAAAAATAAATAAAAAAGCACATGCTACATCTGCTCAAAATCCAGAAATCCTTAAATTTTGCTGTGCAAACCAAAGTTTGGAGGACAGAAAAATAGGAGCTATAACTACTGTAAACGATGGTAAATGCTAAAATTATGCTTCAGAAACCGAAGTTAAGAGAACAGGCTATCAGGGCCCATAACTTATATAAATAAATCTGTTTGAGTCACTTGCAAGGCCTTATCAATAAAAAGTAGCAAGCCAAATTTGGTCAAAATCCAGTAATCTGTGGTAAATGTTATCCTGAAGATACCGAAGCCAGCAGGTGAGGCAATCAGGAACCGTACCTCATGTAAATGAAGGCAAATTAGACAACAACAAAAAATCAAACAGAGGATGATTAATATAAAGCTGCATACCAACCCAAATATTCCCAGTGACATTTTATTGCATAAACCAAAACCTAGACAGATTGACAGCCAGACAGATGGATGGACAGGATAAATCTTAACATATGACTCCACCTAGTTTCTAGAGTATAGCAATAATAATAAGAAGAAGATGAAGAAGAAAAAGAAGATGAAAAAGAACTACTTTCATGATAAATGTAAATGCTGTTTATTACTTAACTAAATACCTATCATGTGGTGGTGCTGTGCTATCACTGAATGCAAAACATCTGGCCAAACGAATTTCAAAACATAAGTGAAACAAAAATGTATCCAAAGCTGACTTTTGACTCCCTCCCAGTGACGTCAGGGTTAAGAACCAATCACCACACCCCTCTCACACATTGTTTATCACACGGGTAAACTATGTATCAGGTTTGGTGAATTTCCATTCATTGGTTTATGGAAAGAATCAGTAATGTACAGACAGATGGATATATAGCCAGGCAGATGGTATCACAACATCTGCAGCTTGGAAATAATAATAATATAATAATAATAATAATAATAATAATAACAACAAAAATGATGATGATTCAGAAGTATCCTATCTAGAACAAAATATATTTCTAAAAATACTCACAATCACTATATTCATCTTTAATCTGAAAAAAATTTGAAGACAGATAATTTATCAAAATAAATATGAAAACAAGGATTCCATGAAACACTATCTGGACTGTGAACTTTGTTATGATGTATGTTGTCCAACTACTAAAAACTTAAAACATTTATATAAGTATTTTCATAATACACAATGTCACAGGGTTTGTGTTTTGAGAAAAATGCAGGACAGCTGTGAACAGCTCTTCTGGTAGTGTTGAGGACAGTTATTCAAACATTTACATCATCATTTATGGCACATGATGTCATATATCAAAATGGCAGAACCCGCAAACATATCAGTATTTGTAAAAGGCAGCTGCCATGAAATCTGGACAAAATTGAGACGTTCACTCTGAAAACATCTGGAAATCTTTGTTTTGAACAATAAGATTGAAGCAATTTAATGAGTGTGATCATGATACTAAAAACAACCAGGTATGATGTAAGCATCAGCATAAATGATTGACACAAATATATTATACCCTTCTTGCTACCTGCCAACATAGGTCCAATAAAAACATATATGCATACAAAATATTGTGTAAGCTGTATATCTGATTCCAATCTCATTAACATATCATCTCTGTTTATTATTATGTATCTAGATTACACTACAAAATTTCCATTAGATGGGGAATTGTTGTGTGTTATGTATATTTAATTTGTATTGTTGTTGTTGTTGTAGGGTTTAACGCCATTTTTCAGCACACGATAGGCTATACATGGCGGCCAGTATTAATGGTGGAGGAAGAACCCGGGAAAACCCCAGAAAGAACCACCGACCCATGAGAAATTTGTATTGTGTGATTGACCTGCATCCATAACTGAGTGTATGAGTTTTGGCGTGATTAATTTCATTTTTTGTAAACAACATATTACATAGCTAATTTTTGTCAATAATTGTTTATTATATTTTAGGATAATTATTACATGTAGGTAAACGTGTTTAATTGGATTTGAGTTCATTTCATTGGTTTTGCCCTCAGGAATTCCTAGTGTACCTAATGTTGGTAATGTTCTTTACTAAAGAATTAGTAATAGACCTAATCATGTTTATAACTTAGACTGTTCTGGAAATGATCATCTTATTGTGTCATATGTCTTTATATTAAGGTTATTTACATCAGAGTTATTTATTCCTATCTTATCATCTGGTGTGGAGTCAGTCTTTTAGTTGTCATTGGTTTTAATTTGAGAGGATTTATTTATTTAAATTATTCATCTGAATTACAAAGTGCTTTATTAATACTTTCTGACTAAATCACTATTTTGTGATTATTGTAAATTCATTTGGAGACATTTTGATTCATATCATTGTGATACATGAAGGCTGTTAATACATCAACACTATTCCAGTCTACTGGCATATCAGCACATTCAAGATTGTAATTCATTTGGAATACCATTGGAATTCATTCAGAATGCTCTATACTTTTGGTCTTGTGATAGAATGTTGGGATTTAATTCACAATACTTAAGTTCTTTTGCAAATTTTCAGTTTGTATTCTAGGGAAATAAATTATTAGTTGAATTTTATTAAACTTGTTTTGTTTTTATCAAATTTAGTAGCCATCTAGGAAAATGAGTGGCCAAGTGCTATTTTGGCTACCACTAATGTGAGATTAAATATATGTGCTGTTTGTACAACTTAAATCATTCAACAGAGATTAGAAATAAAATTAACTATCTTTCTTGTATCTCTCACCACACAAAGGTCTAATTCAATACTTGACTTGTGTAATAATTATCTCAACAGGCCACGTCCATAATGGTACTGTATGATCTTCACCAGGACAGTTATTTACCTTGTCACAGCACACGTGCATTATTTGTACTGGGGAAAACACCATCTTAGTCATATGGACACAATATTCACATATTAATCAATTTATATAGACTTATATGCTTACCTCATTCCCTGCAGGATCTAGGTCTGGAGCACCTGAAAATCAATCAGAAATATAATAACAACACTTGATTTATAACTTGTGATAAATGTATGGCATTATTAATTACAAGACTTTTATTCTGTTACCCGTAGGAGCCTGTTGATACATTCTTATTACCAATTTGCTGATTTGTTAAACTGAATATTGCACAAATAATAATTCACACATCACGAATCAAACAAAGAACAACTTTGCTATAAAGTGATTTTTTATTTTCCTCTGCCCAAGGTGGATGATGTACTGTTGTTTAGGTCCCATTAGGTATTAATGACAGCTGATGCATGTAACACTGGTCAACAGTGAAATCATTACTGACTTGAAAAGGCCCTAATCTGTAGTATTTTGGTGTGCCGAACACGAATATAACCGTGAAAAATTTGTATTGGCTCTCGTTTTGAAGATATTCATATACCTCATTTTCTATGTTTCACTGTGTAAATTTCTCCAGTAGGACTGCAGCAACATCCGGAATAATGATGTAACATTGCATAATACCATCATGCTCACATCATCCACAGTTGATTGCATCATTTTCTGATGCAATGCAATACTAATGCCATGCGGCTGCTGAAATAAGTTGACGTCAGCAGTGTACTATACATGTGTAGGCCTATTATACTAATGCCAGGCGGCTGCTGAAGCTGACGTAAGCAGTGTACTATATAAAGCCCAATCAGATAGGTTCAGCATTTAAAATATTTTAGACGTTGTGCGAGACAGTTCAAGCTTCTGTTACATAAAACTTATTATTTTATCCATTTACGTACAATAAAGAACAGTAATGCCTCGAAAGTGTGTTAATACCGCGGACAATTTTTGCTATATTTGTGGGGAAGTGACATTTGCCAACCAGAAGAAAAGTATCAATTCTCAAGTGAAGAAGGCATATCATCTTTACTTCGGATGCAAGGTTGGTGACCAAGACAAGCCTTGGGCTCCGCATATATGCTGTGCTACATGTACAACACAGCTTTCACAGTGGTTGAATTGCAAAAGGTCATCAATGCCGTTTGCAGTCCCAATGGTGTGGAGAGAGCCAAGCAACCACCTAAACGACTGTTACTTCTGCTTGGTTCCTCCTCTTTCCGGCGGAATAACGAAGCGAAAGAAGTCGAGAATAGTCTACCCAAACATTCCGTCTGCATTGAGACCAGTTCCACATGGTGAGGGACTTCCTATTCCAGAACCTCCAGCAGAATATTCTCTTGATTCATCTGACGAAGACAAAGGTGAGTCGACCTGTTCTTCTCCTGGTCCATCAGCATGCAGTGATCCAGATTTTCACTGTGGTGCATCATCAACCCCACACAGAATAACACAGGAAGAACTAAATGACCTGATTCGTGATTTGGACTTATCAAAGAACAAGGCAGAATTGCTAGGATCAAGACTCCAACAATGGAATCTTCTAGAAGAAGATGTCACAATTACTGCATATCAAAAGCGCCACCAGCAATTGGAGCCTTTCTTCAGAAAGGAAAGTAATCTGATATTCTGTTCCGATATTGAGGGCCTCATGAATGCTTTAAAAATCACTCATGACCCACAAGAATGGAGACTATTTGTGGACTCTTCGAAACTGAGTCTCAAGGCTGTGCTTTTGCACAATGGAAACATTCTTCCATCTATTCCAGTAGCGTATGCTGTCCACATGAAAGAGACATACGATAACTTAAGGCAGCTACTGAATTCCATTGAGTATAACAAGTACAGCTGGCACCTCTGTGGTGATTTGAAGGTAGTTGCCCTTTTAATGGGACTGCAGCAAGGATATACAAAATACATGTGTTTCTTATGCGAGTGGGATAGCCGAGCAAGGGAAATGCACTACATGAGGAAGGAATGGACTCACAGGCAGAATGTAGCCATTGGAGAGAAGAATATCCAACACCCAGCTCTGGTTGAGGCTCAGAAAATCTTGCTACCACCCCTTCACATCAAACTAGGTTTGATGAAGAACTTCGTGAAAGCCATTGACCGGACTTTGCCAGCATTCCGATACCTGCATGAAAAATTCCCTCGACTCAGCGAAGCAAAGATTAAAGAGGGAGTTTTTGTGGGTCCTCAGATTCGAGAGCTTTTCAAAGATGACCGGTTCAACAACTTGCTGGAAGGTGACGCGAAACAAGCATGGAATGCTTTTCGCCTAGTTTCTACAAACTTCCTCGGAAATGTTAGGGCAGAAAACTATAAGGAACTAGTAGAAGACATGTTGATGAAGTATAAGAAACTTGGCTGCAATATGTCTCTAAAGATTCACTTCCTTCATTCCCATTTGGATTTCTTTCCTAGCAACTGTGATATTGTTAGTGATGAACACGGCGAACGTTTTCAGCAAGATATCGCAACAATGGAACAAAGATACCAGGGAAAATGGTCCACTACAATGCTGGCTGACTACTGCTGGACACTCCTCAGAGATGCTCCCGAACAGCTGTACAAGAGACACGCGAAGAAATCTAAGATGTAGTCAATGACTTGATTTTTTATAGGTAGGCTATTACAGTTGACCTTTTACTATTGGAATGCATTTCGTTATGTAAACATTAATTTCTTGCAGATTACAAAAAAACTAGAGCCAATTTTGCAATTTGACTGTCATATTCGTGTTCAGCACATAAAAATTGATAAGAATTGACTAATTTTATTTCAGTAACATGACTTTTGTAAAAATTTGTTGTCCAGTGTAATATAATGAATCTCTCCTTCATGATTATAGTTATGTAGCTTGCTGAATTATGGGAAATACTGGGAATATATAGGGCTATGCCTGTTACTGTTATAAATTTACCACTGACTGTCAATCTAATTTTATGCCACTTTTTCATGATTATCCCATTCAGTGTTTTTCTACAATATGTTCAAGATTTGATCCTTTAAAATGTTTGGTCACCAGTGGATTAGGTATTTTTGCCCTATGAATGTTTTTCTCAAAATTTTAAACGTGAACTTGGAAGATGAAACAGCTTTTATCAAACTTATAGGAAGTTTGGCATATAGCATCATTTTTCAACAACCAGACCCTACAGTAATAAACAGATACAAAGGACTTCAAACTGACCCTACCAAGCTAAATATCTTTAAAACATGTGTGTGCGTGTGTGTTCTATGTTTTCCAGGATGAAAATTATCCTTTTGCATACTGTAAGAAATCCTCCAACCAAAGACTAACATCAGGATATTTCTGAAGTCAACCTTGCATCACTGGTCTATGCACAGCTGTCCTCAATTTTTTTTTGTTCAAAGACATATACTACTAGTGGAACATCAATGTGGGGTGGGAAGAGATAATGTTGCAACAGGTATATATCACTAAAATTTGCCACCCCCCCCATTAAATTATTAGTAATACTGGTACTTTACTGGCTGCCACTGCATAGCTAAATTTGCCCCCCCCCCCAGTTTTGTAGGAGGCTGATGACTCCAAAAGAGAAATAAAGAAATAATTTCACTTATGGTGTGTGATGTGCATGTTATGTGGATTTTTTAACATAGCTTTCAACAATTTTTCAGTCAAATCACTATGATGTCTGTAGTGTGGCAGTTTATAGCGATGTCTAGCACTGGGGCATCATGCTGCAGACATGTGGCATGATATCCCGCCCAGTCACATTATCCTGACACCAGGCCAACCAGTCCTAACACTAACCTTTTGATGCTGAGTGCCAAGCGAGGCAGCTGTTAGTGCCATTTTTATAAGTCTTTGGTATGAGTCGGCTGAGGCAGATGCTCTAACCACTAGGCCATTGGTGAGGTGTTTCTCTTATGGTAAAAGTTTCCACTACTGTAAAATGATATCCACTATTTGTGCCATGACAATGGGCCTCAGAGAAATTATGCCTCCAATGTGGTTCACCAAGGAATAAAAGGTAGAATGGGAGAAAGTAGCGTGAGCTTGTCGCAATGAGGTTTTCATCACATACTCCTTGGGTTGGCCTTTGCAGTGACAACGACTCAAACCTCATGGGCTTTAATCTACACGAATAAATGAAAGAAGAGATTGAAGAGCTTGACAATCCACCTCAAAATGGTGGAAACTATCAGCTGAGCCCATTAAAGGAATGATAAATATGCTTCTTACACTTTCTTTACCCTTTCACTGCTGCCACATAGAAATGTAAAGCACAAACTGGGCATAAAGTGTATTCTAATCAACACCAGCACAAAAACAACTGAGATTGGGGATCAGTATAGGGAAGGGAACTAGTGACAGAAGCTGGTTCTTTGCAAAAAATGGACAGAGGATTAGGTTCAAGCTCATTTCTTCATCTTGCAGATGCTAAGATGAGCAAGGAAACATTCTGGAGGGCAAACCATAAGACATATTAAATAATCTGTCCTGGCATTTATAATCTGTCCTGGTGAGACATTGGTCTCTACACCTTGAAATACCTGATGAGGCAGGCAATATAAGAATCTGAAGTGATGGCCATGCCTTTTGTAAATCTGAGCATGTTGGATAGGGATACCCTATAGCCCTTGATAGTAGAAATCAAACATTGTCTCTCTTTGAAAAGGAAGAAAAGAAAATCAGTCACTGTGCTCAAAGCGAGACAGCTAGGAATAGGATTAACAAGTTTAATTCTGCAACAATTCCAGAAGATTCTCCACTTCTCATCATATACCTTGGATGTGGAGCATTTCCTGGGCTAAACAATACATTTGATAACATTGTTAAAAAATGGTGCCTTGCAGTTAGGTTATCTGAGAAGAGCTAAACATGAAGGTGGGGAATCTGTGCTCTGTTGTGTAGGAGAGGACCCCTGTGATGCAACAGAAGGTCCCTCCTCTGGGGCAACGTCCTGGACTAGTCTACAGCAGGTCAGCAAGATTGCTGAACCAAGATTGTTGAGGCCACAGAGTGCTATCAAAATCAGAAGAGTATTAGAGGTCATTACTTTCTTAAGTACTTGCAGGACCACCCTGCTGGGTAGGTAGGCATAAGCAAACAGAAGATCCCACTTCAGGCTCTCTGGTCTGGGACTGTGGAGTTTCTTGTTTAGTCTTCTTACAAACAATTCAACCAAGGGTCCCCTCAAAAATCTGAACAGGGAATGTTATGGACCATTGTTATGAATGTAACAAACTCTGAGGGTAATTAGTTCTGAGGATACCTAGCGAAGGAGGTACAGTAAAACCTGTCTTGAGAGACCACTGCTATGAGAGACCGCCTGTCTTGAGAGACCAGGTTCTCCATGTACAGATTTAGAGGTTATATAGTGTTATAACCTGTTATGAGACCACCTGTCATGAGAGACCATTATGTTTTGGCAGAAGGGGTGGTCTTTCAATACAGGTTCCACTGTACCAAACATTCAAAAAAAAGGAGCATTTGTACCTCCTCATTTGAGGTACACTACCACTGACATGTTGTTTGTGAAGATGATAATGCAGAACCTTCTCATTTTGAGGGCCAAGAACACTGCCCTCATTTCAAAATTATCGATGCAGAGGGCAGGTTTTTTCCCTGGGACTATGAACCCTGAACAGTTCACTCTTTCGGCTCCATATGAATGCCCCATCTGGAATCTCACATGCCTTTGAACAGACAGGAGTGGGATTATTGTGCATGCATGGGGACTTCTGATGAGAACTTGTTTTGATTTGCCCACCAAATCAGATGATAGTGAAAATCCAGTCACAGACAAATCTGAGCTAACACAGTACCCTTGTATATTTTTCAGTTTGCTAAATGGGGAAATTGGAGGAAGCATCAGTGCAGTGTTACTAGTGGAATCAAGCCAGCTGTTGAGTTCAAGGTTTCCAGATGGGATAATTATATATGAGTCAATAAGGTATGGGCTCTAAGCACCTCCTACAGGGCCTGGATTATGTATATTATGTTCGGTGGGAGGTGGACCAATCCCTTGTTTGTGAGGAACTTAATGCTCACATGTATGAAATCTTGAGATTTCTCCTCCAACTTCTCTAGGTTGGGTAAAAGACCCTATCTGATGGACTCCAACCAACCAGTCATTGAAATACTGGAGATTAGGGAACCTTCAGTGGAATATAACTACTCCATGAATTTGGTAAATGCTATCGGTGTGGAAGATGGGCAGAACAGTAGTGTGTCAAAATTGGAGAACCTATATGTACAAGCAAACCAGAGGTACTGTCTGTGAAGAAAAACAAAAAGGATGTAAAAGTATACACCCTGAAGGTCAATGGAGACCACTCAGATGCCAGGCTTTTATTGCATTCCCCACTAGGGCTGTGGCCAGCATTTCTGACTATTCATTTCTGAAGTCTGGTAAGTAAACTTTTCCAATGTGCTAGTCCAGGACAAGTGCTTTCTTATTTTAAAACAAGTCAGGCAAGCACTAATTTTCATACTTTTAATAACTTCTTCTTCCTTTATCTGGTCATGCATGCTCTCTGGGCATATGAATACCTGAATCTACTTCCATTAATTCATTCACATCCCATGATACTACACTAAGTTGTTGTCCAGTTAATTTATATTTTGTGCCTGAACTTTGTCCATGATTGAGGGTAGAGTTTTTGTCCACATGACAAATAACATGTTCTTCTCTACCTGATTTTTGTCATGATTATAAGTAGTAAACAAGATGTTTATTTGAATCTGTGACATGACCTTAGTTTTTCCCTGGGAAATTCTCCTGTCTTTGATCAAGTGAAATATGTACAGTAAAACCGGTCTTGAAAGACCACTGTTATGTAAGACCACCTGTCTTGAGAGCCTTTATTCTCAATGCAGATTTGTTGATTATATAGTGTTATAACCTGCTATGAGAGACCACCTGTCTTGAGAGACCATAATTTTTTGACAGAAGAGGTGGTCTTTCAAGACAGGTTCTACTGTATATGGATTTTGTAAACAAAGTCTTCATTCCTATTTTGTGATCAGTCTGGGGATTCACTTATAGTTGTGTTCAAATATTATTTGATAGGAATTATTTATTGAAATTATTCAATGGAATTACAAAGTGCTCATTGAATTTTGGACTAAAACACCACTTTGGGATTATTAAGAACTCATTCAAAGATGTTCTGGATTATACCATTGTGTTACCAGTGCTAAAAAATCTGATACCCTGATACCAGGGGCCCCTTTAATTTCAGATCAGGCCTCTCCTGCATTCTTAGTGAGGTGCCCATTGGGATTGTCTAAAATAATCTAATTTCCCTGAGAACACTTTGGTTGCACTTATGAAATGCAGAAATGTATTTTAAAGATGTTGCCACACCTAAAAAAACACAGCAGTCTGATTAAAATCAGATCTTCACTGTCCTATGTGAAGTGAGATTTGATTTTAATCAAACCATAACATGACGTGTCATGCTAAAACTCAATTTTGTACTCCAAAACCCCTTTTTGAAAATAGAAAGAAAAGAAAACAACACTTTAGTGTATGTCCATTAAATGTAGCAAGTATAAACAGTAAACAGTCACGAGGACTGAATGTAATAATTTTGTTGACGCTTTAAACAGCGGTGATTAAAAGGGAAAGAGGTCAGGTATAAACCACCATTTCACATATTACTTAATTGGCTGACAGTTGCTAGTCAGATGTGTTTGAATACGTCTGAGGGTGAGCTAATTAGCACAGATAATACCACAAAGTGGAACAACCCAATATCGTTAAATCAAAATGATCACAGATGCATGTAGGAGAAGAAAAATTATTACATATCATTGTCTTGAATGAGAAGTTTAAGCCATCTGTATTAATGATCAATGACAAGTTTGTGAACAGCAGCAACATTTATTTGAAGCTGGATTTTACTTCATGTATGAAATGTAAAGCATGATTTTTTAATTGTTTGAATGGAGTTCAAGTGTGATTCATAGTTGAAGGTAATTTAGGAAGCAATAAACTATCAGCAAAACAAGCCCATGAAAAATAAATTTCACAACTGACTGCAAATAACATCAACATATGTCATTCCTGTGTGTATGGTGTCTGTCAAAATAGCAACACCATCTATAAATAACATATTCAATATTGAACATTCAGATAAGTTCTCTTCATTATTATTCTTAATTTTGTTAAAATGCTATCAACTGATCTTTCAGGATGATTTTAGTCATAAAATAGATCTATTCAAAGACAATAACAAGCACACATTTGTGATTGCATAGTGGAATTGTGTTGATAAAGCATTACCATCCAAACTGGACAGAAGCATTTAACTGTAGTCAAGGGATAGTTGACTTTGAGTCTGGGCTTGAGATATTTTGATAAACACATGCCCCAGGCTATGTCTAAAACAATTTTTCTTTAAATGCAGTTGTTTCTGACCAGACGTTTTGCTCAACGAATACAGCAGGAGTTTGAACACCAGTGCAATCCAGTCTCTAGTGCGTTTAGGGATGAATAACCAATAACACCTCCATTACCTTCAAAGTCACTATTGAACCTGACTGAATTTACATTTGAAGTGTAGCAATTGCAAATGTGTGTTACAAATAAAATTAAAAAAGAGGAAATTTTGGGCATATGGAAATTAGAGTCAGGGCTTGTGGAATTTTAGTCAGCTTGTTTTTTGATTTTTAAAGTCACCAGTCCTGGGCCTGTGCCTAAAATGTTTTTTTTTTAAGTACTGGATACATCAAGACTATAGACTGTTTTCACAGATGTCATGATTGTGTACACAAATACCCACAATGAAATGCATACACACCTTGTGCCACCCTTTTGCTTCCCTAACTAACCTATGTCAACATATTATATATACAAATAAAAAACTGATTTAATTGTTAAAAAGGATATATAATTCATCAAAATGATACATGCTTCAAATTAAGTGCCGCTTTAGCAAGAAAGACAAAATAAAGCTGGAAGTTCCATGGCTTATATCAAAGGAAGGAATAGTGAAAATGAACTGCAATCATGCATATTACTATCAAACTGAAATGCAGTTACTCGTGACAAACAGACAATAGTGATTTAGTGATTTTATTAAAAAATTATTTTCTATGATGTCCCACAGATTGACATCTTGAACAAGTATTCTGGGGTCATGTTACCAAGCAAAATGGGTCTAGTAAGTCGCCTAGAAAAATGAAACCTTTGTCTATTACGAAAGCGAAAATGACTTTGCCTTGTGATTTTTCGATGCACATTGAGTGACCATAGGTTTTGAGATACTCCCTCGCCTTAGCCAGTCATTTCCAGTGTTAAGTTGTAGCTCAAGGCAAAATGTAGGCATCAATCAATCAAATTGCTGGTGTTGATTTCAACTGCGCAGATAAACAACATCTTGCACATTCACAGGCATGTGTTTCGATAGCTGACTGCAATTAACCCATTCCACCGCTCTGGGGACCTAGTGGTAAGAGCATCCACCTTGGATGCAGGAGGTCGTGGGTTCGATACCCGGCCGAGTCATACCAAAGACTTACAAAAATGGTACTAACAACTGCCTCACTTGGCGCTCAGCATTAAGAGGTTAGTGTTAGGACTGGTGTCAGGATAATGTGACTGGGTGGGACATCATGCTACATGTCTGCGGCATAATGCCCCAGTGCTAGACATAATTATAAACTGCCACACTGCAGACATGACTGATTTTTTTTAAAAGCTATGTTAAAAATCCAAATCACACACACATTAATCCATTCCTGAGTAAGTTATAGCAGAGATGAGTTATATATATCTCTGGTTGCAGCAACTATCACTGGCCAATTTCTGTAAGTTATCATTTGATGATAAAAACAGACAAATTTGTGTTGTGAAAAAACAGTATGGAAATAGAAATTTGTGTTTTAAGAACAGAATCGGTGACCTAAAGATTTTAATTGCCATGTTTGCATTTGTTTCTTCATAAAATCAGATTGAAACTGCACCTGTCAGGAGGGGATAATGGCAGACAGTGCTGTTTCTGGGAAGTTCCACTTATTAGATTATCTGTTTTTGTAAACAAATTGAGACAAACAAAATGGTATGAAAATGGTATGAAAACATGTGCATTAGCTGATGTACATCTTACAGGGGTTGTTTCAAACAAGTTTGCAATAAAAAATTCAACTGCCAATTTATAGTGAACTTTCATAAAGTAAAAAATAATTCTTATTTAAGGGTAGTTGATAAATCATTTTTAGTAACTTGCAATTATAATACTGTAATCTAGTTACTCTTATCAGTTAAAATTCATTACAATGTATAACTTCCACAGTGATCTTAATTCATATTGCCAAAATACAATGCATATGAATAAGATCAGGGCTGAGCAAATCCCATAGCCCGACGTCCCAGACTAGTAATTTTTGAAGTCGGACAAGTAAAATTTTACAAGTTGCTAGTCCGGGACAAGTGCTTTTTAAAAAAGTTGGACTAGTCCTTATTTTCGTGCTTTAATCATTATATCTGCCTTTATTTGGCCAATCATGCCCTCTGGGCATACTGAATACTTGATTCTACCCCTCTTCGTGTACACATTTACATCCTTTTACCGCTTGACTGCATATTGGGCTAAGCGACCAAATTATCGGCAAATCAAAACCCATCAAACAAAAGAAAGCCAGTATGATCAATTAGCAGTGTTGTAAGCGGTTTTGTTGCAATGAGTTTACTCAATCTAGATCATAACGAGCGACTCACTATGATTTTAATCCAGCGAGTGAAATGAAAGGAACTTTACCGACATCAGTGTTGGTTTCCTTTATGAACTGATTAAATGATAGTAATGATTCTTTAATTTATAATTGATTATACAGATGATTAACTTCCACGTGTGATATTGTGTTTGAAGCGAAACAATTACGCTAATTAATGAGCTGTTTCAGTTTGTATTTAAAAGAGAAAATTGATGTTATGATCACTTAAGAAGTAGTTGTCAAGCAAGCTGATAGTTACTCTGTGGATAAAATGAGTTTGCTAAATTATTTTCGCAAGTAAGGTAATAACGGCGATTCGGTGAAGGTAAATTTGTTTGAAAATGGAGGGATAAAACGTAAGATGGATACTGAGTGTGCGGTAGCTATTTCTGAGTGTGAACGAGGATTTAGTTCAATGAACTTAATCAAGACTTCTTTAAGGAATTCCTTAAACCAAAAGTGTTTACAAATGCTAATGAACATTTCTGCAAATGGACCAGAGATTGAGGACTTTAACCCAGACACAGCTATCAACTGCTGGCTTAGTGCTCGTGCAGGTGGCATACATATACATGGACATATTTTCAAATCCATCAGCTAAAACATATATACATGAACCTGAAGAAGCCAAATGTATAACAACCAATGTTTTCGAAAAATTAAATTCTTTTAAGAAATAATTATGTTGCATATCGTTTTGTTTGTTTTTTCTATGGATTAAGCACATGCGTCTCATCAAATCTTGGCTAGTGATTACCATTTTGGGACCAGTGAAAAATAAGGTGGGACTAGTGACGAGTAAGGTGGGACTAGTGAAGAGAAAGGTGGGACTAGCGAATTTTCTGAAACCACCTGTCCTGGACTAGTGGTTAAAAAAAAAAATTTGCTCAGCCCTGAAGATAATTTTTATATGCATACAAAATGAGTTTATAATATACATAGAATCTGGAAAAGTTCTACTTGAAAATAAAATATTGCTTAAAACCAGTGTTCAATGCAGATATGAACACTAACATACAGAGCACAATTCAAATAAGAGAATGAAATCATACACTATATATATATATATATATATATATATATATATATATATATATATATATATATATATATATATATATATATATATATATATATATATATATATATATATTGCATATCTTGCTTTGCTTCGACTTCTCCCTATTTAGCTCTCGCTTCTCCCTGTTCTGTCCAAATGGATAATTCACTTCTCCCTAAAATTAAAGTCTAGCTTGACCCCTGGTATTTCCAGACAAACTTCAGCATACAAGATAAGTTTGGAATTAAAAGTTCAAAGAATGTGTACTATCCCATAACTTTTGTGTACCAATACTTTTCACTATGTTGTTTCATCTTCAGTGTATTAAAATGAAACAAGTGCCTAACATAACATGAGTTTGTGTGGTGTGTCAAAACCAAGTATTCTTCAAATGATTTTACAAATATGAAACTATACAATTAATGACTGGCTTTTTAACTTGAACAATAACCCAAGGATTGATTTAACCCATGAAAATTGAAAATCATTACATGTTTCTATTGGTTTGTGTATCCACTGTTTATGCCTACATGTACTGATGGATCTATTTGTTTGTAAAAGAACAAAGATGGTTGAAATTTCAATGTTCTATTTGAAGAAAAAATGGGAAAGGTCACAGATTTGGTCTCATGGTTGACATGCCAAGCAGAAAGTGATGTAATAGGATATACTTATGCACAAAATGATACATGCCTTGATAATCATGTGGGAAGGACAATGTTGTATGGTGCCACCACGTTTGGCTAGGGACTCAAAATGGTCGATATGAAAGTGTACACATTTTGTGACATAACCTGAAAACAATGGATAAGCACTCATTCGGAACACTCTAAACGTTTTGACTTGTGATAGAACAAAGAGGATTTTTTGGGATTTAATTCAAGATATTGAAGGCCTATTCAAGGGAAATAAATTACTTGTTCATTTTACTAAACTTGTTTGTTGTACTTCTTTCTGTTACATAGTTTAAGATGACAGAGTCATAGCAAAGTGGTCATTGGTAACTGTTGTGTGTGTGTAAGTTCTATTACATTTTTAAGTCTGGTTGCCTGCTTCGCATGCTTCTTTTGTAGCACTCCACTATCCAAAGTCAGGTAAACACCAATGCCATATTGTGATGTGATCAAAACAAAATAGATGCATATGGAGAAATAACATTAAATTTCTTTTCTTTGTGTTTGTTAGTAACACAATGCAAACTTTACTAATACTTTTGGTTTGAACTATAGCAGTCATTATCTTGTGTTCAAGTTTAACCAGCAATTTGGTCATATACAATGCTGTCGGACATTTCTGGGTACTTAAGGTTTCTGTCTCCAATACTGAAGCAAAAAGCATACAGAATTCAACCAATTGACAAAAATAAAATACTGCAATACTTACCATTTGAAAAGAGTCAATTGTCACCAAAATATTCTGTTCAAAATAATATTAATTCTGGACACACAGGATACCACCCTTGTATTTTCATGACAACCGATATGTTGGACAATTCTGCACACAGCTTTGAAAAGATGTAATGTTTATCCATCGGGCTATAGAAATGAAATACATTACTTTGGACTATTTCTGTCAGCAGTTCAGTCAAGTAATTAGGTCAGGTTAATAGCTAGTTTTACAAAATTCAATGTAATTAAGCCAGTAAATGGCAAGAGATATTAAGCAAACTAAACCGATCTTGTAAAAAAATTAGTAAAGTTTAATGTTTTATAAAAAAATATGCTATTATGTGGAAGAGAAACAACAATGAATAGAATGCAATGTGTTTACATCTTGTTTGTGGGGAAAAATTTACTAAGAATTTAGAAACATGCTATATGCAAGGGAATAGCTTGAGAATGCCACCTAGTGGTAAGTTGATACACTGGGTAGTAGACGATTATGTACATGTGGAACAACAACTTGCAAAATTGGAAACTTAGATTGAGATGCAGAATTTCCATCTTTTATGTAATGTATTTATTTGTATGGTTCTAAAAGATACGTAATAAAAAGGATTTTCTGTGTTATAGGAACAACGTCACAGAGTGGGTCTTCATGTTGACATTTGGAAATCACATTTTCATATGCATTTCGAGATGAAATGTGGGATATTTTTTTTACACTTTATGAATATCGCTTTTCTTAATTAAAGTATGATCATTCTTTCTTGTTAGAAAATGGATTTTTGACCCAAAATAACATGTGATCCAATGTTAAAGAAATGACGTATTGTTGTGCAGAATAACCCGACATGGTGGTAATTATTTATACCAATATTTGTACTAGCAGGCGAAGATGAAAGTAAGCAGTACACACAATGATAGTTTGATAATATTGCACATCTATAAAATTCCTCCTTCAATCGATTCCTTGATAAATTTTACGTTGAAATTGATATGAGGTGATACATGACCACCTTAATTTTGCCAAAGATTATGACAAAAGATCATCATAACTGACTTCACACCCTAGCAATAATATCTAAAATGGGGTAGGAAAGATCAGAGGAAACTATAACTATCTACTGCTGCTGCACGCGTACCCAAGACTCATGTGGTAGTAAAACACTTAAAAAAACGAAAATTTTGCTGTAGAACTTGAAACGCCAAACACTTACCGAATTGCCAAATAACAACACCAGTCATACACACGAAATATGCACTCAGGAATCCCAGACCGATCTTCCAAGCATGTCTGCCTGACCATATTGATTCCTTTTTTCCTTTCTTATGTTCATCCTGACTGCTGTCAGTCTTTTGGTCACCACCTGAACTGTCTTTATCGGGTGGAATTTGGCCAAGTTTTGCTTTGAGAATTTCATCAGTCAACTTTGGAACATTGTCTGTTGTCAAAAAGTACATACAAGGTTTGTGCGGTATATAAACACACTTTTTGATTATAATTGGAGCTGTCGATGACAGTTTGCGAGAGTAAATACTGTAAAATTTTCTAAATAACCGAAAGCTTTTAAGCTGTATACATCTACCGGTAACACACATGTAGGACATGTGCGCAGCCATGTTTGGAAACGCCAGAATTGTGGGATACATTAAAACTTTAGACGTTAGCAGCGGAAAGATCTAAACCTCGCAACTTTTTCCCCTTCCCTGATTTTAAAAAATCTAAACATTATTTTTCCCTTGTTACCAACATAAATACATTTTCCCCGTTTTTACATTCAGTGTTAGTCACTGCAATATATTCAAATCTTTTGTTGCTGTTATTACTTAAGTTTTAAGAAACATCATTTTGTGGGATCAAATACTCAGTTCGCACACGCACACAAAATATATATATATATATATATATATATATATATATATATATATATATATATATATATAAGATTTAGGTGAAACTTTAATTTTATGACATTAAATATTTAAATTTGTATATAAACATTTGCCTTAATTTTTTTATCTTAGAAATCCTTGTAATTTCTGAAGTTAGCGTCAACAACCATTCCCCACTTAGCACTTTCAAAGGTTTTGTAAATGAGTAAGATAGTTTGCAATTTTAGCAGCAAGGGACATTCTGTGTTAATCAGGCTAACAAGTTTATAGTGACAATGGGAAGTAAACATTAGGCTGCCAGGTAGAACGTCATAGGGACAAGCACAAGGTGAAATGTGTAAAACTGGTTTACTGGTTTTCACATGACGAGTCTGTAATGCTGAACATGTAACAGTGCAACATATTAGGTCTAATGTCGGGAAATGAAACAGGTTGGAATTTGTCTGTCCTCTAACTAAAATGAATATTATTCCGAAATAGCTTTATCATGTGTGTGATTCTCTTGCCTTTAATGGAATGTAAGATTCTTACCTCCCACACCCCCAAAATAAAATTGCTACGTATGTAACTGTTATAATGTTTATTTAAAAAATATCCAACGTCAAGTTAGCCTGGTGGTGTTTTACTTGGGGCAACATATAAAAAATATCCAACGTCAAGTTAGCCAGGTGGTGTTTTACTTGGGGGCAACATATAAAAAATATCCAACGTCAAGTTAGCCAGGTGGTGTTTTATATGGGACAACATATAAAAAATATTCAACGTTAAGTTAGCCAGGTGGTGTTTTATATGGGGCAACATATAAAAAATATTCAACGTCAAGTTAGCCAGGTGGTGTTTTATATGGGGCAACATATAAAAAAATATTCAACGTCAATTTAGCCAGGTGGTGTTTTACTTGGGGGCAACATATAAAAAATAGCCAACGTCAAGTTAGCCAGGTGGTGTTTTACTTGGGGCAACATATAAAAAATATCCAACGTCAAGTTAGCCAGATGGTGTTTTACTTGGGGCAACATATACAAAAATATCCAATATCAAGTTAGCCAACTTGGGTTCATTTCATTTGGGGCGACACATTACTGACGTAATTATTAACTGCATTTTCCATGGTCACTTTTTCAGCCGTCAGTTTCTGAAAATCAGTGTGCCAAATTTAGGGTCTTAAATTTATTTAAGTCCTGTCTGCCTGCAATTAATTGATCTTGGCATGTGATTTGGCTTTTGGAAAAATTACATTGTTACAATAATTTAATCCCTACCACTAATTTCTTTCATTTATTCAATGCGTGGCTTCAACATAGTGAAATTGTGTCTCTTTGCCGAATTCTCCCGCTTCAAAGATTTTATTAAAAATCACATTAAGAAAGGAAACATTGCATTGTTAACTCCACTGGTAACAAAAATAAAAATTGGAAATTTTCTTGAGACACGGGGTTTTCTTTTCAAAGAAACGCTATAATTTAAGTAGTGATAGTGCATAGGATGCCGACAATGGGAAAATACTCTTCAGCCCCCCCCCCCCCTCCGGGATTGATTAGCGACACGACTTTTCAGATCACCCTGTGAACGTTTAGCGACAAAGGGAATAGAACATGGAGAATATTGGGACTGTATAGCGACAAAGGAAAGCTGGGTTGTTGTATAGGATCAATAGGTCGAGTAGGTAAACAATGACACACAAACACACATGTATGGCAAAGAGAATAAAAATAAATATCATTTCAATCCAGTGGAGTGGCCCTGAAAAGGGCCTTTGGTATTTTTGTTAACATCATTCCATTAACATAGAGGGCATCGCATAGGTCTTCTCTTCCTCAAACTTCTTCTAACCAATCCTAGCACGCGTTACAAAATTTCTAAGAAGAAGATGAATTAGGGTGCACCGGCCGTGGAGACGAGAAGCGATGGCATAGCAGCGGCTACAAAAGTCAACACATTCCTACATTCAGAAGAGCCCGATTTTAATTGGGATTTAGTAGATTTTCTCTCGTCTTCGCAAGAATTTGTTCCGGTACCACCACATACGCCACCTTCTCCTTCCTTACCACTCGTCGAGGACTTTAAACAGAGACAGAAAGAAGAATTGGAGTAATTTTTACAGCAGCAGAAAGAAGCAGAACAAGCTTTTCTCCTTCAACAGCAACAGTGAGAAGAAGAAGAGGCAAGAAGGAAATGACAGGAAGAAGAAGCAGCAGAGAAGAAACAAGGTCTAGGAGAGAAGGAGGACGGTGAAAGTAAAACGGTGACGTTACTATTAGACATTTTGGCAGAGTTAAGGAGTCTGAAACAAATGTATCAGACTTCTTTAATACGACCCAAGAGAAAAAGACCTTCCCGAGCCAAACAGCACAACCCTGTTACTACGCCTGAAATACCCGCCCTAGTGATTTCTATCAAATTATCGACAGGAGCAAGTCCAGAAGTAGGCCTTGGCCGGGGCAAAGGCTTAAGGAAGTTAAAGCTGAGTGCGTCTCGTTCCTAATTTTTAATTTTTTTTTATAAAAACAAACTCCCAATGATCCTTTTCAGGGCCAGTCACCTCTCGAAAAGAGATAGCATACAATTTGCCAAAATCAATTAAAACTCAAAATCCCTTGTTGCCCATGATGTACGTGTGTGAATGCATGAGTGTAGGTCCATATTTTAAATAATCAAAACCAAGAGACACTTACGTTTTCTATCTGGTCTATTCTGTTACAAATTTTACAATCCAATTAACAACACAACACTTTAAAAAGTTCATAGACTTCTTTGTCTTGTTGTTTACTCTGTTTTTTGAATTTCTTCACTTTAACTGGTTTTTCATCCTCTTCTTCCTCACTCTCTCATTGTCTTCTTTTCTTCTCTTTTTTGTTGTTGTACGTGTCTGGGTTCTTCCTTTTTGGAGGGTACCTCTTCTTCCTGTTCTGAACCTTTCTCTTCCTCTTGCTCCGTTTTTGTTTTAGGGAATTCTGAAGACCAATGTCCTTTCTCTTGACAATGATAACATGCATCTTGTCTATTGTCTCTTCTGACACCTGTCTTGATTTTTTGACGGTCTGGTCACTCTGTAGCCCAATGCCCTTTCTTCTTACAGATATAACAAGTATCTTTACTTGTATGTCGAAAGGAGGGGTAGTAGTCCGTCAGGTTGTCTGAAGAAAACTTTCGTATGACACCTCGCAAAGCTCTGATCAAACGTTCGATCGGTGTGGGCTCTTCCATTGTTCTAATTATTTTGAGAGTGAAATGAATACTGGGAGGGAAGACACTGACCCTTTATATAGGGAAAACACTGGTTTGACATGGATATAGGGGACCATGGTATTTAAAATGTAGTCATTTTACATTTTACAGTCAAGATGAAACGATCGCATCATTTCGTGGAGAAAGGAGAAGAAAGTAAGAGGCAGAAACGTGATTTATCACCTCGCACAGTAGCTGAAGTTTTGGCTCAAATTCATACCAGTGATTTTGAAGATGACATGAGTGAGCCACAATCCAGACTCAGGGAGTCTGCACCCAGCCAAAGTCCATCATTAACTCCTCAAATGTACTACCACATTCGAGAGACGGAAAATCACTCCTCTAGAAAATTTTAGAACTACGGCTTACACGTACACGGTGAAGTTTAAAGGTTTAAAGTCCGAAATACCGTTGGAGAAATCAGACGTGTTCATCACCGAGGTGTGGGATTCTTTGTTAACCACAATGAAACGACATCGTGAAGACAAAGAAGACGATCGCTTGAGACTTTGAAGTTTGAAGTTTGAGTTTGAAGTCCCCCGTTTGGATCGAGTTTAGTAGCCCGGCAGAACTGACACCTTCCAAAGTCGAGATTCAACACGTGCAACAATCCAACGATACGTTTCACATCACCGATGGAAAAGAGATACTACTCATGACCCAGGTTTCTCTTTCCCAAGGGACAGGACACAAAAAGGTGTTATTGATGGACGAACTTCTCAGCACCTAAAAGAGCATCGTTCAAATTAACAACAATCAAGACCAGATGTGTTTAGCCCGTGCCATCGTCGTAGGATGAACGTATGCCGACAAGAACGACACGGTAGAATGGAAAAGAGCCTGGAAAACTATTCAACGAAGAGAAGCAGAACTCCTGTTACAACAAGCGGGGCTATCCGAAGACATCCCTGAGGCATTCATAAAATACAACAATTGCAAGACGTCTTGGCTCCACGCTACACATTGAAAAAACAACCTCAAGAAGTGCGTGCAATTCTGTTGTTTCGAGGCAGAGATTTCAAAGACGGAAAAAATATTCACGTCTATTATCACGATGAACATTTTGATGCCATTACCAGTATCTCCGCATTCCTGGCATACGGCTATTAATGTGAGAAATGTGACTATGGCTATAACAATCAAGAGCAACACAAGCATTGCGGATCGAAATGTGAGGGATGTTTGGCCTCTCAACCCTGTCTGGACGAAGGTGAAGAACAGGTGCATTGCCCAACTTGTCAGCGCACTTTTTTTAGCCCTGCATATTACCGAAACATCTAAAGACGCAAAGTTCACAGTAGAAAAGTGCTTGTCAACTGCTAAGATTGTGCCCTACTTGTGGACAAGGCATACGAACCAACAGTGTCAAGTTACACGATTGTCGAGGAAAGAAACGATGCCACATTTGTTACCAAATCGTGGACTTGGAACACGAATGCTACATTAAAAAATAACATTCTAATCAAGAGGAGGAAGATTATCAGAAGAAAGGGAATTTCATCTTTTTCGATTTCAAATGCATGCAAGAGACCGGCATTCACATTCATAATTTCTGCGTGGCTCACCGAGCGTGCGAGACGTGCATCCAAGAATCTATCGTTAGTCATTGCCCTCATTGTAGAAAAATTCTGGAGGACGTGAAAAAATCTTTCGGTGACCAAACACGCTAATCGTTTTCGCCCAACGGCTCTTAGCCCCTTCAACGATACGTGTAGCCAAGATGACATCGAAAGTTACGGAGATTGCCATCACCATGCCACGATGATGGTTCACAATTTCTCTGGATACGATGGACAGTTTCTTTTGAGATACTATACGGAACAAAGTACAGAACGTCCTAAAGTGACTTTGAACGGAGCGATAATCATTTCCATGCAAGTGGGGAAAGTACAGTTTAAAGATTCGATGAGTTACTTGGTCATGTAATTGTGTCGAATGCCTAAAGCGTTTGGAATGATAGAAATGGCCAAAGGTTATTTCCTCACTTTTCCAATACCGAAGCCAAACAACATGCCGTTCAACCCCATTTGCCTAAGGCTCACGACTATGACCCCGACAACATGCGTACCGAACAACCAGAAGCTTTCTACGCTTGGTACCAGACTCACGCCTCCGACCCCTTCGACTTTCAGGAAGAAGTGTTAAAGTATTGTCGGTCCGACTTGGACATTTTACGGCGTTGCGGTGGCAAATTTCGAAAACTGTTCATGGAACACAGAGGGAAAGATCATTTGAAAGCCAAAGCGTATTCCTTAGTGAGCCGCCAACGATTCATGCCCGAAAACACTCTGGCTGTCATGAGCTCTCAAACAACGAACTTTATAAAACGTCAATACTCGGTCAAAGCCTTATGCTGGCTACATTACTTGTGCGACAAGGAAGACAAATGGATTCAACATGTCTGCAACGGACGAGGCGAAAAGACCATCGGAACGTATTCGGTGGATGGCTGGGACTTAGAAAATCCCAAAGACCGTGTATGAATTTAGTGGATGCTTATTTCACGGATGTCCCCTCCGTTAACCTCAACGTGACAATAAAAATCAGTTTTTACAACGGATCATGGAAGACTTGTACCAGGCCACTTGTCAACGGCACTTGAAGTTAGAACAGCAAGGATACTAAGTAATGGAAACGTGGGAACACGAGTAGGATCACCGTTTGAAAGCCGATCCCGAGTTTAAACTCATCGTTTAAAGTTACAAGCTGGTGGACCCACTGAGCCCGAGGGACAGTTTGTACGGAGGACTGACAAATACCACCTGTTTGCTGTGGTACGCCGACGAAGAGAAAGGAGAAGAATTCATATACTTGGACTTGTGTTCGTTGTATAGTTACGTGTGAAAATATTGTCACTTTCTCGCTTTGTACCCGCAATTGCTGACGGAACACATCGACACGGAAAACATTCGACAATACGAAGGATTCATTAAATGTAAAGTGTTTCCTCCCACGGACTTGTACCGTCCCGTTTTTCACAAGGAAAAGTGCACAGAGAGTGTAAAGTGAAAGGATTTACTCTCAATTATCGCACCCGTCCAGTGGTAAACTTTGGGGTCTTGAAAAAAGCGTTGCAGTCTGGACAGAATGGAAACTTTAAAGTGACCACCTACGAGCCGCACAAGGTTGTACGTGTACCCACACACCAAATCGCCAGTCGACCTTTGGAAAATGTGTATCAAATCATGTACCAGAAGCAAGTGCGACTTTGCAACCACTTCATTTTTCGTACGGACACGTGGATATTGGTCAGCATATAAAAAGGAACGACGTCCAAGACCGATAGTTCATTGTAAATACCAACGTCATTTGAGAAAAATGAGTACTTTTAAACAAACATCATTTACGTTCGGAGATTCTCAAGTGGAGTGCGATGCTGTGCCTTGCGCTTGCCGTACGCTGTGACCTTATGGATTCAGTCCCACATTATGGGAACGTCCTTGTGACTACTTCAGCAGGACATCATGGGAACTTTGCTATGACTACTACTACCACTACACCTACCATGGAAAGTAATGATGTGCGTGTCAAACCTGACGGATGCGAAAGCGATGCCACTCGTTACAGAAAACCATATCACTTTATTGGTTTCATGGTGGATGGCATCCTCCACGTGAAACCGTACAGCTACCACCCTACGAGTGTCATCCAGTGCTAAGTAAACTCCTGAGGATTTCACTGTACCCTCATCAAAATGAACATGTGAAAGACGAATATTCGTTCCCTGTGCGTTTGTCTCCATACTGCAACTTTGAAAGTTGATTCCTAACCTTCAAAGGAAAATGGCCTAAATATTTGGGAGGACCTACATACGAAGAATTAGCCAGAGCCTGATTTATCTACATGGGAGAAGGAAATAAAGACAAGTGCTTCAGTTGCGGTGTGTGACTTCACGAGTGGAACATGCTCGATGGTGTCCGAATTGTCACTACCTACCGTTAGTGGGACGAGCTCAGGAATCTCTGGATGGATACTTTACAAGAGAACATTCGTGGTTTTCCTGTGGAGTTGAGAGAACGCATTTGCCGAGAGTTGGTCAAAATACAAAAATTCAAAATCATTTCTCCATTTTTAAACTATGCTCTTTTCCAAAGTAAACGAAGACTGATTATGGGAGGACACTACTTCAGTCACAAATATAAACGAGGCTATTGGCCACGAAACAGCGATTCCTGATTCTTGGAGGATACTGAATGGATACTTTACAAGAGAACATTCATGGTTTGCGTGTGGAGTTGAGTGAATGCATTTACCGAGAGCTGGATAAATACAAGTGAAACGCAAAGAATAATTACATCCGTTACGTCACCGATGTTTAAAACACTGTTATCTGAATGCTATAAGAGGACTGATTTAGATGAAAGTGTTCCAGTGGTCAGACATTGTTAAAATGGACGTGGGTGTGAAGGATTGGTTTGTTGTGACTCATTCTTTGTAATACAAGGTAGATACACTGCAACGAATTCCAGAAGAAGAGTTAGAGGATTACTAAATTCTTTTACACAATGTAAACTTAGTTCAAGAGGAAACTTTTGAACTGAGTGTGCTGTGCAAGTTAGTGACTAAACCATTTAGATTCGCCAGTGGAGTACGATCATCTCTGTGCAGAAAGTACACTTATCGCTCCGACAAAAAGAGGCATTAAAACGGGCTCCCATGCCACGGTCTTTATCAGTGGTGATACAACAAATTCCGTGGAAGGAAATCGATGAGAGCATTCAGACAGTGGAGGATTACCATCACTTATTACATGAACTGTGTCCATTGATTTGGAGTCGTCGTGTGATGTGTGACTTAGTGACTTCCTTTCTGGGACTTCCTTGTGGGCTCTTTACGAATAGTACTTGCCACCAAATAAAACATGAAAGTGGTTCCATTAAATGCCCACGAGAGACTCATTCTGTTAAAAACCTTGCTCTTTGATGCTAATACGTCTCGACCTCTGCGGGAAAAAAGATTCGTCAACTTTTAGGTACTGAAGATCTATATGACGATGTGTATGTAACTTGTGACTTACACCCTTACTGGACAGATGTACAAGTGGGTTCCGAGGAGGCCTGGACCAAAGAAGTGGACAATTATGCCCAAAAGTTGTGATCCCAAATTCAAACATCCAGTGAAAAAAGTAACTTTTAAACCTTTGTTAGTGACAATGCGAGAAGAAGAACCCGACGCTGAGGAAAACTACTCCCTTCAGGACAGGAGTGTTATGGACATTCCGAAAGATCATTCTGGGAGGACACCTGTGTGACTGTTCCCAATGTAGAGACTAAGAACATTACACACTGTCCCTAGGACACCTTTGTTACCAAGAACATGTTGTATATTGACTTGTTTATATTCCACTTTGATCGTTGTGATGTGTATTTTATCGCTAGGCTTAACCATTTGGTTTTTATGCAATTTTGTCTTTATTGTTGTTCCATTTTAAACATGTGTTAAAAAAACGTGTCCTGAAAAATTATAAAAACTTATGTCTTGTCTGTCTTTGTGTCAAAAGCGAAATTCCCTGCATTATTGCTACCTCTGCTGTCTCTGCTCCCTTTTCCTCCACTTTTAAAGTCATCGACGAACACTTAGATCGTGCTAGTTGGGAGGCCTTTTATCTTCGAAATCCCTTTAACATGTTCATTGCCGGACCCATTGTCAAAGGTTTGATCAAACATAAACATTATTTGATCGATCGTCCACCTGAACGGATCGTTAGGTGTTACAAAGAATGGTAATCGGCGTTAAGTCTCTTGCGAGAAAGTCAAGGCGATTCCATCGTGTTTTTGGAAGGTAGTCCTGGCGAAGACGACAAGATCGCGTCTGACCCCAGTCCAACCCATCTGGTCATCTTGGACGATATGTTAGGAGAAGACGATGAAGAAATTAAACTTTGGTTTATGCGCAAAGGGCATCATCGTAATTCCAGTGTCATTTACATCATTCAAAAATGTTTTCAACAAAGTAAAGTCCATCGCACCACCAGTCTCAGTGCTCATTACGTGGTCTTGTTTAAAGGCCTAGAGATAAATCGCAAGTGCAAGTCTTAGCCAAACAGGTAGGAACGCATTGGCTGACTAATGCCTATGACGATGCCACTCAAACCCCAAACGCCTATTTACTAGTGGATTGAAAACCCACCCACCCCGATAATTTGCCATTTCACCACTGGTGTCAAGACGGAGGGCCTGTCACGTACAAGTCCCTGTCGTCAACTTAACAACAACAACAAAAATCTAAATAAACCTCAGACACTTTGGGTCTGTCTCACACAGCGTAAATATGACGTCCCATCAGTCCCATTACCCGTGAAATTGATTCGTGCCTTGTACGGTATTAGTCGCGAAAACAAATCCAGAAATGCGTGCTCGTGTCTTAGAAGCTAGTTTCAAAGATGTCTTACGATGGTTTACGGTCACAGCACGTCAATTACTGAAGGGTATCATTCACATTCCATATGAAATAAACGTTTTTTTTGTTGTTGAGATAAACAAAGTAGCCTTGACGCATCTGGCCGATCCTTGCATCGACACTCAAACCAAAAAGCAAATCATTTCTAAAGCTGGATGTAGCGGTTCTCTAGGAGGTGTCAGCATTCACTTCCTCTTAAAATGGGATCCCAGGGCCTCCAAAGTTCTCCCCAAGAATAAACCCACTCCCAAAAAGCCAAACGGACCCAATAGAAAAAGAGCAGTGGTGTAAAGACCAGGTCACAGCAACAGAAAAAGAAAAGCCAACGGAAAACGAAAACGAAAAGCGAGCAGAAAAAACCTTCTTCCAACAAAAGGTCACGACCTACAGCAACGGTGACCGCGTGTCCAGTAGCCTCAGGTTCTTCGACTTCTCCGTTGCTAGTGATACCAGCGAAGCCCAATCTGACATCCTTTCTTCCTCATTTGATGAAACAATTGAAACCCGCGTCTTCAAGAACTTTTCCTACAGCGGTGACATCCTCCTCCCCTTTAGCGGCAGTTGCAGCTGCTCACAAAGTACCTGCCCCCAAAACCAAAGTCCAAGAGAGATCGGGCGTGTTGCAGAGTTTACTGGATTTGTCCAATCAAGAACTGTCACGAGTTAGTCCTTTGCGAAATTCTCCACGCCGTGTGATTCCTGTTATCAAGTTGATACGACGTAAAGAGAATCAGTGGCAACGCATTTCAGTATAAAACGGACCAACGTTAAAGAATGCCGATCAGTGTTTTTGTGCTTCTGAACGCACAAAGATGTCCCATAAAACGAGCGCACACCGTTACCACCATCATCGTTCTTCTGTCTAAAAAGGAAAAGGAAAAGGACAGTCTCGTCATTTGAAAAAATACTTAGCCAAGCATTGACGTCTACCCATGGAAAGACGCATGCGTCCAAAGAAAAAAAGAAGCAACAAAAAAGGAGGAACTTTTCAAACCTTCTCAGACAAATAAGATAAATAGACGGATGTCAACCGATGGACGTCAGTGTATTTTTTTGCTCCTTAACCAAATAGTTGTCCCCTAAATGAAATGCACACTACTTTCTGGATTAAAAGAGGAAAAATCAAAGCAAAGAGCCTCTTCCTCGTTTAGCCAAACATTGGGACATGTTGTCTGTCCTGTCCAAAGCTCATACACCCATGCGAAAAGAATTAATTCAAACAGCCTCCAAATATGTCATCGACACTGTGAGCGATTGTTGTGTTAATGTCTTGATAGGTACGACATCTTTGTCTAAACACCAGAAACAATTCTTAGCCATACAACGACACCTTCTTCTCCAAATGACCCAAAAGAAAATCTCCATCCGTCAAAAAAAGAAGATGATGGTGCAACGCGGAGTTTTTTTTTTTGGTTCTCTTGTCAAATGAATAGCGGGAGCCATGCTGAGAGGACTGTTGGGAGGTGTTGTACCCATGAGTCCAAGATATAAGGACCAAGAAGATAAAAGGGGCCTCTGGAGTCAAACGATCTCAGACGTGACATTTGGAATAAAAGGAAGGAAGAAAACTGGCTTTAGTGCCATACAAATGATGGATATAATGCCATCGTTGGCAAGAATAACGGACCCAGCATTTGCCTCCCAAGCTACAGCTACAATACGAATTGCAATTGTTGATGGATCGCAACGATTACTCCGAGACAGAAAATCGTATAGGTACGGTCAACTATTGCAACGACTGTAACTCTTTCACCAGAAAGCTCAGCCGACTATGAAAGATTTTAAGACCCTGATGAAAAGTCCACCACTACAACCACTACCCCTTAGTGACCAAAACAGAAAAAGGAGAAGAAGAAGAGATTCAGACTTCACCAGAAAAAGTACACAAGTTAACAACACCACCCGAGAAAGTACTCAAGTTAACAACACCACCTACACAGAGAATTGGAAGGATTAAAAAGATGACGGCCACCCCTTCCTTCACAGAAGAGGAAAGGAACGTGAAGACAGAAGTGAAACAAGACCCGATTACCCCTATTCAGACATCCTCTTCCTTCTCGACACTTATCGCTCGCCGGACACGCAAAACTTTACCATCTAAGAAAATGCAACAATTAAAAATGAAGTCGGTGTGAGCCAGCATTTACTACGATTTATCCCATCCTGCGGGATACGACTAAGTGCAGAAATTGTATCGTGCTGCCAAAACCTGTCTGAAAAGTCTCCTTTACCTCAAGTGCAACGATAGTAACAAGAACAATCCACGTAAACTTACAAAAACCCATTCGACGAACATTTTCCAGAAGTCTCACCCTAGTGTAGTGCATCGATCATCAATGGCAAGCCGATTTAGCCGATGTCTATCATTTGGCCACCTATAATCGTGACTACAAATATTTGTTTTGTGTCATCGATGTCTTTTCCAAATTTGCCTTGATCGTACCATTGCCATTTAAATCAAACATATAGTTAGTGCGAGCCTTAAATCTAGTGTTAAAACAAACTGGTCGTCACCCTCTTCAAAGGCAAACCATCAAAGGTACAGAATTTCTGAACCAAACTTTCCAAAAAGAATTAAAGAAATGTGACATTCATTTTTTCACCACCGAGAATCCCGAAACCAAAGCCAGCATCGTTGAACGTTTTCAACGCACCATGAAAGAACGCATGTGGAAATATTTTACGCATCAACACGCTCTCGTGTGCATCGATGTCTTCCTGCACCTGGTCCAAGCGTACAACCAATCTTACCATCGAAGCATCGGATGTGCCCCTCAAAGAAACGACTTCCGATAACGAAGTAACCGTCTTTGAGCACCTGTTTGGTACGTCCCCGACAGTGACTGTCCCGAAGAAAGGTGGAGTGTTGGCAGCAGAAGATTGGGTTCGCCTTGACAAAACCAAACGCACTTTCGACAAAGGTTACTTACCCAACTGGACCATCGAATTGTTTCATGTCACTGAACGAGTGCGTGCCCGTCATCCTGCCGTCTATAAATTGTAGACATGAACGGGGAAGTGTTAAAAGAAATGTTTTACTTTCCCTAGTTACAACATTTGACCAAAACAAAAAGACGAAGTGTAGGACATCGATAACATTATCGAACGAAGAACCCGTAAGGTGGAAAACGAAAAGTGTCAAAGAAGTCAAAGTACGTTGGAAAGGATATCCACCCAGTTTTGATTCTTGGATAGACGCTTCGTTAGTCAACTACTATAAAAAGAAGTGACCATCATACCCTTCCACTCAGTCTCAGTTACAGCTACCGCTACCAACGTGACCACTCCTTCACCGAGTCCTTCTCTGCAAGATCTACAAAAACAACCCTTGTTGGTGTGGTGTGGAGAAAGCGTGCCTAAAACGCAAATCGTCTTTTTCTGCTAAATCTTTATACTTTGTCATCGGTGTGGCCATTGCCAATATGAGTTTGCGACAAGGAGACAAGCAATTGTGGACCATTTTACTGAGCTGTTGCATCGGTTACCTTCTCACCAATCCTTCCTTGAAATATTCATCGAAAGGGGACAACGGGAGTCTTCTGTCCAAGTTGAGTCACCACTCCAACAATAACCACTCCAACAACAGTCCTCTTTTAGACACTCCTCTGACTTCGAGTGTCCCCTCGGACAGCAGCAGAACTCTGGAATTATGAACAACAATAACCAGTTTACTTAACGTTACTCAGTGACAGCTCCATGGAGGTGTTTCCCCAACAATACTTTGTGTTTGTTACACGGCCTAATTACCTCAGGCCATTTAACTGGATCAGAATACCATTAGGAAGTGGCTTTGATGGAAATTATTTATCCTACACAAATAAAAAAATATTATTGAAACTCAAAACACTTTCCAGGTCAAAATCCTGAACGTCCAATTGAAAGAAGAGATGTATATAGTGAAGATTGCTGCAGGCTGTTATTTTATCGGTAAACATTTGGTGGACACAGTTGCTGACAGGTTCGATGCAGCGTTTGGCAATGCCCTGAACATAGCCATAAAAGTGTTATGATTGAGTACCATAAAGTGACTCGTCGCCTACTGATACAATTTCAGGATACCGAAACGTTGTTCATCAGGTTTAATGGTTGTTTGTTTAAAATTTTGGGTGGACCATCCACAGTTGGTAGCACAGAATTTGAGACCGAAGATTTACAGTAATATGGATTTTTACAATTCTTTTGGATCCCCTGTAGAACTAAACGAATGACTCAATTTGATCTTTGTGTATTCCAATGTGGTGTAGTTCAACGTGGTGGGACACACCTCCGTACCATTACTAAGTGTCATTCCTTTCAAAGTAGATTCTGCCACGACCAATGACCATGAAGATGGTAACATCAATCATTTTCACCGCGATATTGTACATCCTCACTATTTAACCGTCAGTGATTCGTATTTTGACGTTGTCAACATTGCTATAAAAGCAGATCTTGGACAAAATATTCCATTCTAAAAAGGTAAAGTCACGGTGAAACTCCATTTTCGAAAACGATTCTCGAATGAGTTCTAAATAATGTCCGAGTACAGTGTACCGAGGTGTCGCTCGACAGCAAGGACATGGTTTAGGGTATATGTCAAAATCGGCCTTTTGTTCGGTGGCCCCCGTTTTCAAACCGGTCGTGACACGAGGATTGCATGATTTGAAAGATGCCGCATTGACGCACGGCAAAGAATTTATTTCTCCAACATATCATCACCGAAAAACTAAAACCTACGGAAGCTTTCTTGAGAGCAGGCAAAAATGTATTGCTTTATATGGTTAAAGATATGATGGGTCGGCGAGAAACTCCTATAAATGCCTTGGACGGTGCCGAGTGAGACATTCTTGCTTCTCTGACACCGAAGCAAGGACAATGCCGGAAGAGACGACGAAGACACCCTTCCAGAGGACTTCACATCCCCAGAACTGTTCGAGACTTTGAGGTTTTTGATTATTAAAAAAATCATAGAGAAAGAAAGCAAATGATGCACTGAGTCTATTGCATGTTCCAAGTCGGATCTGGATATGTTTGCCATGCCAACCACCATGATGAAGATGCAAGAATACCATGGGTCGAGTTTCGTTCCATCTGCTCTTTGACTGCCTCAACTCGAATCGAGTTTGAAATCAAAGGACAGCCCAAAAGATTACATCGATCTGAACAGCAGTTATTGTACCTGGAATTCAAAGTGAACGAAACGGATGCTAGTGATCTAGATGCCAATGAGGCAGTAGTTCTCGACTACTATTTCATGCATTTCATATTCAGGGAGGTGGATTGTACTTGAATAATAAACTGGTCACTAGCAGCATGGATACTTACCCTTATCGAGAGTAACTGGAAAATCTCTTGACGTACGGAAAAGAAGCCATAAACACCCAGCTGGACGCTTGCGTGGCATGGAAACCTGACACAGCGGGGAAGTTCGATGAGGTGGCAGATAAAGATTGTACCAATAATGGACTCGACGTACGTCAAAAGAAAATTGCTGAAAGCCTAAGTTTAGAACGTATAGACTGTTTACATTTGGACATGTGGTAACAAGAGAAGTATTTGCTGAACGGCGTGGATGTTCGCCTGAGACTCAATCGCAAAAGTACCTCTTTCCATCTGATGGCTGGTGCTTCCGATTACAAACCATCATCGAGGAAGCCAGACTCTACGTGTGACGCGTGGAAGTGTTACCTAAAATGGGAAAGGACATTAGTCACACTTTGTGCAGAAAGACCGCCATGTATCTGATACAACGTGTGGAAGTGAAAACCTTCACCACTGGCACTGGGCTCCGATCCAATATCGAAGATCATCTGTTCCAAGTACAGTTACCTAAGCGATTAATTATTGGTATCGTTAGCAATGCAGCTTTCAACGGAGTCCCCAATCAAATCTTTTGCGAGTTAAAGCACTACGACGTGTCCAAGATGGAAGTCAGTCGGCGATGACACGACCTTGTATAATATACACTTCGAACTTGACTTTAGTGTCAAGATGAATTACTTGATGTCGTACTTATCCCTGTACGAAGCCACCGGACAGTTAGGAACCAACACCAGTCACTGCAGTAGGTACGAAGATTATGCAGGAGGCTACGCGTTGTGGGCTTTTGATTTCATTCCAGACCAAGGCAGCGACGAGGGCCTTATCCACCATATAATATTCGGCCAGATTCGTGTGGAACTTCAGTTTGCTAAAGCTGTACATGAGACGGCGAACGTCATTCTGTTTGCCGAAATTGATAATACGATAGAAATCAACAACATGAGAGAAGTCATTCTAAACTATTAGAAGTAATGGAAGACTTAATCCCTCTTTGAATAGTGAAGAATCTTTGGAAATGGAATTGGAGGATACCGTGGAAGCAGTACCCCAAGACAAGGACGAGAAGGACATAGTGATGATATCCAGATGGCCTGAACAAGAACAACATTTAGTCTTCTGTTTTGCAAATACCTGGTGGATAAAATTACACAATTGATCTAGTAAGATTGCTATAGATGTCAAAACGATCATCCCAGTCAAATTCAACACGATAAATGTCTGATGCTGAGTCAAGAAGAAAAATTGGACGAGCATCTAGACAACGCTTGGAGTCTCATATCAGAAGAAGCCTTGTTGCATCAGTGTTATATACCACCAACAAAATGAAAACCGAAAGTAAACACAGCGTGACCCAAACATGTATAGGGTGCCTGACACCCAGCTGATTGTCAACATTTCGGAAAATCAAAAGTACACCATGTACACCAAATTCCAACTTTAATTAAAAATAGTAATGAAATTACACAACTCAAAGGATTAGGAAAATTACACGAGTGACTTACACACCATTGGAATAGATTTCTGTCCACTAGTACAACTGGACTTGAGTTCCGCGGGCCCCTTGTCTCCTTTCCTCGGCCGGACATGTTCATGAATTAAAAAGTGCGATATTGGCACATAAAAGTGGGACTGTAGTGGCTCCATTCCTACAGTCCCGATCAATTGAAAATCTCGACCTTCGAGATTTAACCAGTCGCGAAAGCACTAGTTGCGTAGGCGACTTGAATCCTTTAACTGATTGATTGATTGGTTTAACCATCCATTGTTGACTTATCCTCGTTTGAAGATGTGTTCAAGACTAGCCAAGCTGAACGAAGCTTACCTGAATCTTCATCGTGTCAGGCAAAGCCTGATACCCACGCCTGAAGAGATAGAGAATGTCAGAATATTGACAGTGACCGATGACTTGATACAAGAGCTCTTCAGAGAGGAAATCAAGAAAGAGTAAGCAGAGTGGACGGCGAAGTACATACTTTAGAAGCAAAGAGAGTAGAGAGAGAAGCAACATCAGCAGGATCCAGACAGAGGTTTTTTCGACTGCCATGTGGACACGAAAGAGTTCTCCTTCTCTTTCCGAAGAAGTAGACCCTATCCTGTGGGAAAGCTTGCCGCCCGACGGGAACGCAGTCTTACACGATAAAAGATTACCATAATCCCTGTCCACAAAAACAGCCCTTTTCAGGGTTACCCGAATACTCTAGTAAAGTCATACTAGTTCAGTTGCCAAAAATGTATGTATTTTTGTTTGTCTGTACGTTAAAAAATAGAAATGTATATATAAGCACTTTGTTTCTTTGTTTTATGTCAAAAAATAGAAGTGTGCATATAAACACTTGGTTTCCGTATATTGCCAAATAGTATGTGTGCTTTTGTTTCAAGTTAGTGATTATAAGTAAAAAGTGAGTGTGTGTTTTTTTTTAGGTTCGCACATTCGATGTTTTTTGTGATAATATAGTTGTTTTGAATTTTGGTGTCTGGGGGATGTTTTTATTCACGTCTGTACTTCACACATATAAAGGGAAGAGCTCGTCAGCCTGGCTACCCACCTTCAGCGAGACAAGATGAGTAACAGAACTGCTAAATTGCTTGAACTCCAAATGCACCTGGAGTATGTTATGCGTTTATTGGATGAGCTGGCGATGGAAGTCATATCCGAAGAAAGCAGGGTAGGGGAGGAGGAAGAGGAAAAAAGAAAAAAAAAGGAAAAGGAAAAGAAGACAGGGATCCTGCCTCACCTCTGTGTGATGTCAAGCTTGAGGTGAGGACGCCTACACAGCCAGTATCAGCACCACAGCCACAGTCTCTGCCACCAGTACAAAGCCCAGTGACTGCAAACTGCGAAGAGGAAAGAAGGAGGCCACATCATCCACCCGTGTGGCATATGAGAAGACAGAGGGAAGTCTTCACTATCCCTGAAAGTGAAGACTGGGAGAGTGGAGCCATTCAACTCCCCTCTGCGTTACCAGCCACAGCCTTAAACTGGGAGCAGGGCTGGAGCCGCAGATGTGTATGTGTTGCCCAGCCTGGGAGATATAACCAAGAGCCATGTGTATTAGGAGTTTGAAAAAGCGCCCTTCTCAGGGCTAACCAAATCTCTAGAAAAGAGAATATTCATGTTGCCAATTTGCGTGCGTGTCGAGTAGTGTGATTATAAACACTCACTCCTTTACTGATGTGATAGTTTGTGTGTGTATGTGTGTTTGTTTGTATGCTTTAGCGTTCGTTGTGTGGATAGTAGATTCGGGTTCATATGTGTGCGCGTACATTTGTGTGGATAGAAGGGTGTGTGTTTGTATGCGTGCACGTATGCGTGCACGTATGTTAGTGTTGATATTAGATATTGCGTTTTTGATAGTAAATATTGGTACTTTTTATAGTAGATGTTGGATATTTTGATAGTAGATATTGTGTTTTTATATAGGAGATATTGTTTTTTTTTTACCCTTCTCTTCTGTTAGATAGTATATAATATTTGAAGTTATTTTAAGGTATGTTTTCATTCTCGTCTGTGCTTCACACAAATAAAGTCAAGCGTTCGTCATTCGTGCCATTCAACATTGAATAATCTAAGAAGATGGCTACTAACACAATGGATAAAATGAAGACGTTGCAGGAGAGATGTTGGTCAAACTGGATGGGGATAATAAGGCATTTAGCCGATTTCTAGTCAAAATGAAAACAAATTTGAGAATGTCGAAGGAAAGACTAAGGCAGCTGATGAAACAGGAAAAGGAGGAGAAGGTGGACGAAGAAGATAGAATAAAAATGAGAGCCTGGAACAAAAAAAAAAAGAAAAAGAAGGGGAGAACGAGAAATAGAAGGAAGAGGAGGAGGAAAAGAAGAAAACAGGAGGACTAAAACAATGAGAAGAGAAAAAATTTGATGCAAAAATTGACAACCTGGTGGAGAAAAAGAATGAGTTAGAAAATAGAAGAAACCCATAGGCCCTTTTCAGAGCCACTCATATGCCTCAAAAAGATTTGCTTTCTTGCCTTACTTTTTTAAAGTCGATATCATAGTTTACGTGTGATAGATTGATGTTCATCAATTTATGAATGCATGTTGTAAGTGTTATATATGTCTTTGTCCCTCTAGTCGCGTCCCGCCAGTCCCGTGCCCCCAAGCGTTCTATGTTTCATTCCCGCTGTTTGGTCCGATTGAGGTCGGCCCCTAGTAACATTGTTACCAATGTAAATTACCGTGACGTCACCTTACATTTTCCATTCCTATATTTATTGTGTTTCAACGACTTAATTTCAATTTTCGACAGCGCTAATGTCAGAAGAATATTTGTTAGAATAAATTCTAAGCAGATTCCCGAACGAGCGATCGAATGTAATTTCATAGATGGAGCTGATAGATACGTTTCTAGAGCTTATATGTATCTTATGGAAGCTATGTAAAAATATCATGATGCTGACAATGGATCTCAAATTTCAATCGAAGAGTTTGGAACTCTTTATCCGATATTTCACTTTGAGGTCAGTAAACATAGCAAACCAGCGACCGGATCAACGTCAGACATTGAAGTCACGCGGATACTTTGAGAGGCTCCAGGAGCTATTAATTATTATGCTTAAGCACTAATTGTATCTGACATATTCTTAACGATATATTCTACCAAGGCCAGGATGATCGTCCAAGTTTTAATGTGGGCGGTATAACTTTATCAAACAAGCGGTGGAGTGTATTCATTTCCTGATAAAAAAGGACCACCATTGTTAAGTCCTTCGTACTTAGGCTACAGTCAGAAAAGCGTGCGGAATATATTGATACTCTACCAAGCGGCAGAATAACTGGAATACAAATTTTATCCCGCAGAAGGAAACTAAATACAGAATGAAATACATTACACACGAATTTAATTTATCACCGGTTAAGTAAAAATGCTGGCACAAGTTATCATTAAACAACAGTCTGTTTCGCTTAAGATACATTTCGGAACCCCAGGTGCAAGATCGCAGAGTGATCCACTGCCATCAAAACTAATGTTAACACTGTGGAAAATCAATAAAATACAACTGCAAAAACCTTTAATTTTAAATTTATCAGCAGCGCAAGTTACTGCAATGTCCAGATAGCAAGCAATACATGGTGGTGTTCTGGGACCTGCATTAGCAACTATTGCATGAGCGTTGCTACCCAAATTACAGCAGGTACTGGACACCCTGTGGATAGTTGTTGCCTCGGGTGCCGTATCCGGTGCCACGAAGAAGGTTGTGTCGGGTGAGGGTAATAAACAGTTAGTACAGCATTCACTTTTGCCTAACGATTACAAACACAAAATGGCCAAAATACGAAGCGTTCAGAAATGTTAAACAACAAAGAAACGTAAAATATAAAAAAGACGAACCGGAAAGTAGTCCAGGATGGATTTATAGGTCCATTTCTAGCATGAATAGCCGGAAATCTACTTCCCAATCTGCTGGGGATAGGGCGTGGGAGGGAATAATGATACCCGGTACCAGACGGTATATTTCTCTGCGATCCATCCACTGAACAACTTTGAGATCTTAGATAAACTGAATGGTGTCAGCAGATTTCAATGTGTATTTTCTAAAGGTCATTTGTCACTTCGCTCTCTGTCAACTGCAGCAAGTCGTGTTATAAATATTCAAAATTTCAAAAATGGGTCTGGCACGCATTGGGTAGCTCTTTAGAAAAACAATTATTTTGATTCGTTTTGGCTGCCACCAAGTGATCTTATCAAACAGTACGTGGTAGCGTCTCAAAAGTACAAAAAAAAAAAATAATAATCAATTATTCGTATAATCAAATACAGAGAATAGAAACTGCAGCGTGTGGATATTATTGTGTTGTGCTTATCAAACAAATATTCACGAGTGAAAAGCACTCCGATGGTGATTTTCTGAAATTTATATTACAATTCACAACTAAATCAAGCTTGGAAAACGAAAAAAATTGCAATTTTATCTAACAAGCAAATATACAAATGTCCACGTTATATCTGTGGTGCAGAAGTAAAACGGAAAATGCAAATGAAACTATCAAAAACAATCGACCTATGATGAAAAGTATTTGAGTTAACTGTGGTCGTAAAAAGAGTATGTTTCTCAACCGGCCCACTATTGCCTGGAGACCAGGGAATGCCAAGAATTTCTAATGCTATTTTAGTCGACGATTAAATTTTAACAAAACTGTAAGGCCAGTTTACTAGCAAAGAGTATACATGCGACGTTGACCACTATCACAAGTCGTAAATTACCTTTACCCAACGGTGGATGGACCCTACCACGTCACAGATATACAGGTTCTTGGAAACCTCTCGACAAACAACAAGATCAAAATGACAAACCTATCCCCGGGGAGGAGACCTATGATCAAGTCGATGCAATCGCAATGCGACATGATATATATTACCGTGACAACGAAACCGATAAATCTGGTTGCGACCGTATTATGCTTAATGAGCTAATCGATATGAGGCCGAAGAGGATAAGGGAGCGAATTGTTCGTAAGCTAGTACTAGCTATAATTGGAGCGAAATATAAACTTGGACTCGGATAGTCTCGGCTTGGTAAAAATGCACTTTATGTAGAGCGCCCTTTCACACGAACTTCACAAACCTAAAAAAAATATATTTACTTACAACTTACAGCCAAAAACACTAACATTTACGTCGACAATTTTACCAAAGATTATAATAACACAAAACATAAAACAATTGGAATGTGACCGAATGAAGCTATTAATAACGCAATATTGGTGAACGAAAATACGTATCGAAGACACAAGTTTAGCGTGGGTGATGAAGTTAGAATTTCACTAACAGGAGCTGCAGCGAACAGAGCAGGATATATTTATTATCGAGCGAGCGATAGTAATAAAAGGAAAAAAGGTTTGGTTAAATGGAGATGCTATGGCGATAGTTTTAATAGCTGGATACAAACTAGTGAGATAAAAAATCCTTAATCAGATCGCTAGCGATTCGATCGTAGGGTGTATAACACCCTGTGATCCGATCCAGTCACAATTAATCTTTTCGTATTTCAAAAGGACAGACTTACATTTCACTGGCCTGCACAATGACATTAAATATTCACTTCGTGTTGTTGTTAGTGCGCACTCTCTCATCAAGTTAAAAATCTTAACAAACAGAAAATCAAATTTTATATTTTCTCAGCTGCTATAAACTTCTAACTGTCCACGGTTCATAAAGAGCCTTAACAATTCCCAGAATATCTGGTTTTTAGAGACAGTAAAATTAAACTTTTCTTTATATCCTTAGATATGTGCTATTTTCCATTATACCGCGATTTTGCTGCTACATGAACTTGCTCGTCTTGATGTACTATACCTGGCTCATCTGAAATTTATCTGCGTGGACAGGAAATAAATATCCTTCTAGATCGAACATGTGATGCTTTACATCTTGATGCTTTACATGCTGTCTATTAATAATACTGGAATTTGTCGAATTCTTATGTTCTAGCTGATCCTCTGTATCATAATCAATATCAGTGTAAAGATCTGACAGTCTTTTCTCAAACAAGAAATTTGTTTGAGACATCTTACACATAATACTTTCATATAAATTACTGTAATAAAATGCCGGACGAAATAAGAAGAATAGTCAGAGCTAGAATCTTAAACATGAACTTCTTATTCGACGCTGTCAAGTTGTTTATGAGTAATAAAAAATCCTAGAACGTAAATTTTCTCATCAAATACGGTCCTTGCTCTGCGTTTGACGTCTTACTGACAGATTCACAGGTATCATAACTTGAGGAATATAAAAAATGTTTGTTAGATATGATAGAGACACTGTTTTAAACAAAGATAACTGCTGTTTGACAAGGGAAAATCTAAAAGATATTCTGAAACTTGATATGTAAAGCACTCTAATTTTGTATTAATTATTAAATATGGACAGATTTGTTACTCGAGCTAATATTATAAATCCCTTTCATCTGGAAGAGGTTGTGGGAAATTTGTTCCTGAGTGATAATAACGTGGTAGCTCGCTTTGAAGTAGAAAGAGAGAAAAAAAAATAATTTAATTTTGTTAAGCAGTATAGACTTCGACATGGAAAGATATTTGTCGAATACGACAAGGAAACCTTAAACAAATATCTCAATTTCTGCCTGAGGAATAGTGAGGTAGCACATATTCTAAATAGCAGGTGATTCGTAACGAAAGGATAATTCGTCAAATGTTGTTCTTGACGTGGTAGATATGTTTATGCCATATGCAACAAATTTAATCGATTGTGGATGAAGCTGTTGTAATAGAAGGAATTGCGATTTCTTCTCCTGTGGCAGAATTAGTTGCTATAACAGGACGGATTGATTGACTAAAATTAACACCACCTCTCCTACAACGATGAAAATTTTCTTTCTGTGTTGCAAGTTCGAAATTGTCAAGTTTATTATCGATTTTAATTCTGTTCCATTGGTCAATGACTTATCCACTTGGGATAGGCCCATGAAAAACTTCGTAACAAAATCTGTATATAATTAATCCGATTAGTATTAGTACAGCTGATCATCACATTCAGGTAACCCATATATTTATATTACCAACTACTTTTTTGTTTTAGTATTTTTGATAATACCCTTGTCAGAAGCTTCGTATAAATTATGGACTGGATGTGGCTGAAACTCATCCTGTAATGATACGTTGGCTATATTATTGACTATATTATTGTCAGTAACACTGCCATTGATATTATAGACTCTTATGCCATGTGGAATATCATATCCGCTAAACAAGATGAAGATAAATTCCTGTAAGAACATCCCGGTATATTCGCCTTCATTAGCGCCTTTCACTTTCATCTTATAACCAGCCGACGTTAGAATTATAATTGCATTTTTTGTTTTTATATTTATCACAACGCGAAGCTCGTTACTAGCAAAAAGATTTTGTATCTGGTACACCAGAAAATCTCTTGATGTCTGGCAAGATTGTTAACGATTATCGGCAACTGGTATAATTTCCCCGGCACAAACTTATATCGTCTACTTCAGCCAACAATCAAATCCCAGCCTGCCGCGCACAAGGGCTTGACAATAACAGTGCAGTTCAGTATCAAGCTTTCTAAGCAAATACACCTCCATTGCGAGGTTGCTTATATGTCGATCTGCCAATTAAGATAAAGAACGCAAAATGTTTCATTAATATCCAAAACCATGATAAAAAAATGTTTCCAATTGGAAATGCTATCGGCGTTATTTCCTGCACAAGGTCATCCTTATCGAGTATCAAATATTATTGGTTATGTTAACAATTTAAACATTATCGGGATTGACTTTCCTGTTCCTGAATATCCAATTCCAAAATTCGAATAACAGAACTATCTCCTGTTACATGGAGATATGAATGTATTTGCTGTCGATTACAAACAAAAGATATATCCTAGATATATCAGTGATCTAGCATGTCATCAGACTATAAATTAACTATTTTATAAAGATCATTACGCGTGGATAAAAAACTAGAATGGGCTAGTCGGAGGTCAGTATAAAGAGCATAAGGGAAATACATATTTATGTTCAGACATTTGTTTGGCTGTATTTGCCAACATATATTTTACTGACACCTCGAATAATGGTCTAATGTTCAAAAAATATATATGCCTGGCGAAGATGAAAAATATTATAATTTAAAAATTGCAGGCACAAGATTAAAGTGCCTTTTATAGTATATGCAGATTTCCAGTACATTTAACTTCAAGTGCAAGGAGTTTAGAATAACCCTGATAAATCTTCGACATGGAAAATAAATAAGCATATTTCCTGTGGTACGGCGTATAAGATAGTTTGTGCAGTTGATAAATCTTTATGACAACCAGTAAGAATTTATCGTGGAAATGAACAAGCTGTCCGGTTGCTAAGAAACCTTATCGACGATTTTGATCTCATCTTGACGTTACTCACTAAGACAAAAAAAAAAAAAAAAAAAAAAAAAAAAAAAAATTAAACCACTAGCACTAAAGCAAGAAGCTGATTTATCCAAAGCAGACATATGAATATTACTGCCATATTACTGGAAAATATCGTGGTACGGCGCATGACAAATGTAACTTAAAATATACCACATTGGATTTCTTCCCTCTTGTATTTCATAATTTCAGAGGATACGACAATCGTATTATAGTTGAAGCGTTCGGTAATAAAGATATAATAAACCGCCTGAAAATTGGTAAAAACAATAAAATATTGTGCATCCGAAATAATACTGAAAAGTATATGTCAGTGGCACTAGGCACATTGAGTTTTATTGATAGTCTGCAGTTTATGGCAGTGTCGCTAGACGAGCTTGTCAAAGACTGTAGTCAATTTAATAATTTGATTGAGCATTTCGGTGAAACTGCTGGCAGTTTAATGACTCGAAAAGGAATTTTTCCTTATGAGCATCTATACGATTGGGATAAATTTGATGAAACGTGTCTACCTGACAAAGAGCAGTTTTATTCAAGGTTTAATCTCGAAAGTATTAGTGACTTCGATTATGCCTATGCTCGATCGATTTGGGATTCGTTTGGCTGCAAAAACTAGGGAGATGATCATGATTTGTGTCTTATCATAGATGTTCTATTGCTCGCAGATGTATTCGAGAATGTCAGAAATGTCAGCGCTGATAACTAAGGTCTCTATACTCCATGGTGCTATTCAGTACCTGGATTAAGTTCGGACGCATGACTAAAACACAGTCAAATAAAACTAAACGACCCTGATATGTTCAACTTTATAGAACGTGGAATCCGAGGTGGAATAAGTATCATAACAAAAAATATGCTAGAGCTAATAATAAATATCTACCCGACTATGACAGTACAGAACCATCAAATTTTATATCCTATCTAGATACCAATAATTTGTATGGCTATGGTCTATCGGAGTGTATGCCGGTCGGTCAATTTAGGTGAATTAGTGAGAAACAGTTTTTCAAAGAAGCTGATATAACTATACTAGATTATGTTAGTTATTTCATAGAAGTTGATATTGACTATTCTGTTGAGCTGCACGATTCGCATAGTAACCACAAATTCTGCCCAGAGTCGATGCTGATCGACTACAGTTTAATAAGCAGAGAAATTATTCGTCTAGTGCTAGCACTACTGGTAAATCTGTTTTTAAACAATTAGTTCCTAATCTGCTTGACAAGTGGAGATACGTTTCGCATTATGAAAATCCAAAACAGGTACTTGGTCATGTTCTAGTATTAAGAAAAGTCCATCGTGTGATAAAATTTAATCAATCGCCGTGGATGAAAAGCTACGTAGACTCAAGCACATCACGACGAAAACTTATGAATAACAGCGTGTTTGCCAAGACCACAGAAAATATCACTAAGCGAGTCAATATTGAGATAGTCAATAACCTAGAACATCGTAATAAACTTTTAGCATCTGACCATTTTGTCAGTATGAAAATATTTAATGAAAATCTTGTAGCCATTCAATGAAGAAAGACAAATTTTAAGTTAAATAAGCCAGTGTATTTCGGTATGGCGGTACTTGAAATATCAAAATGGTTATTGTACCAATTTCATTACGATTTTGTCAAAGATAAGTGGACTGATGCAGAATTTTATTTACAGATACTGACTCGCTTATGTACAAGATAAAATCTGATGATATTTATCAAAAATTTTACGATGACCGAAAAATGTTTGATCATACAGATTATCCCCCAAAACAGCAGATTTCACTGTGATCATAATACAAACGTAATAGGAAAATTTGATGAGACAAAGTTTGTTCCTATCATAGAGTTTATCGGATTGCGTAGTAAAATGTACTGTCTAAAATTAGCTAATATTAAAGGTAAAAAACGAGCGAAGGGAATTAAAATAAACGTGGTAGGTAAGATGATAGGATTTGATAATTATAAAGCTGCGTTAGACGGATTTTTTATTTATGTTCAGATGATGGCAATAAGCTCAAATTGTCATAAAAATTAAACTGTTATCATAAAATCTGGTCTTTGTAATTTTGATAATTAATTAATACATTTGCGTTAGGTGATAAAAAGTTTGATAGAGTTGACTTTAGCAAGGTGGAATTTTTTTTTTGGTTATTACAGTAAATTTCTAGCGATTCAATATAAATTTTGTGTGAATATCAAAAATATATCGGTTGCGTGTGCAAGTAATTGATTTTTTGTAAAATCTCAGCGAGTTATTAATAGCGCATTAATAGCATGAGACACGTGACCTGCAAATCCCAGCTAGTTATAAAACGCGGATTAGAATTTTGCGACAATTTTAGAAACAGTAATTTTGTGCGATTTCAATTAAAACACGCAGTAGTAGAGTATAATGAGCGTTTCTATGCCAATCCTATGAATGAATGATTTGGTGGTCGGTCCTAGTGCTAGGTAATCAATAATGAAATAGATTTTGCTGTCTCAACAAAGTTGTTTTCGTATTTGTTTAGACTAACGGGGGGCCTGATAGGGGGTAATCATGATTTCGCCCTAATGCAAAATAAGGGTGTAGCAGAGAAACCTCATTATACTCTACTACTGGGGGAAAAGACATTCCCGTGAAATAAAGGTAACTTTTTAAAAAAACTTGACGTTACTGGTAGTTTGGTTTCTTCTCTATCATAAGTATGTATTCTGATACACGTCATATTAACATATACAGTATAGAAATCCCGATTCCTGTAAAATCGCACATGACTGAGTTTATGCCGACGCTATATTCTTTCTATTTTGCCAACCATAGGTGATATCGTTTACGCTAAAGTCCTCTAGGTATAGTCACCCAGATGTCCCCCCCCCAGTCCAGTGCAAAATACATTTTTATTCATTAGTTTCTTTTTTGATGATACATAAATAGCTAGTTTTTGTAAACTGACTGATTTAGACTTACACAAATATGTGGAGCAACATTAGTTGCATCTCTCTCTCTCTTTCTCACATACACACACACACTACCACAACGACTGAAACTCATTTGTTTACTTGCTACAACTATAATTAACAAACTGTCTCGCATATACTGACCGACTTTTGTTTTCCTTCCAAAAATTGTGTTTTGCTGTTGACTGAAGACACGCAGTGCAAAATATTACCTTTAAATTGCATTGTTTCTAAGGCATTTTAGTTGTTGCTGTTTTTGTTGTAGCTATGTTGATAAACCAGAATTTGGAATGAAGCTTAGACTTCTTGTACAATATATTCGTGAGCTTGTATTTTTTGTGAAAACTGTAGAACTAATGTCATTTTTCTGGACACATTTGACACACTTTTCTTTTATCGCTAGGACAAAGATTGATGCAAGATACTTTGGCCTATCTTTTCAAACAAAATCCTAGATTTTGATGATTGAAATGTACCCTATAACGAAACACACACACACATACACACACACACACACACTGAGTTACCTATAAAATGTATGTGTGTGTGTGAATATCTTGTTCGTAATATTCAAGAAGACCAAGACATAGAGACAATTACGTCTTGGGTAAATTCCAGTAAATTTAAATGGAATTTTGAAAAAATCACAAAAATCCATTTTGATGTTGGCATGGTTTCTACCTATGCTTCAGTACATATTCTAACACACATCATATTGTCCACACATACACTGTGGGATTCCCAGTTTTCGCAAACTCTTACACGATTAAATGATTTCCTATTGTAACAAGATAACCGGGTGGGATATTCGGATTCACAACAGAACACTTCTGACCGTGATATAAATACAATATTTAATAATGGATGACTTGCATGAGCAATTAATTATGAATACGTGCGTGTATATATAATCCAAATATTGGATTTAATTAACATAAGAACGCACAGACTTAATGATGACAAATACAAATAAATTAATTTAACAAATACAAAGACAAAGTATGAATTGTTCACAACGATTCGACAATGAAACGATGGATATAGTCTACTCAGGTAGTAAACGATGTAAAATTTGACTCATGTAGTGAAATTATGGCGATAAAAAAGAAGGACAGATTTACAACTTAACTTTACAGTCTGCGAAAGGTTCACTGAGTTTTACGAACTCCAAAATTAGCCCACGGCTAACAAATTACATGTACGGAGATACACTCCGTCATCAGTACACTGTTTCAGCTCCACAGCTGCTACAGTTGAACTTCACAGCTGCTACAGACTCCGGACACTCGGAATACTTCGAACACTCGGAACACTCCGAACATTAGACCCTCCGGACACTCCGAACATTAGACCCTCCGGACACCCGGACATTAGACACTCCGGTCACTGACACGGACACAGACACTCTGGTCACTCCAGACACAGACAATCCGGTCACAGACATTATACATTCCGGTCACATTAGACACTCTGGTCACAGACATACACTCTGGTTACTCCAGACACAAACACTCCGGTCACAGACAGCTGAAAATATATCCAATACCGTGTACTATGCATGACACGGGCATAATAACGTAATGACGTTATGCACGGTAAGTTATATAGATTACATTATCAGCACAATACTTGCAAAATGATAAGTTCAAAAATAAACCTAATCCTGGTCGATAAGAATCCTACTATATTAAACAGTTCATACAAAAATGTAGCTTTACATTACTAATATAAATCCCTTGCTAAGACGAAAACTAGAATAGAAATATGTGTATTATCCTGCGTAAACCAAAACTACATAGCAAACATTCAAAAATACACGTGGTAATACAATAGTTATAACTTACAGATTAGAAATTAATAAACTTACATACCGCTACAGCTGAAGATGTGCAAGTCCTTAAAGCAGACTGCTGGCTGACAAGACTTATCCGCATTGTAAAGAAATGTACGTATGGCGAGGTAATTATACACAGACTTAGTCTGTCCATTGTAGGCATTCGGTTCGTGAAATCGAGAGCACTTCGCATGTGCGGCTTGGTATGAACCGAGCTCAGTACTTCGAAATACGACACAATATACATAAATCACCCTCGGGTATCGCTGTAAACAGAAAACAAAACCCGAGTACATATATTCAATAAATAAAAGAGTTTAATTCCGTAACACCTATATTGCCATGCATAGATGAAAATTTCTAAAGTCCTGTATTAAAATGTTAGCCAATTGCGTTTTTGAAAACATTACTCTAGTGTCAACCACATTTGTTCTCTTCAGTTTTTCGTAAGATTTGCCAGTAGTTTTTGGAGCGAACACTATGCGAGCGTCTTTGATGACGTCTGAAAATCATTTGAGATAACGGAGGTCATTAGTCGTTACAAATAGCTTCAACAAATCAGCTCGCGTATAATGTTTTTAACCCTCCCAAAAATGCGTGACATGCTCAAGATTGGAGACAAGCAGTGCATAATATTAACAACAACCTCTTATTTGGACCAGCTTTATTTGTGTCTTCTTTCTGTTACCTTGTTAAGCCAGAGATTGGAATAAAGCTAGGTTTTGTTTTGTACTGTACATTTGCAAGTACAGTTTTCTGTGCAAAATTTTGAAAAAGGTAGGTCTGATTCAGTTCATTTTTTGATGACGCTTTGGATAGAATTTTTCGTAAATCTAAAGATCAATTGCAATTAACGGTCTTAACTTCAAAAGAGTTAAATTCTAGATTTAAAATAATCATTGAAAGGTACCCGATGAAAAAACACGGAGAGAGAGAGAGAGAGAGAGAGAGAGAGAGAGAGAAAAGGAAAATAGTAGCTTTCTGTATCTTATCCATACTTACAAAACAAATAAAGACACATAGATACGTAACGTTAATTTGGTTATTGCAATGAAATACATTAAAATTTAAAAACACAGTACAGAAGTTCATTTTCCCGTTCATATTTATGTTCTAGAGTAAATTAATCATTGGTTATTTATGTTTCAATTGAATGTTAAAAAATATATATGTAAGTGCACTCTCACAGTTTAGGAGAGTAAACTATGAATTCTCGCATCCTCTAAAGTATTCGCTGCAATCAAATTTTGAAGCCACCAATGGAAGGTAGCGACAGCAGGAAGACCATCTGGAATGTTCAAGGAAAGTTTGATCTTTATTATGTAACACTGTAACACTATTGCTTGGTATCCGAGTTCCAGGTGGACAAATTCTTATTTGGATAAAGATAGGGGACTTGGTCCTTCCAGATATTTAGGCCATTTCCCTTTGAAAGTCTGGAATCGGCTTTCAAAATTTTCGAAGCCAGACAAAACCAGAGGAAACGTGCATTCCTTTTTTATATGTTTATTTCAATGAGCTAGTGGTATCCATAGTAGTGTGTATGTGGATGCCACAGACGGGCAGACAAACGGCATCGCTTCGATTGTGGACTAGCACAGTCGTATTGCATTGTCGATGTCACAGGGTACAACATCACTCTGCTTGCAGGGTACTGCATCGCACTTGAATTCGCTGAACATTTTTTTAGAATCCATTTAACTGTTTCTATATCTAATTAATCGTTATCAGTGAGCGTTCGTGCTCACATTTACATCCCTGTCTTTGAGTGGTTTTTTATACGAGAAGAATTACGCTACAATTTCCACAGTGATAAAATAAATGTTCTTGAAGACACTTGTCGGAAGCACTGATAGCCATGTAAAGAATAAAATGGGTAATACATGTACGTTGACATTTAAATGGCGGAATCTTATGTAAACAGACCGCGATTTATTGTTACGATAAATGAAAATAACCATCGCTTGTCTCCTAACATTGTAGAAATATTTGAAGAGAAAAAACGTTTTGGATGTCGAGAAGTTTTGCATCTTGCAATCGCGCAGTCTACGTTTATAAAAAAATTGGAAGTTTTCTTGCAATGCATATCTATAGACTACTAGAATACTATAATCACACAGTCTAAATAAGAAAACATTTACTGAACCCTAAGAAGATTTCCGGTTCTTGCCGTTTAAAAAAAATGAAAATAATCACTCAGACAGATCCAGGAATTTCATACACAATCTACGGGTTTTCTAAACTCCAGCCATTCAAGATTGGATTTTCTTTTATCCATTACAGTTTTTATTCGTATCCATGACCTGACTTAAAATCCACATCTTGAATTCGCTAACCTGTGAACTTTCGCTGTATCAAAAACAATATTTGCGTAAGAATTGTTGTAGTTTTAGATCAAAGAAGGGAGTTATACCCACAACATTCTTATTTATTATCACACAAGAGGGGGAAGAGATTTTAAGTTTCTTCACTAACTGTATGCTATTGCAACTGTACTAGTCAGTTTTTCAATATAATGGTTTCTATGGTCACAGCGAACATTTTATTTTTTCTTCATTAAAATGTCTGCTAAATAAAAAAAATTGAATGCACTTATGAAAAGCGCGCTGAACCACACAATTTTGGATGTTTCCATTCTCTTGTGAACAATCAAGGTGAAAAACAATTCACGCACCGTACCTGATTCATTTTCTTGTTCTGGTCGTCGTTCTGTACTTTTTCGTGTTCGTTGTCATATATTGGAATATAACATTGATGAATCAACGCGACGAGTTGTTCTCAAAAATGATATTATTTCTTTCCTGCATAAACGTGAATCTTTGTGTTTTGATTATGTAAAAACATGTTTACCAAGGTTCAATTAGAGTAGGAGTGCTTATGGATACACTATACCTACACAGACATACTATCACGCAAGCAAGCAAGGAGAAAAGAATGCTTAAGGATGCACTGTACCCAACAAGGCGTAAGGGATTTAAAGGTATGGTTGGGTTGTGAATATAGACACAGAGACAAACATGTACAAACACATATCGGTAATGAGTATTATCTCTCTTTTCTAGATATATGAGTGACCTTGGAAAGGTCAATTTGTTTTTTTCCACCACTCTCCCGTTAGTGGTTGCACCTCCAGGGTCGGAACCGCAGGCAGCACATTGTTGTCTCATTTGACTCCATTCCAAACTGTTGGCTAGTTAGCTACCTTAAACTTCTTTCTAATTTTCAGGGATCCAGTTCTTTTCTCCCCTTTTCATCGCCCTCACCTGAATCTAACTGACATTGAGGCTATACTGCCTTTCCCCTGGAGGAATTACAGTTAGCATAACCCTTGAGCTCTCTAGTATCCAAGACACAAGACAACACAATGTGTTTAAATACTATTTTAATTCGTAGGCGAGAACTCTCTTGAAATTAGGGTAAAAGGCTGTAATAAATGAAAACACAACCATTACAAAATACGAAATTACTACATCAACATTAAATTAAAGAAACGTATATGTAGTACTGAAACAGTCAACATATATCGAAAGTAAAAGCTTCCTTATGTCTTTCCATCCTTTTAAATTTAAAATTGAAATAATGTCCAGTATGTGCTTCCATACTTTGAAATTCACTAACAGGTACATTTCCGTTAATATTTCTACCGTGGCTTAACAAAGAGTGTTACTAAGAGGGTTTAAATGATGACACAAAAGGAATGTTTATGAGATGAATCTCACACAAATAAAGTGTATCGTATGCACTCGCAAGCCACGTGGCATTGCGTATTGTTAACTATCCCTATGTCGGAACTGATTGTTATTTTCAATTAACATCCATATCGGAAATTAAATATACGAGTCATTAACGATAATTCACAAATTTACTCACACTGTGGTGGGCTTCAGATGCAACGAAAAGAGCTGTGAAGGCACGTTCACATTCCTGCCTGGACGTATTACAAACGAAAATAGGAAACTGATATTTATGAAGAAGAGTTAAAAAGAGGAGACAAATCTAAAGAACCACTGTGGCTGTTCCAACAGTAACAGCACAGAGGCGATACAAATCCCTATCCCTATTCTGCCGATATATTTCCTTCTTCTCCTCATCCATGTTTTCTTGATTTTCTCTACTTCTTCTTTCATCACTTGTCTGACGAACTTCTTAGCGATTTTGAGTTGAGTGAGATCGTCTCCCTCTTTAAATGTTGCTTTTCAGGATAAAGTCTACTTCTTTTCAAAACCCAGTGGGGCTAAATTCTCTCCATCAAACTGTCGGCCTCCATTAATTTTCCCACTCTGCAGTGCTGTCTAGTCACCTTTCTTTTTCATGCGATGATGAATAGCAAGACCGGCAAATGCGCATCGTTATATGTTTTAAGCACGGACATGAATCAAAACATTAATAGGTGTGATACAGAAAATAATTACAAAATAAATCCTCTTATTTGTTCCACACAAACTTACCATCAGTAAGATATTTATTAAAAACAAGAGTGTTTATAATACACCATACCCACATACACCCATATCACACAAAGGGATTTGGAGATTTATTTCTTTGTGGATGAAAACAAAAACATGCAAAAAATACAAACTTTGCAATGATTTTAGTAGTATATCTTCTCTGAGATGTATATGTGACCCTGAAAATGCTGTTTGGTTGTCGTCCTGGATATCGTTGAGATGGTAACGATGAAGATATCCAGGACGGGTAGATCTTACCATGGGCTAGACGACAATACTTGGTTTACTCTTTCTGTCGGAGACAAGGAACTCATCTGTCTACATATTCCTCTCCTCCAGCTCTTCTCCCTGCTCCCGCTGCTATTGCTGTTGCTTCGCCTGCAGATAGTTCCTTTCCCATTCTTCTATTTTACCTTTTACTTCCTACAGCAGGACATCTTTCACCAGGTTTGGAGGATATTGAGAACAATGAAGACTTTCTTCTCCATTCGCCTCTGATTTTTTACCATGTGCATGTGCACCATGGCTTCTCTAAGTTCAATAAGTTTAGATGACATGGCAGTTATTGACGAGTCAGTGATAGATGGCAAGACGGGTGAACGCACCACTTTATATGGTAGAAGCATAACCGGAAATAAAACATCCTTCCGATTCGGTATGCGGACGTGAAAGAAAATATTCTTTTCTTTTACAAAGATTGACAAAGTGAATGAAAAAGCATGTTGACACGTGTTTTTCTGGACAAAAAGCAACGAGTCAACACCATTTGTTTCTAAAAGAAAATATTTAATATTAAGAAAAAGTTTCTTTAATTAAATACGAATACAAACTGACGAATTAAACCTGAAAGCACTGCTTGATTTAAAATAATCTAAATGACTGTAATTTTGCCATCGATGCACGCTTTGTTTTTATGCTCAAGAAAATAGATAGCCGTTATGTACACAAAGTCATCTTTCTATTTTGTAATCGTTTCTATAGTACTCACAATCACGACAAGTCACTAAATGTTCAAAGGGAAATCCAAGACTGTTCATTAGGAAAATACACACAATGGAATATGATCATGGTAATGGAGTGAGTTGGCACATTTCTTCTTCTAAAGTCGATGTTGACGTCTTCCAGAGGAGGCAATCCATAAGAAATACATGTATTCCACTTCGTGGTCGTTGGGAAGAAAGTAGACGGCTATTCAGTGGGTTAGTGGTCCGTGATTGTCGTCTGTGTTGAGAACATAGACTTGAACGTATGTAGGTTTTTAATGCGGAAGTTCATCTTCAGATCACACCACAGGTTTCCAAGAAGCTGTGTACGACTGTGAATCAGAAAGTTCCAAGGTATCCATTTGTTTCACAAGTAATGATAAATCAATTGTTCTGCTTTAAAACATAATCTCTGTATGTTTCTGCTCCATCTTTTTATTTTATTTTAAGACTCTAAGATCACTTCTTTCAAGCGGTTGATTTCCAGAATGTTTTCAAATGTTGCACATAAGATGACGTTCAGTGTTTTCCAGAGCTAATATAAACAAACGTTCCGCATGAAATTGACTGGATTATATATGGTGGAAATGTCCTTCGTCATTGCCTTGGTCTTGAGTGAAACGAAATCCCCACAAGCATATCCTTCAGCACAATAATCGTACGAAATGCCTTTGCTGTTATTAGTACCTAACTGTTATGTGTCTTCAAAGTGTCAACTAAAATGTTAAAGTAGTGTTCTGGGAAAAGTTAGTTTCAAAAGGTATGGCACACAACGTATGGCCATCTAGGGTGACTTCTGTCTTGGAGTGTTGGAACTAGAACTGGATTTGATCGTTATATCCATTGAGGGTCTCGTTGCTGACTATGCCGATGAGCAGATATTTTGGTAGCTGTTTTTGAAAACATGATTTTCGATCTTGGATCATAGTCCAGACGCAATGGTGGCGGCTACCACTTCCACTAGTCGAATAGAATACTTGGCTGTAATTCTGCCCAGAGTTTGACTGATGTGGCTTTTCATTTTAGGCAAGACATCCGCACGGTGGACGTAAAGACTGGCTTCTTTGATGTTCGTTTTGTCTCGTTAATATTAGCCATCAATTAGAACACGGTACTGATTCGCTTCTGTCTCATTTGTACATCCACTCCATTCCATAAATACTTGTCTTACAGCAACTTGTCCATGTGTAAAGCATCCATGATTTGCAAACTAATTCCTTGTTTGATTTTCTTTGGACAACCGTTAAGTCTACCATTGCAATGATAGTCCACTCTTCGTTGATGTACTTGTACAAAGTGTCAGGCTTCCATACCAAGAGGTGCATCTAAATGTGTATTGATTGCTTCTTCTCAGTACGTCAGGAGATTTTCCACATAAGCTCAATATGGGGCAAATATCCATGATGCAGTTGACAATTTTATTATTCAAATATTCATCAACTTTTCTGACCAACAGATGCATAAAACTGTCGACGGGAGCTACTCTGGCATCTTGCGTTGGATTGTTATTGTCAACTTTGAGAACTTTAACTTTCAGGTACTATAAACCTTAATCTTCCCTTTTTCCTCTGATTTGAAATTAATTCCATAGGTGATGATTGAGAAACCGTCCTTGACGTTGCATGATGAAATTCGACCCATTTGGATTCTTGAATACTCATCGTCGTCGGTGGTATGGTGAACATATCGCAGTCTGACTTGAAACATTTGCAGGAATCTCGGTGCATCATTTGTCTCTTTTTATTTAATAATCAAACTCGTCTAATTCTCTGGCAATTATTGTTCGTTTCTTATTCCTTGTCTTAGATTTGAATATTTTTCGCCGTCTATTTCTACCTTCTACTTGCTGATGAGGAAAGAATGCTCTGGACATACGCGTATTTAGCGAATATATAGCGGTGTCTCCGCGACCGAAAAAATCTTTTCCAATTTAAAGCAACACATTTTTTTCTGGTTTAATGGAGGTTTCATTTTTTTTTTAAGATGGGTACTACCGTACGAAAAGCTGAATTTAACTTATCACCTAAACTATGTCCCCTTTGTCAATTGATTCCAATTGCAATTTACTGGAGAATGTTTTTAGAAAATGTAGTTTCACTGTGATTTTTCCTTTGAAGAATAGAACACGTTAACCATGATTTTTTTTGCACTAACATTATCACTGTTAAAATACGAGTTACTGACAGGACGATAATTAGGATGTACAAATTATCGGTGAACTTAATACATGATTCTTCCTTGATCGTAAGCAGCTATGGTTGAATCTAGTTTGAAAAGAACGATTCTCAGCAGCGGAGGAGCCGTCCCGCGACGGTGTACTCGACGACATCCGAGTACATAAACATTAAACCGAGTCCATAGTTCAGTTCGATAGGAGAGGAAACCGGTGTATCCATACAGACTCGAAAACAAACTGTGACAAAAATTAGTGGACAATGTTTTCCAGTTAGAGAAATCCATTTTAAAATGGTCTAAACAGCATGGAATTCGATCATTACATTTGAACGAAAGTTTGCCAGAGCTCTGCCAAACTGATTATTAAAAAGCTGAAATTGTATCAACGAGATGTCGACCATTGAAAATAATATTCTACAAGAATTCCCATGAAATAGGTTGTCAATTGATGATTGATTGGTGATGTTTTTGGATTCGTAATAGCAAGTATCACTTTTATCCAACTGTTTCTTGATATCGACGACGAATGCTTTTGACCTTCAGTGATGTTGATTCAAGTAGGATTAATTATTTTTCCAAAAGCTGCTTTCCACTGAACTTCCTAATCCAACTGTATGGATTTAGGAAATTTGGCTGTCAAACAACATACAGTGTTGCTAGGAAACGCATTCATAGAACTGTCAATAGGCATATTGAATAAAATGTTGTTTTTTTCAGAGTTCCAATGGTTCTGGCTTCCAATGAGTCAATTGCTGTCAAAGGTGAACCAGTTTCCAAATGTTACAATGTTTGGAGGCCGTTGTAACTGGAAGAGAGGTTCCCGGGATTGACAGCTAAACTGTCGTTGGTATTTTTGTTTTTGATTCATTTCAGTGACGGATTGAAAAGACTATAACCAATATAACTGCTGAATAAAAAGTCCAATGGATGTTTATCTCCTTTTGCAAATTCATATTTCCAGTGTCTGTTCCCATGTCAATGCACATAACAAAGATTTGGCAGAAAAAGGCAAGCTGACTTTAGGGACACGTTCTTCTCACCGCACCAACAAGGGTTGCTTTCGTAGTTCTTGAAGAGATGAACTCTGATAAGGAGCAGTAATTTCAATTCATTTTACTGTCAATGACTTGTAAAGCTGCAATCCAAGAATAGAAACTAGGTGGATATCCATTTCAACGACCTTTTACTTGTCGTAGTCGACATTTTCTACCTTGACGTGTTCCTCGATCGAGATATCTTCCACGTCGCCTTCTTTCTTTGTCACTCGTTATAACTCCGTATAGATCTTCCAATTTATAGACATAAGGATCACGTCCACACACTTCTTAAGTGACACGAAACAATTATGTTGTCCAGTTCGGTAAATTACCATTGCCAAAGGTGCCTTTTAATTATTTTCAATGAGAAAGCAATCTCCAGTGTTCAACAAGTCTCTCTTTTTTCTAAATAGTTTGTGACGTTCAAAACATTCGATCAAACAACTTCACTTCGTTTTCTGGTGTCACTTCTAGTAGTATATTTCAGACGTTTCAGTGATGCGATTGATTGTAAGCTTTGACTAGACGTGTAAGCACTTCGATGTATTTGAGAGCGAGTTCCTATGTAAACTATTTCCACACTACGTTCATTCAAGGTCTTTGAAAACGTTTGACGCCACTAGTTTTCATTTTAGGATTTTCAGTGGTGAAAAAAATTAATGTCTTTTATCAGTTCAATGTGCAAATTTTGATTAAGAAATTCGGTACCTTTGTATATTTGCCCTAGTAGAGGATGTCGACCAAGTTGTTTAAAAACCAGTTTAAAGTTCGCGTTTACTCGCGACTTGTTTTATAAATCAAAGGAACAATACAAGCTAGTTTTGAAAAGACGTAAATGACAGAAAACAAATATTTCTTAAGTTGACTTTCAAAGTCACAGTATCCAGGCAAAATCCACAGAAAACGTGCATTAGTCTTTATATCGATAAATCCCGATAAGCTTGTTGTGTCCAGAATGGTTCACGAGTGCACAGAGGACATCCAAAGATAAGCACACAAATGATATCACTTATATCAGTAAAGCAGAAAGTTCACCGCTTTTATTAGTAGGACGGCAAGGTCCTTTATTTTTGCATATTGCATGCACTTGTCCTGGTTGGTCTTGATTTTGGTAACCGTAAGTTTTGGGTCTACCACTAGCGAAACTTGTTCATCCATGCTCCTGAACGTTCATCTTCGATGCATGAATGATAGCTACTAGAGCGATCAGTGTATATACAACTTCCGGCTTTAATTTAAAGGACTCTATTTCGAAATGGTTGCAAGACAGAATACAATTTAAAATGGATATAAGCTATAACGTAAGTTGCAATGAGGATATTTCAAAATTCGATAGGGGTGAGGTTGGCTTATGGGTAGTGGAAACTCGCGATTTCTTTGTCATTCACAAAGAGCAAAACTTCACGTGGAATGTCCTCGCGTTTAAAAAGTTTTCCTTTATAGTCGGCAAGTTACCAAGTATTCCATCTTTTGCAATATCAGACGTTGCGCTAATTTGCCACACAAACAATTCAAAACGACATTTTGCAAATTATCTTATATTTTCTTTTCTTCACCGTTTCCATCGTGTATATCCACATGTTATCAGTTTCACACTAGTTATGCAGCTGATGAAAAACGTTAGCGGAATGTCAACGGCTAACAGAGAGCTAGGACTCAGAGGGGATGATAACTAGCACATCCACACTTTCCACACAAATTCAAGTGTCGATGTTACTAAGAATATACTGGTAACCCTTATAAAGAAAAAGTAGATAAATATTTTCCTTATTCTGTTAGAAATATATGAAAATCTGAAATGGCCAAGAGAGCATTGGACTCTGTTATTAGAATCTGAAATGGCCAAGAGAGCATTGTACACTGTTATTACAAAGTGCATTTCTTGGCAAAGCTGGTGACATATACACTTCCCTGTCAGCACGGCAAATGCTGATTATGATCTGGTTAAGGAATGCATTTGGAAGGTTTATGGGTTGGTACCTGACACTTATCCACCAAAGTTGAGGAAGTATTAAAAACACTAACATACAATGCAAATTAAATGTACATAACACTTGAATAAAATGTATGATATTGAAACAGCAAAAGTCAGTTTCGTCACTAAAATGTGTGCTAAAAGAACACTATAGGTTAGTTTCTTCACTGTAATATATGCTAAAGAAACAATATAGGTTAGGTTCTTCGCTAAAATATGAGCTAAAGGAACACTAAAATTTAGTTTCTTCACTATAGTATATGCCAAAGGAAATCAAAACGTTAGATTCGTTAGAAAATGCGGGCTACTGGAACACTAAATGTTAGTTTCTTTACTATAACGTGCTGCTGCAACAATAAAGGTTAGTGTCTTCACTAATATATTTGTTTCTCTTGCATAAACACGGTCGCTGTGCCATTTTATCCCGCAAGCAATTTAACATCACTTTGGCAAACGATCGCCTTCCTTCGCTTTTCTCGATGTGGTCTAAAGTGATGCCTTCCTGTTACCGGTATTTCTCTTTGAATTTCATTTGATCTTCGGGAGTCTGGCACCAGGAAGAATAGCTGCTGGCTTCTTGTTTGAGTTTCGAAAAGGCATATACGTAGTCTGCGAAAATTCCTTTCTGAGTCTCTTCGCCCTTGTGGTATTTTTCTTTCTTGGGGAAAGTGGTAAATTTCGTATACTTCTAACTGTTGGTATCACAGGTCCAGAACTTTAAAAAATTCCACGCTGACACACGTTCACATCAAGACGCGTTCTTCTTGGGTGTGCTGACAAGGTCGGTCTTGATTGCAAGTATGGCACAAGGGAAACATCAGTCTTCCTTGGCAATGGTGAGGTAAAACGGGATGGTACAAGTCCGTGAGAGGCAAGACTTTGCACTTAATCAAAAAGCCTTCATATTGTTGAATGTTGTCCAGGTCGATGTGTTCCGTAACCAATTGCGGGTGCACTGCGTGAAAGCGACAATATTTGCACACGTAAGGATACAGCGAACACACGTCCACGTATTTGATTTCTTCTCCTTTCTCCTGGTCGGCTTGGTACAGCAGACAGGTAGCATTCGTTCGTCCTCCGTACAAAGTGTCTCGCGGTTCAGTGCGTTTAAACTCGGGATCGGTTTTCAAACGGTGATCCTACTCGTGTTCCCACATTTCCACTACTTGGCATCCTTGCTGTTCTAACTTCAGGCGCCGCTGATCGTACAGATCTTCAATAGTCCGTTGTAAAAATTGATTTTAGTGTCACTTTCAAGGTAGCAGAGGGGACATCGTGAAATAAGCAACCGTTAAATTCGTACACGGTCTTGGGGTTTTCTAAGTCCCATCCAAACACTGAATATGTTCCGATGGTCTTTTCGCCTCCCCCGTTGCGGTCATGTTGGATTCATTTTGTTCCTTGTCGCACAAGTAATGTAGCTAGCGTAGGGCTTTGACCGAGTATTGACGTTTGACAAAGTTAGTCGTTTGAGGGCTGATGACAGCCAGGGTGTTTTCGGGCATGAATCATCGACGGTAAACAAAAGAACACGCTTTGGCAAAGGTGCAGGATTCTTTCAAAGGATCGATCCCTCCATGCTCCATGAACAGTTCTCGAAATTTTCCACAGCAACGACGTAAAATGTCCACGTCGGAACGACAATGCTTTACATTTCTTCCCGAAAGTCGAAGGGGTCCGAGGGGTGAGTTTAGTACCAAGCGTAGAAAGCTTCTCGTTGTTCGGTACCCATGTTGTTGTGGTCGTAATCGTGAGCCTCAGGCAAATGGGGTAGAACGGCGTGTATATTGGCTTCGGTATTGAAAAAGTGCGGAGATAACCTTTGGCCATTTCTGTCATTCCAAACGTTTTAGGCATTCGACTCAATGGCATGGCCAAGTAACTCATCGAATCTTTAAACTGCACTTGTCCCACTTGCATGGAAATGATTCTGGCTCCGTTCAAAGTGACTTTAGGACGTTCCGTACTTTGTTCTGTATAGTATCTAAGAAGACATTGCCCATCGTATCCCGAGATATTGTAAGGCGTCACCGTGGCATGGCGATGACATTCTCCGTAACTTTCGATGTCCTCTTGGCTCCACGTCTCGTCGATGGGGTCTAAGATCCATTGGGCGAAATCGGCTAGCGTGTTCGGTCCCCGAAAGATTTTTTCACGTCCTCCAGGAATCGTGCTGCAGTGAGAGCAATGACTAAAGATAGGCTCTTGGATGCATTCGAAATAGAAAAAGATGAAATTCCCTTTCTTCTGGCCATCTTCCTCTTGATGATTGGAATGGTATTTTTGAATGTAGCATTCGTGTTCGAAGTCTACGATTTGTGACAAATGTGAAATCGTTTCTTTCCTGAACATACGTGTGCCTTGGCACACAAGTAGAGCACAATCTCAGCAGTTGACAAGTACTTTTCTGCTGTGAAACTTGCGTCTTTAGATGTTGTTGGTAACGGGCAGGACTGACAAAAGTGCGCTGACAAGTAGGGCAATGCAATCGATCTTATCCTTCGTCCAGACAGGGTTGAGAGGCCACTTTTCGATCCACAATGCTTGTGTTGCTCTCGATTGTTATAGCCATAGTCACATTTCTCACATTAATAACCGTATGCCAGGAATGCGGAGATACTGGTAATGGCATCAAAATGTTCATCGTGATAATAGACGTGAATATTTTTTCCGTCTTTCAAATCTTTGCCTCGAAGCAACAGAATTGCACGCACTTCTTAAGATTGTATTTTCAATGTGTAGCGTGGAGCCAAGAGGTCTTGCAATTGTTGAATTTCAGGAATGCCTCAGGGATGTCTTCGGATAGCCCCGCTTGTTGTAACAGGAGTTCTGCTTCTCTTCGTTGTTTGGCTCGGTACGATCGTTGAATAGTTTTCCAGGCTCTTTTCCATTCCACCGTGTCGTTCTTGTTGGCATACGTTCATCCTACGACGATGGCACCTGCTAAACACACCTGGTCTTGACTGTTGTTAATTTGAACGATGCTCTTTTAGGTGCTGAGAAGTTCGTCCACCAATAACACCTTTTTGCGTACTGTCCCTTGGGGAAGAGAAACGTGGGTAGTATCTCTTTTCCATCGGTGATGTGAAACGTATCGTTGGATTGTTGCACGTGTTGAATCTTGTCGATGACTTTGGAAGGCGTCAGTTCTGCCGGGCTACTAAACTTGATTCAAACGGGGGACTTCAAACTGTCGTGATGAATGTTAAGTCTCAAGCGATCGTCTTCTTTGGCTTCACAATGTCGTTTCATTGTGGTTAACAAAGAATCCCACACCTCGGTGATGAACACGTCTGATTTCTCCAACGGTATTTCGGACTTGAAATCTTTAAACTTCACCGTGTACGTGTAAGCCGTAGTTCTAAAATTTTCTAGAGGAGTGATTTTCCGTCTCTCGAATGTGGTAGTAGATTTGAGGAGTTAATGGTGGCTTTGGTTGGGTGTAGGCTCTATAGGTCTGGATTCTGGCTCACTCATGTCATCTTCAAAATCACTGGTATGAATTTGAGCCAAAACTGTTATGGCCATAGTCACATTTCTCACACTGATATCTGTATCCCAGGAATTGGGCGATACTGGTAATGGTATCGAAATGTTCATCTTTATGATAGACATGCATGTATTTTGGAAGGTGTGAATTCTGCTGGGCTGCTCTCGATCCAAACGGGGGACTTCAAACTGTCGTGATGAATGGAAAGTCTCAAGCGATCGTCTTCTTTGGCTTCACATTGTCGTTTCAGTATGCTTAACAAAGAATCCCACACCTCGGTGATGAAGTCCTCTGCTTTCTCTAATGGTGCTTCGGGCTTGAAACCTTTAAACTTCAATGTGTACGTGTAAGCCGTAGTTCTAAATTTTCTAGAGAAGCGCCTTTCCGTCTCTCGAATGTGGAAGTAGTTTTGAGGGGTTAATGGTGATGAACTTTAATTAAGTGTAGACTCTCTGGGTCTGGATTCTGACTCACTCATGTCATCTTCAGAAGCACTGACATAAATTTGTTCCAAGACTTGAGCTACTGTGCGAGGCGATAAATCACGTTTCTGCCTCTTTCTTTATTTTCCTTTCTCAAGATACCTGTTATCATTGTCAAGAGAAATGACATTGGTCTTCAGAATGCTCTAAAAAAAACAACAAGAGGAAGAGAGGTGATCAGAACAGGAAGAAGAGGTACCCTAACCAAAGGGAGAACCCAGACACACACAGGAAGAGAAAAAAGAGACGAAAAGAAGACAATGAGAAAGTGAGGAAGAAGAACAGGAAAAACCTGTGAATGGTAAGAGTTTCAAAACAAAACAAACAAAAAAAGGAGTGAACAAAGACACAGAAGAAGTTTATGAACTTTTATATTGTTTTGTTGTGAATTGGGTTGTAAAATTTGTACCAGAATAGACCAGATAGAAAAAGTAAGTGTGTCTTAGTTTTGATTTTAGATCATGGACCTACATTCATGCATTCACACACGTACATCATGAGGCAAAAAAGGGATTTTGAGATTTGACTGATTTTGGCAAAATGAATGGTATCTCTTTTCGAGAAAAGTGGGTGGCCCTGAAAAGGACCGTTTGGTGCTTGTTTGTTTTTTTATATAAAAAACTCAGGAACAGGAAGTAATCCGCTTTAACTGCCTTTGTCACTGGTCCAGAAGTCCGAAGAAATTTGAGTGAGAAGAAGACCTATGCGATGCCCTCTATGTTAACGGAATGATGTTAACAAAACACCAAAGGCCCTTTTCAGGGCCACTCATATGGCTCGAAAAAAAATTGCTTTCTTGCCTAAAATTGTTTTAGTCAGTTGTATAGTTGTTTGTTTGATAGATTAATGTTCATCGATCTATATCTGTATGTTGTATGTTGTATGTGTTATATATGTCTATGTACCGGCATGCGTTCTAGGTTGTTTTTCCACCCGCTCTTTGGTCCGATTGAGGTCAGCTCTTTGCTACATTGTTACCAATCTTCAGTACCATGACGTCACCTTACCTGTTCCATTCCTAATGTCCCTACACAACAACTTCACTTTCCCATTGTCCCTAATCGTGCCCGGTGTGTGTGTGAAAAACCTTGTCTCTAATCGTGCCCACGACCTTATTGATTGGGATTTCCATTGTCCCTAAACAGCCCTACTACACTAATTATCAATCTTTTGGTCCATATGAGATCATACGTTTTTCAAGATCAACGAACACTGCTCTCAAGTTTCTGTTACATTACCTTTTAGCATTAAAAGCTTGTCTTATGCATGAATCCAGGCACATGAGCAGATCTATAGTTGACTTTTATTGAAGAATCCACCTTGATTTTTGGATTAATCAAATTTTGCTTTCTTTATGTTATTTCAAGCTGTTGTTAATCATGGTTTCCACTATTCTGCATATGTTGTTTGTAAGGGAATTTCCAGGTTTCGGGACGAGGATTACTATGGCCTGTTTCCAAGAATATGGGGTTTTCCCAGAACGCCAGATCGAATTCAGCTGATGCAAACATACTAGTTCAAGTTTTTCTGTGAGATTGTTTTATAAATCTCAAAGCCAAAGGAACCTTCACCTGGGTATGTTTTTTTTGGTGACTAAGTGCCTTCTTCTTGTATTCATGGATCGTGAAGTCGTGTTTAATATGCTTGGGAGACTTCTCCTGTCTGTGAATGCTTGAGGAAATTATTTTTTCAACTCCATTAAGGTGAGACACAGAACCCTGTCATATCATATCATACACTTTTATAGTATGATAGACAAGATCCGGTGTCAGAATGTTTCATAGGAGTAATGTGATGTAATTCTGTCACTCGATATGTTTTTTTTTCTTCTATCAGGGTAATGCTTTTTGCAACATTATGCTTTCGCCAGCTACAGTATTCAAACACCATCCAGTTTGTTTGTATCCACCCACCGATTTTAAAAATAAAAGGCATCAAAGATAACAAATACGCAAAATTTATTCATTTAATTCATTGATTTATAAGTTCTAATTGTCACCAGAGGGTACCAAACACTGTCAGATTGTTAGCGTTCCAAACGTGGGTTTCTTTAGCAACACAGTCGCCATATTTGCTTCGGCCAGTCTAATTTTTCAAGCAAAAGAAGTGACATAGTTCACCGTCTTTGAAAATCTTAATAATTCCGTAAATTTGGGATTTACATTTCTTGGAACATATGTAGAGAGTTTCTCATATTTCTTTGTTCAATTTGTTTTAGAAATATTAAAACCAGTGATTGCAAATATTGGACGCAGACGACACAGCTTTTACTGAAAAGAGACTAGTCTAGGAACCAGAAATTGACAGCTAGCAGTCTGATTGCTTGTGTCCATTGGCAGCTTCCGTTTGCACTGAAACACCATATTAAAAAGCGTCAGGGACCCCTTAGCACCAGTCGTGTTAGAAATTATAAATTGGTAAATGAAATGACTAGGTTTTATGCATTTTTTAAAACAATATCTTTGATGCTTTTCATTTTTATAATCGGTAGGGTGGTACAAACAAACGGGAGCGTGTGCTAATTATATGTGCGAGAGTAGTATATGGGGCCACCCTAGCGACAATGGGAATTAGCATTACAAAACCCCTTGGGCCACTCTAGCGACAAGGGAAATTTAACATGGAGAAAAACCCTGGGTCACTCTAGTGACAAGGGGAATTGAACATGGAAATTGAACATGGGAATGTCACCTGGGGATCAGTGGGAATTAAACATTGGTATCGTCATAGGTTTATAGGGTCAAAACCTTTTATAGGGTGAAATGTATTTGTAGGGACAAAGGGTTGATAGGGACAAACATAGACATACAGAAACAAACAAATACACATTGAAACAACAGAAAAGAGGACAGAAATATTCTAAAGAAAGACTCACAGATAGAATAGAGACTCGATAAAGAAAAGTCTGTTGTATGGGTTCAAAACATTTATTCAAGTACATATATACATGGGCTCTCTGGCCTGTGCTTTGGTCTAAGCACTATCCATTAAATACATAAACATTTGAACATAAAAGAAACATATTTACGAGTTGTTTAGTTATTGACTCTAGTAAACTAATGTTTAAAATTAACGTTCACTCCTTTCTAAAATCACTTCATATGCAACGAATTTACATTAAATGTTCGTTTATAAGAAAAAGTCAAAACAAAACAAGTAACAAACAATCAAATAAGAGAAAGTTCGTGTTTGTCTCTCTATCCGTTACACACGTTGTTTAATATCTGGTCAGCTACCACTTGTGTCCCAGCATAGATGTTTCCGATCTCGTATTCCCTGTCAGTCGTAAATCTGCTGTTACGTCCATCGTGCTAGGTACACTTATCGGTAAGCAGATCAAGAGCAGTGATCGTCTTCTTCCCATGGAGGTGCAACATATGCCATATGAATAGTCACTTTTCCATCGGTGATGTCAAATTTTTCTCTCACCGACCGCACGTCTTCAATAGCCCTCAAAAGTTTGGAAGAAGTTATTTCTGCAGGTGTGCTAAATCCGAGACATACAGGCGAGTTCAAACTGTCGTGATACATAGATAGGCTCAAACGACCTTCATCTTTGACTTGGCAATGACATTTGAATTCCTCTAACAGCGAGTCAAGCAGATCCGTAATGAAACCTGATACTTCCTCGGCTGGAACGTCAGACGCGAAGTCTTTAAATTTCATCGTGTAGGTGTAAGTTGTCGTTCTAAATTTTCTCGAGGTCGTTGTCTGGGTTATTTGGATGCTAAAATACTCCTTTAGGTCTATTGAATCCTTTCCCTTCTTGAACGCACTTTGCTGTGACGGTATGGTGGTGAAAGAGGTCAATGATGTTTGTTCCTTCTCTTTTTTCTTCTGCGTAGAGTTATTCATCTTTCTCGTCGCTTGTCCTCGCAATGAAGTGTCGTTCTTGGAAGTCGTCCCTTTTTATACTGGGTGATATCAGCATGTCCATAAGGTAAAGTTTTGTGGTCTGGAAGTTTCACTGGTTGCACGTAGTTTGTCATGGCATTAGTACATAACAACTAAGATGTGGTATTGCATTGGTGATGTGATCGTGAGGCATAGAATCATACCCGAGTTTCTCGTTGGACTTGAGTCTTACGCTCTATACTTGCTGTTTGAAAGGATTCATTTTTGTCGATTGGTCTTGGTAGTGACAATGAACTATTGGTCTTGGACGTTGTCCCTTTTTATATGCTGACCAATATCGATGTGACCGTACGGCAACGTAAAGTGATTGGGAAGTCTCACTCGCTTCTGGTACACGATTTGATAGATTTTTTCCAGGGGTCGACTGACGATGTGGTGAGTGGGTAAACGTACAATCTTGTTCGGTTGGTGAGTGGTCACTTTAAAGTTTCCATCCTCTCCCGATTGCAAGGCTTCTTTCAATACCCCAAAGTTGACCACTCGACTGGTACGATAATTCAGAGTCAGTCCTTTCACTTTGCACTCCGTGTGCACTTCTCCTTGTGGGTCCCGGTATTGGTAGCCGTAATTTTTAGGACCTCCACTCGCGAAACTTAGAATCTTGTCGTCGGGATGTTCGTCTGTCCAGGCTCCTAAACGGTTTTCTTCGATGTTAGGGTGTTGCTGACCCGGTCGATCGATGTAGATGCAACTGTCCGTGTCAAAGTACAGGACGCGTTCCCCTAACAGTTCTAAAGCTTCGTACAATTTTAAGCGAGCATGAGCTGTCACGTAAGCCGCAATGATGACATTTCCAAAAGGGTCGTCTTGTACAAAGTCCAGATCTTCTTCGTAATTGACCAAGATTAAATCCTCTCGAACGACGTCCACGTGTTTCATGTATTTGGTTTTGTCGTGAATCATCTGGAAGTAGCGGGAAGGTTCTGTCAAATATTTCGTCTTGGGTAAACACGGTCGTTGTGCCATTTTACCCCACAAGCAATTTAACATCACTTTGGCAAACGATCGCCTGCCTTCGTTTTTCTCGATGTGGTCTAAAGAGATGCCTTCTTGTTCATAGTATTTCTCTTTGAATTGTATTTGGTCTTCGGGAGTGTGACACCAGGAAGGATAGCCGCTGGCTTCTTGTTTCAGTTTCAAAAAGGCATCCACGTAGTCAGCGAAAATGCCTTTCTGACTGGGATCACCCTTGCGGTATTGTTGTGTCTTGGGAAAGTGGCAAATTTCGTACACTTCTAACAGTTGGTATCCCATGTCCAGAGCTTTGAACAATTCTACGCTGACCCAGGTTCCCGTCAAGGCACGTTCTTCCTGGGTGTGCTGACAAGGTTGGTCTTGGTTGCACGTTTCGGCACAAGTACGGCACAAGGGAAACATCAGTTTGCCTTGACAATGGTGAGGTAAGACGGGATGGTATAGGTTCGTGGGAGGCAAAACTTTACACTTGATCAAGCCTTCGTATTGTCGAATGTTTTTCAGGTCGATGTGTTCCGTTAACAATTGCGGGTGCCCTACAGGAAAGCGACAATATTTGCACACGTAGGGATACAGCGAACACACGTCCAAGTATTTGATTTCTTCTCCTTTCTCTTCGTCGGCTTGGTACAGCAAACAGGTGGCATTGGTCCTTCCTCCGTACAAACTATCCCTTGGGTTCAACGGGTCCATGAACTGGTAACTTTCCACGAGGCGTTTAAACTTGGAATCGATTTTCAAACGGTGATCGTACTCGTGTTCCCACATTTCCACCACTTGGTATCCTTGCTGTTCTAACTTCAAGCGTCGCTGACAAGTGTCCTGGTACAGGTCTTCCATGGTCCGTTGTAAAAACTGATTTTTAGTGTCACGGTCAGGATAGCAGACGGGACATCCGTGAAATAAGCAGCCGTTAAACTCGTACACGATCTTGGGGTTTTCTAAGTCCCAGCCATCGACCGAATACGTTCCGATGGTCTTTTCGCCTCCTCCGTTGCGGGCATGCTGAATCCACTTGTCTTCCTTGTCGCACAAGTAATGTAACCAACGTAGGGCTTTGACCGAGTATTGACGTTTGACATAGTGGGTCGTTTGAGGACTGATGACAGCCACGGTCTTTTCAGGCATGAATCGTTGTCGATACACTAAGGAACACGCTTTGGCAATGATGCAAGCTTCTTTCAAAGGGTCGACCCCTCCGTGTTCCATGAACAGTTCTCGAAATTTTCCACAGCAACGCCGTAAAATGTCCACGTCGGAACGACAATACTTTAGCATTTCTTCCTGAAAGTCGAAGGGGTCAGAGGCGTGAGCCTGGTACCAAGCGTAGAAAGCTTCTCGTTGTTCGGTACGCATGTTGTCGGGGTCGTAATAGTGAGCCTCTGGTAAATGGGGTAGAACGGCGTGTTGGTTGGCTTCCGTATTGAAAAAGTGTGGAAAGTACCCTTTAGCCATTTCTGTCATTCCAAACGTTTTAGGCATTCGACTCAAAGGCATGGCCACGTAACTCATCGAATCTTTAAACTGTACTTGTCCCACTTGCATGAAAATGATTTTGGCTCCGTTCAAAGTCACTTTAGGACGTTCGGTGCCATGTTCCGTATAGTATCTGAGAAGAAACTGTCCATCGTATCCGGAGAAATTGTGAGCCATCACCGTGGCATGACGATGACAATCTCCGTAACGTTCGATGTCCTCTTGGCTCCACGTCTTGTCGATGGGGTCTAAGACCCATCGAGCGAAATCGGCTAGCGTGTTCGGTCCCCGAAAGATTTTTTCACGTCCTCCAGGAATCTTGCTGCAGTGAGGGCAATGACTGAAGATAGGTTCTTGAATGCACTTCTCGCACGCTCGATGAGCCACGCAGAAATTAGGAATGTGAATGCCAGTCTCTTGCATGCATTCGAAATCGAAAAAGATGAAATTGCTTTTCTTCTTGTGACCATCCTCTTTCTCTGGTTGGGGTTGGTATTTTTGCACGTAGCATTGGTGTTTCAAGTCCACGATGTGATGACAAATGTGACATTTCTTTTTTCCTGAACATACGTGTGCCTTGGTACTATTGGTACGTATGCCTTGTCCACACGTAGGGCACAATCTCAGGAGCTGACAAGCACATTTCTGCTGTGAACCTTGCGTCTTCAGATGTTGTTGGTAACAGGCAGGGCTGAAAAACGTGCGCAGACACGCAGGACAATGCAATGGTTTTTGCCCTTCGCTCAGACAGGGTGGAGAGGCCAAACATCCTCGGCATTTCGATCCACAATGTTTGTGTTGCTCTCGATTAATATAACCACGGTCACATTTCTCACAGTAATATATGTATCCCAGGAATCCGGGGATGGCGGTAATGGTATCGAAATGTTCATCGTGATAATAGACATGAATGTATTTTCCGTCCTTAAAGTCTTGGCCTCGAAACAACAGAGGTCCGCGCACTTCTTGAGGGTGCACTTTCAAGGTGTATCGTGGAGCTAGGGCATCTTGCAATTTTTGCATCTCAGGAATGCCACAGGGTGTGTCTTTGGACAGTCCGGCTTGTTGTAACAGGAGTTCTGCTTCATTTCGTTGTTTGGCTCGATCGGATCGTTGAATAGTTTTCCAGGTTCTTTTCCATTCTACCGTGTCGTTCTTGTTGGCATAGGTTCGTCCCACCACGATGGCACGGGCTAAACACATCTGGTCTTGAGGGTTGTTAATTCGGACGAGACTTGTTTTGGTGTTGCGAAGGTCGTCCACCAATAAGACCTTTTTGCGTCCAGTCCCTTGAGGAGGAGAGACCTGGGCCATTTTCAGTGTGGCTTTACCATCGGTGATGTCAAACTGATCATTAGATTGTTGTACGTGTTGAATCTTGTCCATGACTTTGGAAGGGGTTAGTTCTGCGGGTCTGCTAAACTCGATCCAAACAGGGGATTTCAAGCTGTCGTGATCTATGGATAGTGTCAAGAAATCGTCTTCTTTGGGTTGACATTGTTGCTTTAGTGTGGTGAGCAAAGAATCCCACATCTCGGTGATAAACCCTTCTGCTTTCTCCAATGGTACGTCGGACTTGAAATCTTTAAACTTCACCGTGTAGGTGTAAGTCGTGGTTCTAAATTTTCTAGAGGCTCGCTTTTCCGTCTCTCGAATGTGATAGTACTTTTCAGGGTTAACTGGTGGACTTTGGTTTGGAGTGGGCTCTCTATGTCTGGTCGCAGACGTGGAAGGTGTTGGTTCAGGTTTGCTCATGTCTTCGTTTTGAGCGAACACTTCTTTTCGTGTGTGAGGCGATACGTCACTTCGCTGCCTCTTACGTTCTTCTTCTCTCTCACTGAAATCGTGCGATCGTTTCATCTCGATTGCTGATTCAGAAATGATTTAACCAAGTTCATTCTCTCCATATATACCCTCTCTACCTCTTGTTGTCACAATGACTTGGTATATTTCACAAGGGCAAGTGAAAGCCAAGCATATAGGAGCCCAACGACAGCGGTGCGTCTTAAACACCTCATGCATCTTGATGACCCTTCGATTCAAACCCTACCACGAAAGAAAAAAGTTGCAAGAAAAAAACCCAGACAGTTGGTGTCTTCAAGAGAGCTAGAGACGCCGGCACTGTGTCGCTGGGACACGTACGTACTCCAGAAAACTACGCCACTCGACAACGTTGTCTCCTTCTCTCAGTCACTTCTACTTTGTCGCTGAATACATTCTACCAACCCTATTTTAACACACGTTTCTTCATCTGATATTTTTAAAAAATATACTAAACGCATTTTTAAAAGAACTACCCTTTTTCGACAGCAGTGACGGCGTCTTCTGCTGCAGTTACCACTGTTGCTGCACAAAGATGATCTTTCCTTAAGATCAAAATATGAGACAGAGCAAGTAAGTTGTGAAGTTGAGCGGAGGTGTCTAAACAACAACTGTCAAGCCCCTATGTTCCATTTCTGTTTGTGATAATAACTTGTGATACTTCACATTTTCTAAAGTGGAAATCTTTACAAACCGTACAAAAGTTATATGACTTTGGCTTCTGACAGTTGTACAGACTCATCACTTTATAAGTGTCACGAGAGAATAGTGTATCCAAGTTTTACCATTTTCCAAAACACCCACACACTTGCAACGTGACCAGAATCTGTACTTCTTTATTTGTGGATATCCAACAGACCCGTCCCAGCATATATAGCTGGTTAAGAACTGTGGGAATATCACCTCATTTTTTTTCAGAAATATCAAAGCTTTTATGTGTATCTTCCCTGTTCCACCCTTTATTAATGCTTAGGTATATTCCCTAAACAACACAAACAATTTGGAACAAAATTAAATTTTGAATTAAGGTTTCTCTCTGTTTATACATTTTTTTTCAAGTTGTTGGTACATGGGATATGCCGCATCCAAATACTGTCTCAAACTGAGAGGCATTTCTACACATGTCATTGCCTTTGTTAAATTCGGTTTTGTTGGTTAGTCATCGTTAATCTTTAATTCTTTTTTTATGATGTATTTCTTTTTTGCTAGAAGATTTAATTTATTTATGTTGTTTAGTCTGCTGCTGCAAAAAAGAAAATGTATGTATCTATAGCAAAGTGTTTCAGTTTGTTCAGTTTTTTATTTCAAGCTCTACAAAAGGTACCAAATTTGTCTTGCAAGGGGATTGAAACTTTAAGTTACGCGGACGTGAAGGAAAACATACCTTTGTTACTACAATTTGCTGTCTTTGTGTTCGTTCTAATTATGCTTGCCTTATATCATTTTGTTTTAGGATCATATTTCTTCTGATGTAAATACATACATCAATGGATAGACAGCTTGGGTTATCATCCTTGAGGTTCACTGTACTTTTAGTTTCTTTACTTCATACAAACCCCAAAATCACTAGCTTGAAGGGAAAAAAATAACAAAAAACTGACACCTGGTACTGTAACACATCTGTCTCTGTTGATGTGAGTGTGCTTGACAAAATGTTTGAGTAAGGTTAAAAATGTTTGTCAGTTTCAAAACTCGAACCAGTACTGTGGCCGTTTAATATTTTCATGTGGCAAGAAGAAATTGTACAATACGCAACAAAGGGATTGTACATTTACACTCCAATCTGTCTGCACTGCAATGGTAACAACGCTCTTGCGTTGACATTATTTTGCCACACTACCTAAGAAAAAACAATTCATCACTCATCATAAACGATTTCATTGGCTATACATATTTTCTTACCGCTTTCGCTTCGAATTGACTTCAGTACCTTTTCGCACAGTGACAAGATCGGACGTGTTTTTTGCTTTTTTTTATTCTGCGGCTGGTCGCTACACTACTTGCTCTGAATTTACAACCAAACATTGTGTTACGCATTGTAAGTGACTTCATTGGGCCAACCGATATTTTACACTTCTGTCTCTATTCATATGAGTGTGCTTGTCAAAATATTTGAGTAAGATTAAAAATGTTTGTCATTTTCAAAACGCGAACCAGTACTGTGGCCGTTTAGTATTTGATCTGGCAAGAAGAAATGGTACAATACGCAACAAAGGGTTTGTACGTTTACACTCTCCAATCTGTCTGCACTGCAATGGTAACAACGCTCTTGCGTTGGCATTATTTTGCCACACTACCTAAGAAAAAAAACAATGCATCACTCATCATAAACGATTTCATTGGCTATACTTATTTTCTTACCGCTTTCGCTTCGAATTGACTTCAGTACCGTTTCGCACAGTGACAAGATCGGACGTGTTTTTTTTGTTTTTTTTTTATTCTGCGGCTGGTCGCTACTCTACTTGCCCTGAATTTACAACCAAACAATGTGTTGCACATTGTAAGTGACTTCATTGGTCAGTCGATATTTTCCACCGCCTTAGCTTCAAATTGGTTTCACTTGTTATTCGCACCGCGAGATAATCAGACGCCTTTTTCTGTACCTGACCATTAGTCACTTCACAAACAATAAAGCTAACACACAAATGATCACGCCATGGGCGACTCATGGAAATTATGTTAGTCATGTTACGAAATATATCACGACTTGTTTGGATGTACTTTTCTGTGGTCACTCTTTAATCACATGAGTCTTCAATTCACTCTTGTCATGTTTTTTAAAGGGTGTATTTTTTCTATGGATGTGATTGTTATGTTCTATATGTTCTTTTATGTTTTCAGTGATTTTACTTTATATCTGTATTTTAATTTAGATGTATAGACTATGTAGTCTGAAATAAAGAATTCTTATCTTATGTAAGTGGAATGAGTGTTTCTTTGAAACTTTCATAAGACAAATATACCGTAAAAAAACAAACGTACGTGTCGTGATATTTTTAAAGTAGGAATACATGCTTTCTCTCTCTCTCTCTCTCTCTGTGTGGTTTTGATTTATACCCTAATGAAATATGTTCCCGTTTGAAGATACCTCTCCAAAATTGTGATCAGTGGTCACCATAATTACGCGAACTGTTCCGTTTGTCATCTTATTTTTTTCAAAAGTTTACACTATAAAAAATTGTAGAACGATTTTTTTTCTTCCATCAGTAAATCTTTGGATAAAATAAAAGCTTGAGTTTGCACAATTCTGGTATCTTAACTTTATCCTATTTTGGAACTGAAACATGTCACGGAATTTTTTTCTTCTAACATTAGATTTACAGTTTTTCAGAAAAAAAGACAATCACACGGCTTTTTCAAGAATGAAGCAAGCGACATTGCACTGTATAACCCTGCCTATGGTTAACTCTGAATTCTAAAGTCAAAACATGGGTTCAGGAAAAAATGTAACAATGTTCGTCCTATCCTCCTAAGACGAACATTGTTACATTTTTTCCTGAACCCATGTTTTGACTATCCTCCTAAGACGAACATTGTTACATTAGAAAACCCCAAGATCGTGTACGAGTTTAACGGCTGCTTATTTCACGGATGTCCCGTCTGCTATCCTGACCGTGACACTAAAAATCAGTTTTTACAACGGACCATGGAAGACCTGTACCAGGATACTTGTCAGCGACGCTTGAAGTTAGAACAGCAAGGATACCAAGTGGTGGAAATGTGGGAACACGAGTACGATCACCGTTTGAAAATCGATTCCAAGTTTAAACGCCTCGTGGAAAGTTACCAGTTCATGGACCCGTTGAACCCAAGGGATAGTTTGTACGGAGGAAGGACCAATGCCACCTGTTTGCTGTACCAAGCCGACGAAGAGAAAGGAGAAGAAATCAAATACTTGGACGTGTGTTCGCTGTATCCCTACGTGTGCAAATATTGTCGCTTTCCTGTAGGGCACCCGCAATTGTTAACGGAACACATCGACCTGAAAAACATTCGACAATACGAAGGCTTGATCAAGTGTAAAGTTTTGCCTCCCACGAACCTATACCATCCCGTCTTACCTCACCATTGTCAAGGCAAACTGATGTTTCCCTTGTGCCGTACTTGTGCCGAAACGTGCAACCAAGACCAACCTTGTCAGCACACCCAGGAAGAACGTGCCTTGACGGGAACCTGGGTCAGCGTAGAATTGTTCAAAGCTCTGGACATGGGATACCAACTGTTAGAAGTGTACGAAATTTGCCACTTTCCCAAGACACAAAATACCGCAAGGGTGATCCCAGTCAGAAAGGCATTTTCGCTGACTACGTGGATGCCTTTTTGAAACTGAAACAAGAAGCCAGCGGCTATCCTTCCTGGTGTCACACTCCCGAAGACCAAATACAATTCAAAGAGAAATACTATGAACAAGAAGGCATCTCTTTAGACCACATCGAGAAAAACGAAGGCAGGCGATCGTTTGCCAAAGTGATGTTAAATTGCTTGTGGGGTAAAATGGCACAACGACCGTGTTTACCCAAGACGGAATATTTGACAGAACCTTCCCGCTACTTCCAGATGATTCACGACAAAACCAAATACATGAAACACGTGGACGTCGTTCGAGAGGATTTAATCTTGGTCAATTACGAAGAAGATCTGGACTTTGTACAAGACGACCCTTTTGGAAATGTCATCATTGCGGCTTACGTGACAGCTCATGCTCGCTTAAAATTGTACGAAGCTTTAGAACTGTTAGGGGAACGCGTCCTGTACTTTGACACGGACAGTTGCATCTACATCGATCGACCGGGTCAGCAACACCCTAACATCGAAGAAAACCGTTTAGGAGCCTGGACAGACGAACATCCCGACGACAAGATTCTAAGTTTCGCGAGTGGAGGTCCTAAAAATTACGGCTACCAATACCGGGACCCACAAGGAGAAGTGCACACGGAGTGCAAAGTGAAAGGACTGACTCTGAATTATCGTACCAGTCGAGTGGTCAACTTTGGGGTATTGAAAGAAGCCTTGCAATCGGGAGAGGATGGAAACTTTAAAGTGACCACTCACCAACCGAACAAGATTGTACGTTTACCCACTCACCACATCGTCAGTCGACCCCTGGAAAAAATCTATCAAATCGTGTACCAGAAGCGAGTGAGACTTCCCAATCACTTTACGTTGCCGTACGGTCACATCGATATTGGTCAGCATATAAAAAGGGACAACGTCCAAGACCAATAGTTCATTGTCACTACCAAGACCAATCGACAAAAATGAATCCTTTCAAACAGCAAGTATAGAGCGTAAGACTCAAGTCCAACGAGAAACTCGGGTATGATTCTATGCCTCACGATCACATCACCAATGCAATACCACATCTTAGTTGTTATGTACTAATGCCATGACAAACTACGTGCAACCAGTGAAACTTCCAGACCACAAAACTTTACCTTATGGACATGCTGATATCACCCAGTATAAAAAGGGACGACTTCCAAGAACGACACTTCATTGCGAGGACAAGCGACGAGAAAGATGAATAACTCTACGCAGAAGAAAAAAGAGAAGGAACAAACATCATTGACCTCTTTCACCACCATACCGTCACAGCAAAGTGCGTTCAAGAAGGGAAAGGATTCAATAGACCTAAAGGAGTATTTTAGCATCCAAATGACCCAGACAGCGACCTCGAGAAAATTTAGAACGACAACTTACACCTACACGATGAAATTTAAAGACTTCGCGTCTGACGTTCCAGCCGAGGAAGTATCAGGTTTCATTACGGATCTGCTTGACTCGCTGTTAGAGGAATTCAAATGTCATTGCCAAGTCAAAGATGAAGGTCGTTTGAGCCTATCTATGTATCACGACAGTTTGAACTCGCCTGTATGTCTCGGATTTAGCACACCTGCAGAAATAACTTCTTCCAAACTTTTGAGGGCTATTGAAGACGTGCGGTCGGTGAGAGAAAAATTTGACATCACCGATGGAAAAGTGACTATTCATATGGCATATGTTGCACCTCCATGGGAAGAAGACGATCACTGCTCTTGATCTGCTTACCGATAAGTGTACCTAGCACGATGGACGTAACAGCAGATTTACGACTGACAGGGAATACGAGATCGGAAACATCTATGCTGGGACACAAGTGGTAGCTGACCAGATATTAAACAACGTGTGTAACGGATAGAGAGACAAACACGAACTTTCTCTTATTTGATTGTTTGTTACTTGTTTTGTTTTGACTTTTTCTTATAAACGAACATTTAATGTAAATTCGTTGCATATGAAGTGATTTTAGAAAGGAGTGAACGTTAATTTTAAACATTAGTTTACTAGAGTCAATAACTAAACAACTCGTAAATATGTTTCTTTTATGTTCAAATGTTTATGTATTTAATGGATAGTGCTTAGACCAAAGCACAGGCCAGAGAGCCCATGTATATATGTACTTGAATAAATGTTTTGAACCCATACAACAGACTTTTCTTTATCGAGTCTCTATTCTATCTGTGAGTCTTTCTTTAGAATATTTCTGTCCTCTTTTCTGTTTGTTTCAATGTGTATTTGTTTGTTTCTGTATGTCTATGTTTGTCCCTATCAACCCTTTGTCCCTACAAATACATTTCACCCTATAAAAGGTTTTGACCCTATAAACCTATGATGTTACCAATGTTTAATTCCCACTGATCCCCAGGTGACATTCCCATGTTCAATTTCCATGTTCAATTCCCCTTGTCACTAGAGTGACCCAGGGTTTTTCTCCATGTTAAATTTCCCTTGTCGCTAGAGTGGCCCAAGGGGTTTTGTAATGCTAATTCCCATTGTCGCTAGGGTGGCCCCATATACTACTTGCGAGGATATCCCCAAAACTGTATTGCGATATATTGCAAGATAACTGTTATGAAGAGAATTCGGCTAGTACTTTTAACACATTGTAAGAGATTTCTCTTCGTCATACCCAACTTAATGGCGGGCACTCTTCGACTGACAGATAAGTGATCGGAAGGTGACAGCGTTCAAGCCTCCTTTGCGGAGGTGTCACTCCTAGCGATGTCGATATTATTTCACATCATTGGGGACGCAGAGAGAGATACGAGTTCAACTGTAAAAATAGGCGAACTCTCATCATGAAGTGTAACAGAACGAACTTTATTGAACAAGAAATCACATTCTAAATATAGAAATACATGCACATAAGTTTTACATGTTAGATAGAAATAACATAAAAATGATCATATTCTTTCAAGCTTACCAAACTTCCTACAATTATGAAATTTCTATCTTTTAGAATCTACTGTGATGTAAATAACTAAATATCGAATAAGTCCACAATAACAGCCCCCCCCCCCATGAATAAGAATATAATGCTCCACCTAATACCAAACATAATTTGTAATAAAAGTATTTTGCTAAATGTTTGACCAAAATTAGCAAAACATAATTTTCTGTGACTTAAAATGTATTTTGTTCCTAAATTAATTAATTGTATGCATGACGTTAGTAGCGAAATCGTCTTTACAATAAATAAATACGATTATAATACAAGAATGCCAAATGTTTCAAATACTAAAAGCTAAAATTGAATTGTTACCAAAAATACATCAAACCCAACGTCTTAAAACATTTAAACCTTGCATTGCTACCCTAAAGTAAACTTATAAATACCGAACGAAATTTCTTACCTGTAAAGAAAGGTGAACTCCCATCATGAACTGAAAGAACTAGCCCCGCACAGTTCCAGTGCCACGTATATGTGATTTGGAGAGCGGAATATCATAACTCGTTACCGAAAAAGGTTATCTACTTGGCGTTCCGCTCACTTTATGCTTCGGCGTTAAGAAACATTGCAAGGTTAGTTTTTCCGGAGTTTTACGAAACCTACAAACCATAATGTAGTTTCTTCGTTTTTCAAACACAATCATCTGCCTGTGTACATTTAGTTTCCGTCTGACTTCAGAGTTCACAACCTTAGTAACACCTTTTCCTCGGATCTGCATTCGTCATTACAAAAAAATTCGCTGAAGCAGCATTTTCCATACTGTATATGTACATGACTGATACAGTCAGCCGAGAGGAATTTGCTGGTCTAGCAATCCTTGTGTTAATGTTACTCGATTTAATAATGTATATTAAGGAAAACACTGTAATATATATTTGTAAAATGTAATGTGTCTTATCGTATTTAACCTCAAATACTGTCTTTATTAAAATATACAATCTGAGTTATAACAATAAAAATTACATTTTGTGAAAATTCCAAGAAAATTCAATCGTGACATAAGAAACCAATATCACAAAACATATTGCAACACACTAACACTTAATAAATAGAATAAAATATAACATTTACCACATACGAGGAAAAATACAACATCTCAAAGTGATGTTACATTGTACGACTTAAAATGTTAGTCAAATGAACATGTAAAATTAACATAAAATGAAACAAATTTTACAAATACCTGAAAGCAGTAAAATTATTAGCAAATACAAATCTCACTGCCATGTATTAGTTTAAACTTCACAGGAACATTGTTTTAAATGTCTCAACACATTTGAATTATCTATTTTAGTTGGTTTTTTTTGCAATACGTTAAATAAGTCAGTGCATAATTTTTGAGGAAAATTAACATATCGACAACGTCTGAACTCAAAGCAGCAAACTGCGGTAACAAGGTCTTCAGCTGCAATAAATGCTCTCTCCAACGATGCGGAAGTTGCATGAATGCATAGGCCTTTCCTGGCTACTTGTGCAAGGAGTATAAACTTGTACTGCTGAGATTTCCACCATTTCAAATGACACTCATCTAACATTAGGGATTCATTCCTGAACAAGTCAACCTCATGGTTCATTCTGTGAAGTCTGGATTGAGTACTCTTCATTTAGTGTCATTGGGAACAGGACATAAACATATGAGGTAAAGTGAAGTTTATAAATTATTATTTTAAGCTGGAATATATCCCCTGTTCTTGACTCCCCCGTCCCCCCCCCCGGCAATGAAACTTTGCCCGAATATGAAATAATGGTACTGTGTATCTAGTTTTACATTTTCTAGCAATCTAAACTACAATATGGCTCTTGAATTATATAAATCGAACAAATTGTGAGGAATACACAGATCTGTAACATTAAAGCAGGGCCGTGAAAAAAATCGCAGTACAGAAAATGGTATGCCAGAATTAACAGCAAACCGTAATATACTGGTATATCTGTATATCGTTGTACGACCATTGCTAATACTTTATCTGTGATAGTATATGCCAATAAATCAGCCCGTCACACGTGATGATATTCATTTTCGTTTATAAGTATCAACACAGATTTGGGGATAGACCAACAAATAGGTCTCCGCTTTTTTTTATCTTCCGCTGTCAAAAAAAAAAAAAAAAAAAAAACTGGTACCGACTTGTTGGTCTAATTGTTGGGGTGTTGATTCATCGCACTAGTGCGCATGTACTCTGAATTGTCGAGGCAAGTGTGAGGGTTAGTTAGTCTGGTTCCCTGCTTAAAATGCTACCTGCGTTGCACTCCGCTATACAATAGCTGAGTGCAACTCAGGGATTATACTAAGCAAGGAACCAGACTGGCGCTAAGTTAACTTTCAAGAAGGATTCGAAACGAACTTAAAACTTGGTAATCAACGTATTTAGTATACATATTGGGTATGAGTAACAATGCTGATTTATTTTAATGTACGTGAGCTATAGTCTTTAAAGTGTCAGTTATTCAGATGGTTGACAATGCATTGTTATGGGAGTAAATCACGATTCAGTTGGTTCTACTTTCGTTTTCATTAATCAAGAATGTACTGTAATACTATTTTTTTTCTTTCTTTTATTTCGGTTTGAATTGAGACTCCATCATAACTGGAGCACAGCCAAAGAAGAAATGCACGAAATGGATTGAATTGTAAACTAAACATCGATTCATTCTTTACTTAAAGCAGTGAGACGGATCACATGAACATATACTAGTTTTGAATTCGTTGTTGGACAATCACGTGTTTCAAAAATCGTGTGCAGTATTTGCACAGCTGTAAATATAGACAGACCCTTTTCCTGTAAATCCAACAGACATGTTTAGAAACTTACACGTTTGCAATTTATGAAATATTATGGAAATTAAATAATTGTTAATATTTGAATCGATTTAATCGTGTCTGGCTAAGTCAAAGAATCCCAACAGCTTATTCTGTATTATCTATGGCATGCATGTTCAAAATCAATTGCTCCAATTCATGCTCAGCAACACTGGCGAAATATAAATTGGCCAATGAATCTCTGTTAATCTGTTGTTGCGAACAAGCCATAGTCATGTAAAGTTTTGCAAACACAATGGTTTGTCTGTTTTATTTGTTTGTCTTGTCTATGTTTTGTATTTGCCTTTGAAAAAGACTCGTTAAGAGTTGAAAGTGCTCAAGCTAGCTAGATACTAGTTTTGTACTGTTTGTAGTCATTTTATTATTTATCTTAGTCAATCCCTGACAAACATGATCCCTTGCTGGATCCAGTGCACTTGAAAGGACTGTTATTCGCCATATAATTTGTATATATAAGAAAGGTTGGCAACATTTACTAGGTGGGTGGGGTGCAGAATATGAACTTATCTCTTTTTTGATGTCATTCAAAATATTTTTAAAAATTTAACCTTGCCTAAAAGAATTAGTGTTAATCATCCATCCACTATAGCAGCAAGTACTGTGACCATATTCATGCTGTAAGAGAGGCAGCAGTATTGTGAGAAATGTTATAGTGAGAAACCATTTTATTTTCGTTTTGGACCTGGAAATTTAATTCAGATTTAAACATACAAGCATACATCTGTCATTTTCCTCACAAAAGACATCTGGCATCCCCAATCTGAAACTCTTTCCAATGCCCCAGAATAATGATTATTGAAGCAGGCTTTGTTTTTGTTTCAGCTGGTATGTATTATAAGAGAAGAATAAAAACCCACATTGAACACATATCAGTTTTCATTACACTGGGGTGACTATTTAAAAATCCTAGATGTGATATTAAGATTTCAAAGTAAATATACATTTATGAGAATTAATGACTGGGAATCATATACTGATGAAAGAAAAATTCAAGTCTTAGTAAAGAAAGTCTTATCCAACAATACACACCAAATTTTTTCTCACCCATCTGTGCATGAAGAATGAGAAATATCATAAAATACATTGGATGATTAATATTGAGGGAGATTAGCATCATGTTGATGTTGTTGTGGGGTTTAATACCATTTTTCAGCACACGATAGCTATGCATAGCGGCCAGTATAAATGGTGGAGGAAGAACCCGGGAAAACACTGGGAAAATCCACCGACCCATGAGAAGTTACTGGCAAGCTTTCTCACATACCCACATTGGCCAAATCCTAGACTCAAACCTATGCAGACAAAGGTGAGATGGCAGTGATCCATAATGGAGAGCACTTTAGACCACTCGGCCACTCGGGGCCCTGATTAGCGTCATAAAGCAGGCATTATTTTCTCATGGGGGGTTTGCTTGTTCTTAAATTATTTTCAAGTTAAGCATGTCACCTGTGATCAAGTATGGGCCTCAAGAATACTGCTGATCAACTGCTTCGGTGGCTTAGTGGTTAGAGCATCTGCCTCGGATGCAGGAGGTCATGGGTTTGATCCTTGGCTGAGTCATACCAAAGACTTACAGAAATGGTACTAACAGCTGCCTCACTTGGCACTCAGCATTAAGAGGTTAGTGTTAGGATTGGTCGGCCTGGTGTCAGGATAATGTGACTGGGTGGGACATCATGCTACATGTCTGCGGCATGATGCCTCAGTGCTAGACATCACTATAAACAGCCCATTGCAGACATCGTAGCGATATGACTGAAAAATTGTTAAAGCTACGTTAAAAACCCAAGTCACACACACACACACACACAATACTGCTGTATCAGCAATGAGTCATATACTCAACAGGTGTATATCAGAGTACAGTGTATGTTGAGAGTTGTTAATTTAATAGCAGTGATTGCTTACCCATGGCTATTGTTTAGCTTTTTTGTGCTGAAAAAAGGGCACCATTAGTCTGATGTGCATACATCCTCCCTTAGAGTGAAGAATGGTTAGTATGACACAATTCCTCATGCAACTCGCTTGTCCTTGGTATGTTATGTGCAAAACAACTAGCTCATCTCTTTCAAGGACGTTGATGTGATCAGATGTGTGCCAAACATCAGCGAAAATTTGCCTGTTGTAGTGTTTTTTTAACCGCAGTTGCGACCTGGCCTCTTTAATAATTATATCTAATGGTGTTTACATTATCCATTACTTTTTTCCCCAAAATATTTACCTGGCAACCTTTTCCCTCCAGTTTCGTTTCCTCCAGGGACTTGGGGTTACTTTGTGTACACCCGCAGGGGTCAGATACACTAAATTACTATCAAAATCATTTTATATCTAGGTACTGATTAGTCACTTATGCAAGGAATAATGACAGCGTGCTCACTAGATGGTGTTTTCTTCAGGTTAGATTGACACAGCAGGAACCACATTGTATACAATGTAGTTGGGCATTTCTGTGCACATAAGGTTTCCGTCTCCAATATTGAAGCAAAACGCATATCGAATTCGACCGATTGATGAAAATAAAATACTGCAATGCAAGGAGACAATTGTCACCAGAATATTCTGTTAATTTTGGACATATGGGCAGTGCCGGATTACCAAATAGGCAGAGTAGGCACCAGCCTATGGGCAACACGCCATTTAGGGGCCCTGTGACAACAGATCAAAATAATATTGATTTGATCTTGAAAGAAAATTACAATCAATCATTGTTTAATATTTAATAGTTTTTGTTTATTAACATAAAATGTTAATTTGTTTAATAACATTAATAATTGTTAATATTTGTTTTGTGTAATAAAATTTGTTTATTAAAATTGTTGGTTGGTAAAATTAAAAACGTAATAGGTGATAATTTGTGAGGGGGGTCCCAAGATTTCGACTGCCTAAGGGCCCCCACAGGGTTTAATCTGGCACTGCACATGGGATACCACCTCTATGTTTTCATGACTTGCAATGTGTCGGCCTATTCTGCGCACGGCTTTGAAAAGATGTAATGTTTATCCATTGAGCTATAGAAATGAAATACATTAGTTCGGACTCTTTCTGTCAGCAGTTCAGTCAAGTAATTAGGTCAGGTTTATAGCTAGTTTTACAAAATTCAATGTAACAATGCCAATAAATGACAAAAGATATTAAGCAAACTTAACAGATCTTGTAAACAAAATTTGTAAAGTTCAATATTTTATTAAAAAAAATAAGCTATTATGTGGAAGAGAAATGGCAATGAATAGGATGTAATGTGTTTACAATGTCTTGTGTATGGGGAAAACTTATTAAAAATTAGGAAACAAATTATACGCCAGAGAATTTCTTGAGATTAAGATGCAGAATTTTTGTAAGGTCACATTTCCATCTTTTCAATAATGTATTTATTTGTATGATTCTAAAAGATACATAGTAAATACATGTTCTGGGTTACCGGTTCAAAATTTAGACATTTAGAAATCACATTTTCATATGCATTTCAAGTCGAAATGTGGGATAAATTTGTATACTTTATGAATATCACTCTTCTTAATTAAAGTATGATCATTCTTTATTGATAGGAAATGGATTTTTGACCCAAAATAAGACATTATCCAATGTTTACAGGAATGATGTATCGTTGTGCAGAATTACCCAATGTGCAGAATTGCCTGACATGGTGGTACGTTATTTATACTATATATTTAATTCAACGTGTTGAATTTTGTTCACATCATTATTGTATGTATGTTAACTTCATTTTTCAATGAAAATTGTACAAAACACTGAGAATTTTCTTTCTTATACTGAAAAAGACTGGTTAATGTGTGCTACTGTTTACTATGCCTACAGAGATCACAGGGGTGCACTCCATATGTGGTACATACAAACAAGGTGAGTTATATATGACATAAATATTTTACTTTATTTGCCATATTAAGGAATAATATCAACACAGTCAGTGGGATAGTGTGTCTGCAAGAAGTCTTCCTGGGACACTCATCCAGACTCTATTAAATGTTTCAAATGTACAAGAAAAAAATATTGTACATTTTTAAATCATGGCCTGCAGAAAGCTGGAATCTTGCAGACTCCAGTTGCACTTATCAGAGAAAGAAGAAGCTTCATTCTCCTTCTTCCTCAGAATTTTATGGCTTCTTTGTTACTGAAAATAAGGGGTCTTCTGACTGGAATACACCTACTAGCATGTCCCTACCTTCGATTGTTTCGAGTCTCAGATTCAGCTAATGTGGGTATGTGAGAAAGCTTGCCAGTAGCTTCTCGTGGGTCGGTGGTTCTTTCCAGGGTTTTTCCGGGTTCTTCCTCCACCAATAATACTGGCCGCCATGTATAGCCTATCGTGTGCTGAAAAATGGCGTTAAACCCTACAACAACAACAACAACAACAACAACAACCTTCAATTGTTAAGGAGACAGAGCGACCTTATAGAAGCTCACTACCTCCCATGGAGATCCACCTCTCATCCCATAGTGTGTTGCTGAATCCCATTGTGGAGGAGATGCACTGCTCACCTCTTAGTGTGTCACTGCCTCCCTTGGAGGAGATGCACCACTCTTCTCATAGCGTGTCTCTGCCTCACATCGAGGAGATGCACCACCACCACCCTGTCCGAGAAAGTGTGTTGCATCCTCCCACTGGGAGGGATCAGCACCACACTTTCCATAGTGATGCATCAGTTGACAATTCTGTATTCTCTGATCATCACACTAAGGTCTTGCATTATGGGGATGGGGTTCAAACAGAGTTCCCCCCTCTCCATTCTCTACCACCTCATTATGAACATTGGGAGTCCAACCAGCAGGCTCAGACTAGGATAAGTGATCAGATTGGTATTCCCCTCTTTACTATAATCCCTATGAATCCCTTTGGGATGTGGGAACCTCCACCTCATGGGCCTTGGTCATGTATGCCCCCTTGGGCTTTTGGATCTTGCCCTCATAACAGAGGTGATGCAGCAGCTCATGTCCCACCATCGCCTCATCATAGGGTGGATACCATTCGGAAGGCTAGAGGCATCATTTTTTCCAGGACTGACAGATGTACCCTCTTCACCTCCTAGGGACTTTGTGATTCTTACACACTCTCTAGCTGCTCAGAGTGTCCACAGTGATGCTATCTCCTTTGTGGTAGACTCGAATGAGTTCAACATGGAGGAAACACAAGTGATGCCTGCTCTTATGCCTGCTCCTTCATCTTTATTAGATGTGGAAGAGGAGGTATGGTCTTTTGACAAGGAAATAAATGAAGTCTGTTGCTTCTTACCCCTTGACCTGTGTCCAAAACCCAATGCACAGTCCAAAAGATCTTTTCCACTCTGGAAAAGATCTCAGGGGTTCAACCTCTTCCAGATCTCCTCCTTCCTCATTCTTTGATGATTGAGGGAATTGCTCAGAGGTTTTCAGCAGGCCAAAATATTAATCGACAATGTCGAAGGTGGGATGTTCCCTCCTCAACGTTGTGACTCTTGCATTCTTCTGCCAGCTGTCAGGTTCATTCCCCCAAATGGCCCACGAAACCTCCCCAACTTGATGCCAGTGTGGCTGAGGTGGGTATTTGAAGTGGAGCCTGGGTACACCTTTCCATTAAAGACATTGAAACTATGCATCAGAAAGTCTGACTGCTTGTCACCATAGCTTCAAATGCCAATATCTTCTCAGCTGCTGAATTTAGTATGCTGAGGGAAGCATCCATCAACCCAGCCACCCTTTAATGCATGCTGGAAGCTGTGGCCACAACATCTTGGCATACATTTTCTGTTTCTATGACTTTGTCAGTGGAACTTCTTCCCATCCTACACGATATTCCTTTGGACTCTTCAAAGGTACTTCTTGATCACAGTAAAGATCTCCTTAGGGCTGCTCCACTTGAAGCCGAGAGTCTGTTTGTAGGCCTGATTCCATGAGTGGCATCTCAAGACTTGTTGGATCATCAACACAGATCCTTCACATCCACTCCTGGCCCATCGCAATCAGCCAGGAAGCGTACTGTCAATGTGAATTGCCCTCAAGGGCCTTCTGCCAAGTTCTCGCAGCCTCAGTCCAATATGCAGCCTCAAAATGAGCTGCAACCAGGTTCAACAACAGACTCCCATTTTATGTTTCTCCTGTCCCGGATCAAGGAGTTTGGGCAGAGGATGCATTCAGTCTCCAGTGGGATCAGTTGTTCACGTATGCCTTCCCACCCTTCTGAATGTTTCCTCAAGTGCAGCAAAAAGTCAAAACTCCACTGCTCAAATCATTCTCATAGCCCCTCTGTGGCCTAAGTGCTCGTGGTTCAACAATCTTCTAGACCTGTTGATCTCTTGACCTAGGTCTCTTCCTGTTAGGAGGTATCTTCTGTCACAACACTGGGGATCCCTCCTCACAACAGCCCACAATTCTCCACCTTTACAACTGGTTCATGTCAAGCAATCTCTCTGCCAGAACAACTTTTTAGGCCAAGTTGCAACATTCAGGCTAGGATAGCTTCTATGTCCAAGTTCTATGATGCCAGATGGAGAATCTTCTGTGAATGGTGTATTAGGAAATGTGTTCATCCTATCTGTCCCTTGATAACCTCTGATGCTGATTTCCTTTTGTTTCTCTTTGAGAACAACAAAAACTCTGTATTCACCATCAAGGGCTATAGAGCTGCCATTTGTAACACACTCAAGTCGCAGTAATTGGTTTGTTTTTGCACCTCGCCGATCTTATAAAGTATTTTGAGCTGCAGAGACCTGTCTCATGCTCTCATACACATAGATGGAATCTTTTTTGTCTTTTATGGTCATTAACCAAAATCCCCTATGAACCATTGAGTGAGGCTTCTTTTCAGGAATTCACTCTCAAGACTGTTTCTACTTGCCCTGGCCTCAGCATGACATCAAAGTGAGATTGCTTTATCTATTGACATTGGCTGTATCTGATTGAATGGGAATTATGATTTGCTTTCCCTCCTTTGTCAACCAGGACTTTTAGCCAAAAGTTAATTACCTTCCTTAGCGCCACTATCAATAAAATTCCCAGTTTCAGTCGAATCTGTGTTGCGGATGATACAGATAGGATTTTGTGTCATGTTATGGCACTCTGTTTCTATCTTATGGCATTCAAAGGAAAAAGAAAGGGTCATAAGCATCTTTTCCTCCCTCTCAAGTGTTCTGTAGCCATTTCAGTTGCCACTATTTCACAATGGATCGTCACCACAATCAAAAGAGCATACCAATCTCATACTGATCGAGACCTTTCCTTTATGAAACTTAAAGCCCATGAGATTTGAGCCATTGCTACCTCATGGGCCGACCTTAATCACTCCTCCTTGGAGGACATAATGAATGGCAGCATTTTGGTGTTCCCATGCTACCTTTTCTTTCTTTGAACTCCTCTCATTATCACAACAAAGCGCAACATCTTTTCTCTGGTCCATCATTATGTCACAACATGTGGCCCTGAGAAATACCAACCTTCCAAAATATTGACCGCTCCACCAATGGTGAGTATTTTCCATTTTCTCTGTTTTTGATCAGTTTAACAGAGCATCAGCCAACCCTCCTTACTGTAAAATTGAGCTAAACAAAAGCCATGGGTAAGCTATTGCTGCTATTAAAATGTATTTGTTTTGGGGGGGGGTGTAAAACTAATTTGAATTATGCAAATTACTTACCCATGGCTATTGTCAAGTGCCTTCCTCCCACCCCACTCTGATGTCCTGATGTAGCAGCCATCTCTGAAAAAGATGAATTAGATGTGCTAGTTTTGCACATAACATACCAACGACAAGGTGAGTTGCACAAAGGAATGCATGATACTGACAATTCTGCACTCTAAGGGAGGATGTACACACATCAAATGGATGGCACATATTTTTGGCATGAAAAAGAAAGCTAAGCAATAGCCATGGGTAAGTATTACATAATTAAAATTAGTTCTCCCCATTACATTTTTATTTTGGACAAGGACAGCAGCTATTGTGTTCATTTTGAGATAATGTTAATACAGTTATTTATAGATAAATAAAAATATCTTACCAATGATATGAATGTATCATGCATTCAGTTTACTCCATGTATCTTCATAAATTGAGAAAATTGTACTTTTGAAAAAATTATTCTGACTGACAAAAGACAGTCAGTTAACTAATGCTTAATGATGGACATTGGGGATACAATCTGACAAGATATTAATGTACAATTAAATTAACAAAGGAATATGTGTATTTATATATTTCTTTTTAGAAACATATTTTGAGACAATGTCTGGAAAGATAGGACATGAACATAAAAAGCAACTAGAAGCTTGGATTGGAACAGGACCGAAGGATTTCCAGTTGTTGTACAGCATATCTCAGAACAATGGTTATAATTCACAGACTTTCCATCAACAGTGTGACAATCAGGGACCAACTGTCACAGTGCTGTATAATACAGAAAACTCAATATTTGGTGGATACACCAGTGTAAATTGGCACTCTAATCAAGGCTATGTCAGTGATGACAAGGCATTCTTGTTTCAACTGCGTTTCAGTGGAGCTAACAAGTATAATAAATTTCCAGTAAAAAATGCAGACAATGCAATCATTGGTAATCCTGCTTTTGGCCCACTCTTTGGAACTGGACAGGATTTACGATGCTTTCAGGGCAGTGGTGAAAATGATGGTGGGTACTATCAGCTGAATGGTCACATGAACATAAATCAGAGTTATGATTTCAAAGGCATACAGGTCAACCAGATCAACAATGGCCACATGAATGTAACAGATCTAGAGGTTTACAAAGTAGTAGGTGAGTATATATTAAACCACGTTCTTGGATGATTGGTATGTTTCTAGCCGACTTGAAATAATGCATTTTAGTGATGTCAGCCACATTCAAACACTGAAATCTCACATGCTGTTAGATCACAATCTTTTGTGTGTGTTTCGAATCGTTGTGAGTACATGGTATAAAATTTATATATTGTGTAATTGATCGTGTAAGAATAATGTTAATTTCAGTTTGAAGTGTAATGATGTTTTGCTGGAACACTTGCATTTCATGTTCAGGTTCCAACTCATTTCTTGTGTTCCAGCCAACACAAAGCCAATTATATATTATATCAGTATTAATAGTAATGTAGTTGTTACATGTACATGAATGGGGTAAATTTTTGGCTTTTCTAACACAGTAATATTCTATTTCAAAACCACAAAGATTTTAATTAGCAGTTATTTCGGACATTAAAAAGTTGTATTCCAAACCTGTAATTTGTACTTCTACCAGTGTATTTGCCATAATTGGGCATGAGAACATTTGCTTACAAAATTTAGAATGCATAAATTAAAATTGTTAAATTGTGTTTTATAAGATAATTTTGCTTGCTTTGTTCATTGTATTGCTTTGTGGGTTCTGTTATATGAGATATTATGCAAAACATTAATTCTCACTTCTCTGTTTGATAGTTGAGAAAATAAACAAATCTTGTATACATTGTAATTGTTGAGTGTATAAATACTATGACTCAATGGAAGTATTGTTAAAAATGTTATTACAAAAATAATAGTGTGATTTTATGGTGATTAGCCACACACACACACACACACACACACACACACACACACACACGTGTGTGCAAATAAATGTTTAATGTGAATATTTTCAGATAAACAAGAAAGCTTGAAATATGGAATTTTGGAATCTCCTTGGCGGAAATCTCTACCATGGAAACAAGAGGTCTGCGTTTTTACTCTTATAACTTCAGGAGAGCTTATGCTATTCTCTGTGTCCTAATTGTTCATCATAGATGTCATTGGCATCAGTTTTGGCCTTCATACTTACTTCTAATCGTAATAGTTGAACAATTTTGCATGTAGCTAAGGAGTAGTATAGCACCATCATAAAAGTAGGTTACTGTGACCTACTTTTCATACTTCAGTGACAGTGTCAGCAGTGACTTGTATGCTTGCAGTCTTGGAACTGAATATATGCATGCATCCAAAGGAGTACTACACCAGTGTACTAATATAGCTGACAGTAATCTACTTTTTTCTTAAGTAATCATGTACATTGCAGTCCATCTGATTAGCATTTTAAGAGTTATCCCCATTTTATTACAAATTGTCTACCCATTGTACATCACACTTCAGAAGCTGTCCAGAATCATTAAGTCATATTTTTTCTTCTTAAGAGGGAGACAGCATTGTTTCTAAAGCATCCAGTTTGTATTACTATGTGATTTAGAAAAATAAAGGTTCCCATCTCTGGCTCATTTTAGGTTCAGTCTAAGTATTATGTTATATCATGAAGATACAGTGAACACTTCACCGCCATTTTACAAAGATAATTGCTTCACACAAGTTTTAACACTTACATGGCAACCTGCTAATGATGTCCCTTCTGACAGAATTAAATGATTCAGAATTATTGTCTTTGTTCTGTATGCAAGTGTTTATTTTTCAAGACAGTTATAGACTTTGATTCACTCAGTCAACATTTAGTATGATTAAAGGAATACATTTCAGTTTGTGTTATATTGTCTCAAAATTTATAGACTTTTACTGTATATCTTTTATTCAACATTCATGCCCAGGAAGCATTTTCATCATAAAATTTTAACTAAATATGCTGTAACAAGAACTTTGATGTATTTGATAAAGAACACATTCTGCATATATGCTTAACCATGTGAACATTTTAGATTCCACATATGTTTAACCATGTGAACATTTTAGATTCTACATATGTTTAACCATGTGAACATTTTAGATTCCACATATGTTTAACCATGTGACCATGTGAACGTTTTAGCTTCTACATTTATTGTTCGATTTGAAACAAATTTGCATTGAAGCTTCATCTTAAAGGAGACTAGAAGTCAAAATTTTCCTTTTACGTATGTAATTCTCTACAGATTTTAATTCGACTGCAATGTTTATAAATTAAATATCGTAAGCGGGTAGTGATTATATTGCAAGGAAGATACCATGATTCCGTAAATTGCCAAGTTTTTCCGAGTTTTGATGAGACGATAGATCACGTGGTACCGTGATGCTATACTAGCCAATCCTCGAATACAAACATAAACATTGGCGAGCAAGGCAGACAGGAGACCACATTTGGGTTGCACATTCAAAAGTTCAATCTGCAATCTCATATAATAGTTTATGTACTGTACTGGTAAGTGCTAAAAGAAATTTGTTAGGCACAGGCCTCGGGCTGGTGACTTAAATAAACTAAAGTCCTGAATGAAATTCCACAAGCCCGGACAGTTCATACCTGTCAACTCTCAAGCTGGAAGAAAAACCTCCCGATTTTGGGGGTATTTCCTCTTCTACCTCCCGATCTCATAATATCTCTAAATTTTGCGCAGCGAAGTCCCGATTATTACATTATGTCTGTCAATTTTCATTTGTCAGAAGAAAAAAACCCAACCCCAAACCATTTTTAAATATAACGTATGCAATCCACAGTCTAAACTGCCACGCTGCAGACATCGTAGCAATATGACTGAAAAATTGTTAAAGCAACGTTAAAAATTCAAATCACACGCACACACGTCTAAACCGGCACTGGACGAAATAATTAATATCATACAACAGTTTTTTTTTTCTTTTTTTCTTCTTCAGTAAATAGAACGTGAAGATTAAACATTATTCAAGTAAATTTCAGATTTTTTAAACAACTACAACAGTACTATAGTATTAAAAAAAAATTAAAAGAATAAAATTGTCACCAATTAGCTTAAATGAATGATCACTTTGAAATTTTCTCTGCAAACAAAATCACATCTCCATTTCCACCAAAGAAACTCGGCCAGTTAACACCTGACATTCCTCTACCGTATATGAAAAGTTTAATTATCATGATTAAATTACAAGGAATAAAACAAAATATTCCATGCATTATATGTGGCCCAAAAGAACTAATTCTGAATAAATATTTTATTCAGCAAACAGTATTACATGCATTAAGACTTAAACCTAAGGAAATAAGGTGGGGCATAAAACATGAGAAAAACAGTTGCCACAAGTACGGTAACTTGTGACTGCAGATTCGAACTGTTAAAATTAAGTCCATGGCATCGTAAGTAACAACAAAATAGGCATCGTTTATTTGGTAATCAATTGCTGGTGCTTACGCATACACACACTGTCCAACATGGTTTCTTTGAAGTATGTCCAAAGGGCAGTCTTTTTCACAAGATCAATGCAAGGATAAGGATTATGTTCATTAGTCACACCGGCTTTATTGTTTGCGTACTTACATCAAAACTTTAGCTATTTTGCAATTTAGCCAGAACTGACCAGAATATGCAAAAGGGGCTTGTCATGGGGGAATAATAAGGCGTATCACAGGGAGAAAAGGCACGTCAAATGGGCGGTCGCACATTGGGGCAAGGGGGGGGTCAGTAGTCCCCCCCCTGTTCTATTCTCAGACAGTTAATGTGAAACTTTGACCTCTTTTTTTTTAATCGCTGCTTTTTAAACTGCCCAAGGAATAGTTTTATATCAGTTCCAATTATTACAGAGTACCGTTTATGCATGCAATGCATTTTTTTAAAATAATTTTTTAATTTTTATAAGATTATTGAAAATTGTGTTTTCTCGAAATATGACAGGTTTAGAATCTTATTTTTAGAAAAGTTTCCATTTGATTAAAATCAAATCTAAATTTCACCTTGGACAGTGGTGATTTGATTTAGATTGTGCCGTGTTAAGGCATGTATGTCAACATCTTGAAAATACATTTACTCATTTCACCAGCGCAATCAAAGTTTCCTCAGGCAAACAATTTTTGTTTCGACAAGCCTGATGGGCACCTCACTTTGAATACAGGATGGGCCGGAACTAAAACCAGAAGGGGCCCAAGGTGTCGGGCTATCAGATTTGTTTTTAGCACTGCTTTTTTTAGATAAAAGATGTGTGGATTGATTGTTGCATTCTGTGGTCACTTACTCGTCCTTCTGCCTGTTTTCGTAACTCACACATTTAACACTTTTCCCAGGATTTAAAATGTCCAAAGGTATGTCTGGAACAGCGCCAACTTTTAGTCTAGGCCTAGCATTTGCATATCTTTGAGCTGCTATTTTTTCATGATCCCTCTCGTAACATTCCTTTGAGAAATGCAATGAGCACATAGTGCTGTATGGTGTTGCTTTGAAATCGACTCGTTTGTAATAATGTACCCATTCTTTCATTATGCCTTTATCTTTCGGAAAAGAATTTTTTTTTATGTCAATAGGCTTTTCTTAATGTTCTATTACACCCGTAAGCAACGCAAAACGGTGTTGTCTTTTACTCTGCAACTCCCACTTGGGCTGCTGGAGTCGCTACTATGACATCACATCCCGAAAGTAACCGAATAGGCGTGGAAATTTTGCATACGAGGTCATGGAAATTCATCTCCTAGAAGAGAGGCCAATATTTAAATATTGGCATTACGGTTGCAGATGATACTTCAGAATAAGGTTTTCTGCTATAGTACTTTTATTATTATTCTATATTTCCATTGATTTCTGGTCTCCTTTAAGCTTCATCCTAACAACAGCTTGGACATGTTTAATAATAAACATATTCAGTTCATATTTCCTTGAGTTATGGCCCATGATGATCTCATCACAGACATTGCTAATGCACAAACTCATACTCTAGTTTCAATACTCATAAGATTTTAACTAGATTTTCTGTAAAGCAGCAGCTCAACAAGAGATTAAATGAGTTTGATGAAGAGCATTTTCTGCATACAGAGTTACTGCCCATGAACATCTTATGCACAACCATGTGAAGACTAGCATCCATATTTTAATTTCATTTAAACCAAATTTGATGTGAATCTTCTTTTAACAAGGGCTCATTAAGAAGGGCATTTGGCTTGTATTTCAAGAGTTATTGATCTTGTTTTACTTAGAATATGCATCACAATGGATTGTGAACAGTCAAACATTAATGTTTGTTTGATTTAAAATTTACAGTGAATCTTTCTCCTAACAAGAGTTATGATAAATTTGATGATGATTTATGACCCTTGACTGACTTTGAATAAGAATCCCATTTTCTTGTTTGATTTCCAGCTTATTAGCTGTTAAAGTTAACCTCAACAAAGTCTCAAACAAATTTAGTAATGAATAAATTTCTAATATAGTTTTAAAAATTATAACCTTCGATGAACTTGGAATAGTTATCCCCTGTGATCTTGTTTGATTCTGGTCATATTTGCAGTAAAACTATAGATACTAAATAATTAAGTAATTTTAAAATTTAAAGTATCAAGTCTGGAACACATGCACAGGCATCACTGAAAACATAAACATATATAAAACATAAAATATCATCCTGCATTGAAAAATTCAGCTATGAAAATGATGCAAAATTACAGAAAAGCAGGCGTTATATTTTGTACTGAACTGTTCAATTTTCTAAATATTTCATCCATTTAAGACATTGATTATGAAAAGATGAAATGCAAGGAGCTTGCCTTATGTCACTGGGAATGTTGTTCCATACCAGTGGACCAGTATATTGAAAACTTTTTTTAAACAATTCCTTCTTTGGCCTTGGTATAATGTAATTTTTTCTTCTTATGGACCTTAAATTTGGAGTGCCAATCAGCATCTTTTTGGTCAAAGGTATTGCTTAGATAGACAGGAATGTCTTTTCTGGCTACTTTATACATCAATTTGGCCTTTCTAAGAAATATTCTTTCATGTATTGTTAAAATCTTTATATTATTCATTGCATCCTGAAAATTGTCTATACTTTGATCTAGAATTAAATGGCAAGCCCTCTTTTGGAGTCATAAAAGTGTTGTTATGTTTGAATTAGAGGTATTACCCCAATTACATTACAGTAGTCCAGATATGGCTGAATATAACTTTTATAAAAGATGACCCTATGTTGAAGAGGAATGTATGTTTTGATTTTCCTCAGTAGCCAAAGATAAGAGTTGACCTTTTTTGAAATATGTTTAATGTGAATAGACCAAGTAAGATTGTTATCCACGAATACACCAAGAATTCTATCTTGAGAGGTCATATTGAGGCTGACATTGTCAAATAGAACCTGGAGTTTCTCGCTCTCTAGCTTGCTCGTTTTTGCTGTGTTGTAACTAGTAGGGATTTCATTTTTTCTGTATTTATGATCATACTGTTTCCCTTGCACCATACTTAAAGTCTTTTGAGAGCATCTTGTAAGTTATTTTCAAGTACTGTTTTGGTTTTACCAGTCTCAGATAGTGTAGTATCACCTGCATAAAGGTCAGTGGAAGAAATTGAAGTTCCAATCTTAGGAGGTAAATCGTTGATAAATAGTATGAATAAGAGAGGCCCAAGGATAGAGCCTTGTGGTACTCCACACTTAATATTTTTACTTTCAGAAAGTTGACCATTTAAAGATACTTTTTGCACTCTATCGGTTAGGTAAGAAGTAAACCAGTTTAGGGAGTTTTCACTGCATTGATAGATTTTTAGTTTTTCAAGCAAAATTTCATGGTCTACAAGATCAAAAACTTTATGAAAATCAACCATAATTGTGCCTACCATTTCTCCTTGATCTAATACTTTCAGCCATTTATCAATCAAACATACAAGTGGAGTTTCACAGGAGTGATTCTGGTGAAAGCCAGCCTGATCATCATGAATAAGATCATAAGTGTTCAAATAGTTGAGAAAATAATCATGTACATGTTTTTCTAGTAATTTGGAGAGACAAGGAATGATAGAGATGGGTCTGTAGTTATTTACATCATCTTTTGTTCCTGCTTTATGCAATGGTATAACCTTGGCAGTTTTCCATGTTTGTGGAAATTTATTAGACCTAATACTTTCATTGCAAATGAAAGCTATACTCTCTACAATTGCAGGTGCAGCTTCCTTTAGTAGCCTTGGTCCAATCATATCAAGTCCTGTAGCTTTACAATCATCCATTTTAGTTATGTATTTCAATGCAAATTCAGGACTCATTTCAGGAATTTCAAACTTTATATTGTTTGGAAGTTTTTTAGCACAAAAATGTTTGAGTTCCAGATGATCAGATGAAGTTCTGGGTGCTTTGAGTTTTTCAGCAATTTGAACAAAAAAGTTGTTAAAAATATTTGAGATGTCAGCTGGATTATCAGTGGAAATGCCCTCATGATTGAGGGATAAAATTTCAGCTTTACTCTTACATTTGCCTGTATCAAACCCTGTGAACACTTTCCAGATAGGTTTGGGATTATTTTGGTTTTCATCAAGCACTTTTTTATAGTGTGCTTGTTTGGCTTGATGTATCATTTTATTAGCTTTATTCCTCCAAACTCTATATTCAGTTTGATTTCCTACTGATTTTAGTTGGTCTCTTTGCTTTATTGCTTCTAAAATTTCTGGGGAGATCCAGCCTGGTTGGTGGTCTTTCTTTATCCTGTGTGTTTTTTAAGGGGCATGCTTGTTCACTATACTGATGAACAGATCTGTCCAAGTATCTAAAACATCATCAATATCTTCAAAGATTTGGACTGTACTGGTTCTAACATACACAAGGAGCCCACCACTTCCTGTTTTCTTATCCTTTCGATAAGGTTTGTCAAAGCCAATGATATACAAGAAATTGTCACCCTGATTTTCTGTTAACATTGTTTCCAAGAGTCCAAATAAATGGATATTATTATTTGGAGAGGTTAGCAGTAACTTCACTTGATCAATCTTTCCATGAAAACCCTGAATATTTAAATGACCTATGTGTAAACCTTTGCTAGAAACTCCTAAATTCATGAGATTAATATCAATACTATTAGAGGCGCTCAAGGAGACATTAAAAGTATTAAAACTATGTTCACAGTGATCATCATTACAACTATCGTTACTGTATAATAAATTAGTTTTTCAACAACTGCATTTTCTACTTTCGTAATCATTGTATAATTCTGAACTAACAGTCGTATTTGAATCTGTACAAGTAGCTGGTAAGTTTCCACATGCAGAACATCCATCAGCAAGGGGATCAAATCGGTTTTGACAAGGGATGCATGGTGTATATGACAGTCATTGATAGACAGATTGGTCCTCCCACTGAATAGAGTCTTCCTGTGGAGTTGAGATAGCCTCATTGCCCTTTTCCTATTCTATAAATCTATTGTGAGTTTTGGCTTTGTGTCCAAAGCTACCACACCAATGGCATTGTACTGGCTGTCTGTGTCTGCATTCCTGTGCTGAATTTACTGCTTTTGAACACTGCACCATCCACATTTTTTTTTTGTTAGCTTTTAAGTTGCTGGTTTTATAGAGTCACATTTGTTAATGAACAAATGGGCAAGGACTGAAACGAGTTTGATGATAAGTTTATTATTCTGTTTTATATATATGTCCCTTGAATGACTTAGAATAACTTTGCATCCCTATATCTTGTGAACACTCCATCATCCAGATATCAAATGTTTATTTCTATTTCTACATGTTTACAGATTCCTTGTGAAAGATATATCAAAATTGGATATAAATAATCTAAATAGAAATAAATAATTTGAGACTAAAGTCAACCAATGACAAGGTGATTGAGTGATACGATGGGGCTCTAGAATAGCCTATGAATGTAGTGTCATGTAGTTTTCTATTCCAGCTATATAAAGGAAAATCTTCAGCAGTTTGAATAAACTGACACAATTTATCAATAGTCAGTTTTATTTGGATGGAAATACACAATAAAAATGGCACTTATTAGCAATTCTTGGTACCTTAGAGTTTCCCAAGGGGAATTTGGGAGCAGTCTTCCACATTTATGCTGAAATGTTTCAATCGGGATGGAGAATTTTCTTAATGATATCAACAGGTTAGAATGTATTTGTGCACTGTTTACCATGTGTTACTTACAGAATAAATTCGCATTATACAAGGAGAGTAGTTTTTTGCCAAATGAGAAGTGTACATTGTTTTTGAAATTGTGTATGAGTTTTTCCTTGAAATTTATTCTGATTGTTTGATTTGTTTACGTTTATCACTATCAGTACGTAATCTATACTGCAACTATTCTTCAGTTTTGTGTTCAGAATCTAGGTTTATGCTATGTTTTATAATCACAAACCAACTCTGCGATCTCAAAAATATAAAGGAGGGAATAAATATATTGTCATGTTTTTGTGTGAGAAATTTTTTTTAACAATTCCTGCCTCATGTTTATACATGTCTTCTGATAGAATTCATAATTAAAGTACTTATGGTAATGTCAATACATGTTATATAATAACATGACTTTAGACCGATTCTGAAACAAAGAAACTACCTGTCCATGCTGTAGCCATTGTGTCACAGCCATGTTCGCAGTTAATTCAATTAGAACCTTGCTGCGGTGGTGAGAAATTATGTTTGTTTTGTCATCAGCCATTGATGTCACTAGTCTGCTTAGGCTTAGAGACCAGATACCCGACATTATAACATATCAGTGCTACTACCCCAGACTGTTTTCAAAGAGACCATCAGTATCCAATCAGAACTAAGATAGTCAAATTTTGGTGGGTTTCTCATGCAGCCAGACATTATCCTGTTATGTTCATTTTGGAAGAATCAGTACAGGTTTGGATGTGGCAAGAGTATGTCATAGAGAAGTTGGGAGACACTAGGCTACACTCCGAGAGCAAATTGGGCACTCATAAAAAAGAGTGGGGTAAAAGGAGTTTAGGAACTTCAGATGAGTTTTGGAACAAAGGTTTCTGAGGTAAAATATCTTTGCCTCGAATTTGTTTCACTTTCCTAACTAGCTGTCATAAGATTTATACGTTATTATGTGCATTTAATTTAGTAGAAATTTAGTCTTCGATGTACAGCTGAATTATCAACATGTCGTAATGTAGCGTACAGCGAACTATTAATATTCAAGATTAATATATGTAGTTGTTAGGATAGAATCAAAGTGGATGGTGTAATCTTCTACGATGTTGTGTCGTGGTGTGTAACTGAATTTAATAGTGAGTAGTGTTAGACCTTGAATTTGTTTGTATTTGAATATATCGTGTGGATTATGCAGAATTAGGCATTGATGGCCTTGTGCACATATAATTAGGCATTTTTATATTTGTATATGTCTTTTGAATTTTTATGGTAGGAAATGCATTGGAATATTGTTGATGTTGATAGTTTACTATATTGAGAATTAAGGTGTATATGTATCAGAAGTCATGATATTATTATTGTTGTTGTGGTGTTTGTTAGGGTTGGGGTGGGCTGCTCCCAATATATTATTTAAATTACTATGGAAGTCCCACCCAGGCTCGATTATGTAGGAGGTGAAATTAGTGATAGAGAGAGGTAAATATCTGAGCCCCCAGCCTTATTTTACTGATGGAAACAATCCACAGGTAGGCTGTTTTTACTTTATTTTACTGATGGAAACAATCCACAGGTAGGCTGTTTTTACTTTATTTTACTGATGGAAACAACCCACAGGTATGCAGTTTTTACTTTATTTTACTGATGGAAACAATCCACAGGTAGGCTGTTTTTACTTTATTTTACTGATGGAAACAACCCACAGGTAGGCTGTTTTTACTTTATTTTACTGATGGAAACAATCAACAGGTAGACAGGTTTTACTTTATTTTACTTTTGGAAACAGTCCACAGGTAGGCAGTTTTTAATTTATTTTACTGATGGAAACAATCCACAGGTAGGCAGTTTTTGCATTATTTTACTGATGGAAACAATCCACAGGTAGGTAGCTTTTAATTTGTTTTACTGATGGAAACAATCCACAGGTAGGCAGTTTTTACTGATATTTGCAAATTTCATCATACAGATATCAGTCTTAGCAGACTACCACTCATTCATTCTCACTAATTTATCTAAGGAAGTTCAAGAGATCTGCTCAGTTCAACAATTGAAGCATTTCTGGAGAAAGTTTTCTTTGTTTAATCATACAGCAGTTGATTAAATTTTTTTTTCATGATAAAAATGGTATTTTAATCCTTAAAATTACAAGCTCCAATACTTTCCCTACAGTTTTAGAAAATTATGTGATTATCAGGCAGCAAAGCAGATGCCAATAACTACAAATCATCTATCTTATCAACTCTGTCCAAACTAATTAAAAACATGTTCATGACAATATGTTCATGTACCTATCAACTCTGTCCAAATGATTTAAAAACATATTCATGACAATCTGTTCATGTACCTATTAACTCTGCCCAAATGATTTAAAAACATTCATGACAATCTGTTCATGTACCTGTCAACTCTGTCCAAATGATTTAAAAGCATATTCATGACAATCTGTTCATGTACCTATTAACTCTGCCCAAATGATTTAAAAACATATTCATGACAATCTGTTCATGTACCTATCAACTCTGTCCAAATGATTTAAAAACATATTCATGACAATCTGTTCATGTACCTATCAACTCTGTCCAAATGATTTAAAAACATATTCATGACAATCTGTTCATGTACCTATTAACTCTGTCCAAAGCATTTAAAAACATGTTCATGACAATCTGTTCATGTACCTATCAACTCTTTCCAAGCTATTTTAAAACATGTTCATGACAATCTGTTCATGTACCTATCAGCTCTGTCCAAACTATTTAAAAACATGTTTATAACAATCTGTTCATGTACCTATCAACTGTCCAAATGATTTAAAGATGTTCATGACAATCTGTTCATGTACCTATCAACTCTTTCCAAGCTATTTAGAAACATGTTCATGACAATCTGTTCATGTATCTATATCAACTCTTTCCAAGCTATTTAGAAACATGTTCATGACATTCTGTTCATGTACCTATGAGCTCTGTCCAAAACTATTTAAAAACATGTTCATGACAATCTGTTCATGTACCTATCAATTTGTAACTTAATTCGTCAAAACCAATCACATTCAAGAAAACAACACTACTGAAACAACCTTAGTCTCCATGATAGATAGATGGGTTACTGCCCTTAGATCAAGGGAAGTTAGTTGCATATCCATACTAGCTGCTCATAGAGAAGTTTTTGACCTTGTTAATCATGATATTTTTATTAATAAATTGAACATTTGTCAATGTAGCAAATCCATTACTGATTGGTTTACATCGCACACAAAAACTGTCAAAATAAATGGATTTTTTTTTCTAAAGAAAAACCTATTACATTCAAAATACAACAAGGATCAGTCCTGTGCTTATTCTACTTTTACATTTTCATAACTGATCTTCTATTTGTAATAGGCAACTGTATTTCATCCACTAGCTTATATCTAGATGACACAACTCTATCAGATTTCAAAGAGCTAAGCTCAAACCTAGAGGTCTCCCTTCAGATAGCAATGGAACAGATTTCTGGTGTAAGGAAAATGGCATGAAAGTGAACACAGACAAGACTAAAGTATTAATGATTAGTACTCAACAAAAGAGAGCAAAACTGGAAATTAACAATTTGTATCATATATTCAATGAAATTTCTCTACATAAAGGTTACTCATAACGAAACCTTGGGGTAATAATTGACAGTAATTTGCAGTGGGATAAACATTTTCAAGTCATATGTCACAAAGTTAGTTCATGTCTGTGGTTTTTAAGCAAGATAAGGTCAACTCTATCAACTAAACATATGGTAGCTTAATATATTACAAAAGCTTTATACAACCATACCTAGATTAATGAATTTGGGAAAACAGTTTTGGCAAGATATTTGTAAAGAAAGAGCTTGCAGATTCATTAATGTTGAAAACATCCCAAATGCAGTGATTGATATTCAGTCTTAACAGTAAGTGAAAAAATATTTTTTCAAACAATTAAACTTATGCACAAAGTTTCAACAGTATGGCTTCACTGTATCTGAGAGAGCTATTTCATGCTCGAAAATAAGGCAACACTCCCAATTTAAGATCAATTTCAGCTAAACCTCTTTGCATTCCAAAACTAAATAAAGGACCCTTTAAGAAAAGTTTTCAATATTTGGGACCACTAAATTGGAACAGAATTGCAAAAGCAATTAATGAAAGTACAGAATTAATATAAATGCATTTAATTATAATCTGATTCAACCTGTTTGATTTGACAAATAAATTAAACTCAGAGTATAAGTTCTGAAACCTTTCATTTTCTTTTCTCACTATTTTTGTGTTGTTTATACATAACATTAATAGTTGGGGCTAACAAAATTATGTCCTTACATAAATGTAGATTATTATTATTGCTTTAAAGAAATGTATTGTGTACAACTATATATATATATATATATATATATATATAATAGAATGCCACAAGTAGGATTAGTTCCATGCAAATAATTGTGTCACCATCTTTAAGGAAAGCCATTGTTATTGTTATTATTTGTTGATTAGCAATATAACTGGCTTTTCACCTTATATTCATTGTGTATTTTATGTATGAGAATCTAATGAAACAAATACATGTTGGTTAATTGATATATGCATTTGTCATACCTGTTGATGATATACACAAGCATTCATTCAAAGTATTCATTAATTAATGGTGAATAATACCATTTCACACATAAATAGATTTATAATTTCTATATCTGGACAATTTCTTTTCTTTATTATCAGCTGGAAATTTCCTTATCATTCACAAGTTAACAAAATAAGTAAATTCAGTCAAGGCATTGCACATTAAATTAAGTCTTTACCTTTAATAATCAGACAACCTCTCTTGAAAGGCCATCTTTAGATAGCAGACAGTAAGCTCTTTAAAGACAGATTTCATTGTAGGCCATATTATTTGTCAGAACATGTACACAGTGCACATTGGACAAATGTAAGTCTTTACAAAAGTATGATATAAATAGTATTGATTTGCTATTATTGGTATGTTTTCTTCTGTACCAAAGCAAAATACTTGTTAGTATCTTGATGATAATTGGTAGACCAAAAACTTGAGATGTTGTGACATCACCATCGCCATTGGCAGCAACAGTAACCTACTTTTAACCTGTCCCTATAATTAGTACTGTGCTGATATGCTGTTAATCACTATGCATACATATAGTGATGAGATCTATGTATGGCTTGTTATCTAACCTTAGGACATTGTATTGTATGATTTTACATCAAGGCTCCAAGTTTTCCAATATCCTAATTTGTTTATTATTTGCTTTTATTTTAGTCACTTGAACAATTAATGCAGAGCATTGAAAATTATAAACCACCAGGTGCTTCAAAACTCTCTGAAACCCGAATACTAATGGTGGGCCCTGTAGGGGCCGGAAAATCCAGTTTTTTCAACACAGTGAACTCCATCTTTAAGGATCATATCACTCAGCGTGGCTATGCTGGAAGTGCTGAGCAAAGCGTCACAACAGTGGTAAGATACAATGCCCTCTTTTATTAAAAATTCTCAAAATTTTATTGGCTAATCTTCCATGGAAATTATTCTGTACAACCAGTCTCTGATGAATAAAATAGCATTTTGCTGGAAATAACTGGAATATGTTATGTGAACAATTCTTGAGTAGGCATGATTCTGTTTGCTTTTTCAGGACCTCTTAGCTTGATCACATCAATCACATCTGCATTGACATTCCAGAAGAAAAATGTTTTTCTCTCAAGATCTTTTTCTCCTGCATATTGGAAATGTCCTAGGGCAGAATAGATACTAAAACAAAACTAGCTGGATTTTCAAAATTCCACCTTTTCAAGAGTTTCTCGTGATGTTTTCCATAAAACAGTGCTAGAGCAATAAAATAGAACCTTATTGCACATCTACAATAACCATACATCAAGGCTGGAAAATTTTTCACAAGAAATGGACCAGACAACAAAACTAAAACCTTGCTCAGCTAAAAATGGTTGGAGGAACAGTGAAAATGAACTCAATTCCCAAAATACCATCTTTCTTTAATAACTTTTCAAGATAATGTCAAAATAATGGACTGGAGGAAAAAAGTAAAATTCCTTCAGATAGAGTGCATAAAGCAACAATGATGAAATCCATGATACTCATCTTTTCAACAGTTATTTCAAGACAGTTTACCAAAAATGGGCAGGAGGATAAAAGTAAACATTATTAAACATCTGCACCAATCACATGTCCAGAGACGGTGCAGACTTTTTAAGAAATTCACACACTTGGAGAGCAATAATATGCGAGATTTCCCACAAAATAGTTTAAAGTTGCAAATGAAAAAATGTACTCTCTGCAGTATTATACAGTTTTTATTTAACTGGTAAGCCTTAAAGAGTTTGTCGCAACACAAGTCACGCCACTGATAGAGGTATTGTAGCACTTGTCACAACATCTTTTTTCAGGTAGGCAACTGTTTAAATATCTGCATTCTTCAGCTTGATGTGAATGGTTGTTGTTCGGCCTGGAACAAACATTATGTCGTAGCTTGAACCTTGCCTCAAAGAAGTTTTACAAATGATTATTTAAAATACCTTGTACCTTGAACCCTAAAATGACTGATTCACAATTTTGTCCATCTTCGGATAATGATGAACTCATTTGGCAACTAATGGCTGATGTTAGTGATGATGACAATAATTTTTAAAGTTATGAACTGTATCAGATTATTGGAGCTGGGAAAGTGTTCATGATGGTACCAGTGAGAAATTTTGAATCCATAAATGATGTTGAATATGGGTCAGATGTACATGCTACATGGACAAAAACCGATGGCATGTAGGTCAACCATAGCTATGATATCATAGCCTTGATGTGGTCAAGGCTAGGAAATGATCTTATATCTTGCTATAAAGCAAATAAAAATATTATCAAGGGTAAAATGATGATGAATTAAAATGTACTGCATAAAAAGAGTTATGTATTTCAGGATAAAGTTATTTAGCCCATATAAGGTAAATTATATTGATACATTTACACTAACCGTTCTTTGTCTGCCATGACAGATAGCATGAGATTCTCGCTGTAATTCATTTTCCAAATATAGCATGCTATTCCATATTTGGAAATTCTATGATATGTTATTCAGTGCAGCCATATTTATTGCGATCTATTTACTTTTCCAAATAAAGATGCAGTTTCATTATATGGCACACAAAAAACTAGCCTCAAAACAGAAGTAGTTAATAGGTGAACTAACATGGTGGATGATCCAAACATAAAATATAAGACGAAGAAGGTGAGTGCTACTTTATATGTATTTCTAGTGTTAAATAAGAGGACAATTTAATTGCTTTCAGTATATGTATAGAAGTCTTCAGTATATATATAGAAGTCTTCATTATATGTATAGAAGACTTCAGTATATGTACAGAAGTCTTCAGTATGTGTATAGAAGTCTTCAGTATATGTACAGAAGTCTTCAGTATATGTATAGAAGTCTTCAGTATATGTACAGAAGTCTTCAGTATATGTATAGAAGTCTTCAGTATATGTACAGAAGTCTTCAATATATGTATAGAAGTCTTCAGTATATGTATAGAAGTCCTATGTATATGTACAGAAGTCTTCGTATATGTACAGAAGTCTTCAGTATATGTATAGAAGTCTTCAGTATATGTACAGAAGTCTTCAGTATATTTATAGAAGTCTTCAGTATATGTATAGAAGTCTTCAGTATATGTACAGAAGTCTTCAGTATATACTATATGTATATAAGTCTTCAGTATATGTATAGAAGTCTTCAGTATATACTATATGTATAGAAGTCTTCAGTATATGTACAGAAGTCTTCAGGATATGTATAGAAGTCTTCAGTATATGTATAGAAGTCTTCAGTATATGTACAGAAGTCTTCAGTATATACTATATGTATATAAGTCTTCAGTATATGTATAGAAGTCTTCAGTATATACTATATGTATAGAAGTCTTCAGTATATGTACAGAAGTCTTCAGGATATGTATAGAAGTCTACAGTATATGTATAGAAGTCTTCAGCTTACCTATAGAAGTCTTCAGTATATCTATAGAAGTCTTATGTATAGATAAGTCGTCAAACTTTCAAACAATTGTTATAACTCTGTGTTCTAAATATCTGAAAGAAGAGAAACCTACAAGTTTATTAAAATCAACAAATAAATCTATTTCTCTGAGTTGCAAAGTAAAAGTACAACTTAAAGTATTGTGGATTAAATCCCATATAATCCTAAAAGTTCTATCACCAGTCCAAAGGTATAGAGTGTTCATAAACACATTTTGAGACTTTCATTAAGTTTATAGGGATTTAGTTTGGTTCAACACTCTTAGAAACAGAAATACACAAGAGCCAAGTTCATACTTTTAAAATTATTCCTGAAACCACTTTTCTGTAATTCAATCCATGTAAGAGATGTAGTGGCTAAGTGACAGGTGTCATATACTCCATAGTGACACAGGGCTACTGGATTTTATTGCCAGATCAGACCAGGTTAACATCCATATTGTGTCCTTAAGAACGACATTCAAAAGTGCCCTCATTGTGGAATAAAACTAAAGCTGGTTGTGAAAACATCCAAATGGGTATCTAGCCCAAAGAAACCCAAATGAAGCCTTGCTTTGCTGATGCAGACCGTTATAACTCCACCATGGGAAAAGAGAAACATAAATTACATTTCAAGAGATCTTGTATGCAAAGACATAAGTTAACTGAATTATTATTTTAGTAATTCATACTCTTGTGACATTTCATCCTAATTTTTCATTGAAATAACATCTAATGTCTTGACTGCAGAGAGAGGAAAAGTTAACTGAATTATGTAATTTTATCTTCAACTTGCAATGAAATGTGTATTGATGTGGTCTCATGGCAAAAGTCTTGATTTTCTTTTATGTAACTCATGGTCTTTATCATTGATGTTTTTCTTGTTGTGATGTTGTCATGGATTTATCCTTATTATTGAAATTCATGTTGTGATGTTGTCATGGATTTATCCTTACTATTGAAATTCATGTCGTGATGTAGTCATGGATTTATCCTTACTATTGAAATTCTTGTTGTGATGTTGTCATGGATTTATCCTTACTATTGAAATTCTTGTTGTGATGTTGTCATGGATTTATCCTTATTATTGAAATTCATGTTTCTTTGGTATTTGTGTTACATGTGTGACATTTTGTTTTAGTGTAACCTTACTATTTATAGCCTTGTTTCATTGGTATTTGTGTTACAAGTGAGACATTTCTTTAGTGTAACCTTACAAGTGATAGTCTTATTTGTGTTACACGTGTTACATTTTCTTGTAAAGTCTCCCTGATAACACTTGCTTATTTTGGAAGTTTTGGACAACAACCCTAATTTTTGGGCAAGCTTGCATGTTCTGTCTTTTCTAGTAGTGATAAGAAAAGTACATTTAGGTTTTGTCTATAGCGTTGGGTATTATTTAATTAGTTCTCGTTATAACTATCCATGATTCTGAATGTCTGTTCCCTTTGTGTAAAATATTTGGCAGATAACGAGAACTAATTTCTTTAAATTGTAATGAGTTGTTACAAATTAAACTTTCACTGTTTTATTTTGAAATTCTACTGAATCATGCAATAAAATACATATTTAGTGGTGACTATTGCTGTTCTTTGGTTTTCTCCATGAATGCAAATCACTAGTTTCAGTTCACCAGAAAGACAGGCATCTCTTTCAGCAGTCTGATGACATCTTACAATACTGGATGGTGTAATTGATACACAAAAAACAAAGTCCAATGAAAAATGATAATGTAAGTCATATTTCATGAACTATGTGATTTGTTACAGTTTTATGCATGGATCTACTGTTATGTCTTAGTAACTTTGCATTTGATTTTTTTCATTATTCTGTGAAATACAGTCATAATGAAATTAATATATATACAGAGGTCACTTTATTATTTAAAAAATCACCAAGCAAAAAATGCAGCATGCTTCTACCTCTTAAACATGCATCTTGGAATTCAAAAAAGGTTTCATAAATATATTGTACTGGCTCATTATTGACAAATTGTTGAAGGTCTCCCAAAAAATTGAATTTTGATGTTTGTGTATGTGGATGTCATGGTGGAAAAAATGTGTTCTTTTGTAAGTGACTCAATCTTTCAGTACCGTCAGTACAAGATTCGTTCAGGCAGTACAGGAGAGAGCTTGAGGTTCCGACTGTGTGACACACGTGGAATGGAGGAGAAAGCAAGCCTGGGTTTGATGGAGTTCAGCCACCTTGTGGAGGGAAATGTTCCAGACTGGTACAAGGTACTGATATGAGTTACATGTTCCAACTAAACATCACTGTACATTTACTAGTATGGAACCAACTGTGCAGGGGTGGGGGTGGTGCTGAGATTTGGTTTGTAGAATAAAGAACTAGTTATGTTTATTATATTAGTTGAAAATATAAATTAGGTAAAAGAACAACAATTGAACCTGCCTTATTTGTTTCAAAGTCAAATTTACACATACCACTCAGCTAAATGGCCCAGACCAGTTAGGCTGGTTAGTAAGTGTCCTTATATACCTAAACCTCTATTTGTTTATACATACAGGACAACAAATGAACAAACTGACAAATACGTATATACACATTCACTCACGCATGAGCACCAACACACATGCATGCACACAAATACAGAACTGTCTTGAGGAGTTTTGCAAAACCAAGATAATATTTTTGAATACAAATTAACAAAAAAGAGACATGGAATGTCCAGTACATAAAAAATGTCGATCACACTTCAGCAACCAAAACTTCTGTCCCAAATGCAGGAGGTCCTAAAAGCAGGGACTCTTATTTCAGAAATATTTTATACTGCATCCATCCATACATACAGACAGACAAAAATATTGACACACAAAGAATACGTGAAAATATTTGAGCCAGCAGAGTATTAACATGACTGTTTGAAAGCATTCAAATATAATTAAAAATATAATGCATGGAAATATAAGTAAAAATATAATGCATTCAAATATAAGTAAATATATAATGCATTCAGATATATTTAAAAATATAATGCATTCAAATATAATTAAAAATATAATGCATGGAAATATTATTAAAATTATAATGCATTCAAATATAATTAAAAATATAATGCATGGAAATATAAGTAAAAATATAATGCATTCAAATATAAGTAAATATATAATGCATTCAGATATATTTAAAAATATAATGCATTCAAATATAATTAAAAATATAATGCATGGAAATATTATTAAAATTATAATGCATGGAAATATAATTAAATATATAATACATGGAAATATAATTAAAAATATAATGCATTCAAATATAAGTAAATATATAATGCATTCAGATATATTTGAAAATATAATGCATTCAAATATAATTAAATATATAATACATGGAAATATTATTAAAAATATAATGCATGGAAACATAATTAAAGAAATCATGTGAGTAGTCTGAGCAGGTGCATTCAGCCAATCAAATAAATATTGGTATAATAATTAAATTTTCATAAAATAAATATAAATAAGTTTGAATAAGTGTCTTTAAACTATTTGCCAGAGACATGTTGTTTTGAATACAAAATTTAGGTAGATTAGGAGGAATCTTTAAACTATTTGCCACAGACATGTTGTTTTGAATACAAAATTTAGGTAGATTAGGAGGAATCTTTAAACTATTTGCCAGAGACATGTTGTTTTGAATACAAAATTTAGGTAGATTAGGAGGAATCTTTAAACTATTTGCCAGAGACATGTTGTTTTGAATACAAAATTTAGGTAGATTAGGAGGAATCTTTAAACTATTTGCCACAGACATGTTGTTTTGAATACAAAATTTAGGTAGATTAGGAGGAATCTTTAAACTATTTGCCACAGACATGATGTTTTGAATACAAAATTTAGGTAGATTAGGAGGAATCTTTAAACTATTTGCCAGAGACATGTTGTTTTGAATACAAAATTTAGGTAGATTAGGAGGAATCTTTAAACTATTTGCCAGAGACATGTTGTTTTGAATACAAAATTTAGGTAGATTAGGAGGAATCTTTAAACTATTTGCCAGAGACATGTTGTTTTGAATACAAAATTTAGGTAGATTAGGAGGAATCTTTAAACTATTTGCCACAGACATGTTGTTTTGAATACAAAATTTAGGTAGATTAGGAGGAATCTTTAAACTATTTGCCACAGACATGTTGTTTTGAATACAAAATTTAGGTAGATTAGGAGGAATCTTTAAACTATTTGCCACAGACATGATGTTTTGAATACAAAATTTAGGTAGATTAGGAGGAATCTTTAAACTATTTGCCAGAGACATGTTGTTTTGAATACAAAATTTAGGTAGATTAGGAGGAACCTTTAAACTATTTGCCAGAGACATGTTGTTTTGAATACAAAATTTAGGTAGATTAGGAGGAATCTTTAAACTATTTGCCAGAGACATGTTGTTTTGAATACAAAATTTAGGTAGATTAGGAGGAATCTTTAAACTATTTGCCGGAGACATGTTGTTTTGAATACAAAATTTAGGTAGATTAGGAGCCCGTACAGAAAAATCTCACCAGTTCACATGAGCTGCTCATACGCTGCACATGAGAACCTTATTAGAAATGTATGCAAACTGGGTAGATTTTGCAGGCTCATGTGTGCAGTTTGTTAGATATTGTGAGCCAAGGAAAAACTAACCTGATTCTCACGTGTGCAGATTTTGCTTACGTGAGAATCTAAATTTCCACATGAGAAAGTAGAACTTAGAAAACATTCTTTTCCATTACATACAACCATGTTTGAAAATAAGGCAGAGTTCTAATTTCTCACGTGAGAAACTTGGACTTTGATTCTGGTTAAACACTTATTTCAAATTTATTCAAAGTTGGATTTTCTCATATAAGTTATCACATGAGCAATTTGGACTTAAATATTTTGTGTAAATGTTGAATGTCAAGCATCCCCATTATTGTCAAATAGACATTATTTCTATTTTGCACTTGCTGTTGCTTTGTTGAATTTTTTAAATTTTAAAACATCTTCAACTTATTTTCTCACAGTGAGTTTTAATCTTATTTTGACCCAACAGGCTCCTTGTATTTGAACATATTAAGGTTCATTTCACTGTTCATAAAACGAAACAATTCAGAATTAAGGTCTCGTATAACCAGACTACCCAGTAAACTTTAACAGCTGTCAAAGAATAGAGTTAATAATTGCATTCTGATCATGGTTGATGTTTAATAAAGTAATCAGTAAAAAGGTGACATGTTTCTCTCCCCATTAAAATACGCAGTTTACAAATATAAAAAGGAAATAAAACTTTTGCCCTGAAATGAATCCTATGTACCATAAACATATGATGCAACTCCTTTATTCACAAACTTCTAAAACCTCACAAAATTGAAAAACAAATATATTGCCACAGATCTGGAAAAAAATTAACGCTGATGCACAGTCCTTTTGGCCTAATAAACTCTCAAGTCATTTTCCAGAAAATTTGGAGAATTACATAAGCTACGTCATTTTCTTCCATGCCTAATGTTCGCACAAAAGTCAATACAATCTTACACTTACTGAATTGTGTAATTTGGCTTAGGGGTCATCCATTTATTACGTACGCAAAAATCTGGCAAAGCTTGCCCCCCCCCCCCCCCCGTTACAAATGCGTACTTTTTACGCACCCCCCCCCCCCCCCGTACATACGCTTGACGCCACCCCCATATTCTATAGAACGGCCTATATTTTATCCACGCAGAAACCATAAAGGATTAATAATATTAACGTGTTTAATAAAACATTGTCCACTGACGTTGAATGTCTGGCATCAAAGAAATACGCGGGGTAACATTAAACATTTTGTCTAGTGTCCGCTAAAATTCAAACGCCAACTGAACAGTTGAACAGGTTACGTATTAGACAAATTATTATCGAGGTTCCACCCCAACCCTGTTTCCTATGCATATGTACATTATCAGTTTAAAAAAAAAAACATACGCAAGGGTATGCATTTGGTTACCCCGCCCCCTCCCCCTCCATGCGTACGTGCTAAATGGACGGCCCCTTATTAGTGGCAATGGTGTGCTCGGTTAGTCTTTTTTTCAGTGACATTATTGTATGGAAATGCGCATCCAGCTTCCCTATTAGCTGTCAGTGGATTCACTAATGCTAATACTAAATTATCACTGCCATTAAACGATATGTACTGTACATAAATTTAATAAATCTGTAAGAAACTGCCTAATCCGGTCATGTTTGGTTGTGTAGCTGTTTCGTTTTGTTTTACACGTGTATATTCTCGGCAATGGAAAATCTTGCTTATTTGCAGCCTTTTAAATGTTCTGATCGTGTCATTTCAAAGTTTATAAAAAGAAGTTTCCTACTGAAATAATCACAAAACAAATCACTGACGTTTCCGTTAACTTTTCTGTGACCCAGGTTATCAGAGTACACGGTGGAAGAATCGCCTTGTTAGAAGCATTAGAGTGTCCTATGGGGCATGGCTCGGCACAAGCTAATGTAAAAACATCAAAATTAACTAGGTCTATATTAATTAACTTATTAATGATATGAATTCACTTAAAACTTAGTTTTTATGAAACATCAGATAATAAAATATTTATTTGATATATAAAATATAACATTACGAAATACCCAAGTACATATGTATAAAGGAGTGTAAAACCACAAGGGCTCGTATCGTTGCTTACAATTTAAATGTCAGTCATACAGTAGTATAAAATAATGAAAGTATTATTTTTATACTACATGTATGACTGACATTTATATTGTAATCAATGATACAAGCTCCTATGCATACAACAAAATGTTTACTAATAATTTACCCTTTATGGCGCCTCAAATGAACTCAACAGATGCTGCCTGCTGACCTACAGTGTACATGTAGAAGAACACTTTTAAACCGAACAGACAGAAATTTGCACGCGGGCCATGTTCTCTTAGCAAGGACCACGCTGTTTAGGAAGAAAGTTATTTAATATTCTCATGCAGCATGTTTGCTCTTAAAAATTTCTGACAGCAAGAGTGTGGACATTATTAACAAATAGAAACCAATACCAACATCTAGTGATGTCCATGTTGGTACTGATGTTAATGTCCAGTACGAAACAAAAGACATCAATGTGCTGTTAGGGAAGATTCAAGGATTATGAAAGAATGGTTCTTTGCCGAGAAAGAGGTAAGTTACTTTTACTCATTTCTTTTTGCAATTTTCGCATATGGAATGATCAAAGTGGATAGCCTGAATCATCGACATTATAAGTATAAGCATAAATTCGGTCGTTTAAAATTGAGCCAAGGGTTTGTTTCAGATTTTACTTAAAGATAATAATTCAACCTCCTGTTTCTAAAAATGATATCTACACCACACTATTTAAGCCTTCCACAATTCAACTGTGCAACCAAGTCTGGCTCTTACCCCCACCCCCAATAATAATGCGGGCGCCTCAGTGAGGAGCACTTGCATTACCGATTGAAACAATTTGGACAAACATAAATGTTCTTCGTATTATTTTATTGCTGATAGGGTGGATCAAGATAAGCATACACGATTGAGAACCAAATACAGTAGCTTAATTCATGATTTTATTCCTAAAAGACATTTGCCCTGTCTGTCAAATCTTTTGATTTGTAAATTTAAAATAGAGATTTAATTGGATAAGGATTACAGCTTTTCTTAATGCTTATATACACAAGGACTCTTTTGCCAACCAAATCTTTTTCTCATTTCAGTGCATTCTTTCTGTTCTGCATAGATAAAAAAAAATGATCAATTATGCTAATTTTGATCTTTTTACAGATTAAACTTCATGAAGGTCATAAAATTTAATGAACACAACAAAGTTAGCAATCATCTGAAAGAAGTGCAAAACATTGACAGCAACAGGAAGAAGTCAGACAAAACCCCATTGCCATGCTAGAGGAAATTCCGATTCCAGTAAAGAGTATGTATAAGACACTTCAAATTTTTTTGATGTAATACACATGATACATATGCATTTCAGACTCTAAAATTTGACCCCCAATACATTTTTTTTTAAATATAAAAATTGGAAACCAGATTTTGAATTTCTTTATATATTGCAAATGTACATATTTTGGAAAAATGTATCCTAAAAGTTTTGGAGAAATCTCCCTGAGGACTGTTCCAGAAGTAGAGATGTCAATTTTTTGGAAATTTCTAATGTGTACCCATCATTCCTAATGATTGGTTACTAGAGTATACAATCAAAAGGAAATTATATTAAATGTGAAGCTGAACTGCTTTGTTGTAGGTTCACATGTTCCAACCCCAAAAGAGCTGTAAGCATAATTATTACTAATATAAGTGGCAAAAATCATAATCTGAGCACAACAAGAGTATAAATTACATGCCATTATTACAGAAAACTGTATGAAAAATGTATATGCAGTTATAATTTTTGTCACAAATCAGCTGAACTCGTGTGGATTAGTAGTATGGATGAGAATAGACACAAAAGAAATTGATAAATTATTTGTGCATAGCTGGGTCATAACAAAGACATATAAAAATGGTACTAACAACTGCCTCACTTGGCGCTCAGCATTAAGAGGTTAGTGTTAGGACTGGTCGAACTGGTGTCGGGATAATGTGACTGGGTGGGACATCATGATATATGTCTGCAGTATGATTCCCCAGTGCTAGAATCACAATAAACTGCCACACTGCAGGCATTGTAGCAATATGACTGAATTGTTTTTAAAGCTATTTAAAAAATTTAAATCACATACACATCACTTTTTTTTATATTTGTTGAAATGCACTCTTTGAAAGAAACTCTCCTTAAATTACTAAACACATGTTGTTGCTGTTAAGCATTTATTATCAAGAAAAGAGTGAAAATCACCACTACATGTAGGTTTTGATAAGCAAACAGATAGGAATGGGGATCAGGTGCATGCATGGGAACCCACATCAGGAATGTGTCTCAATTCATCCACCAAAGCAAATGGTGGTGAAATACTGGTCCTATATTTTGACTAGTGTACATGTCTACAGTAACTTTCACGAATCGTCATAAAGTCCATAAATGTTGATTGTTGCATTATCCTCAACCTGCCATGGTTCATCCCATTACGACAGTGCAGTGCAACATGATTTTAAGTTTAACAAAATCTCTTTTCTCTAACATTTTTCAGTCACATAACATCCATCAGTCGCATTGATACATGCCAGGTTATTTTTGTTGTTGTTTTTTCTTCTTTTTTTTAAAATGATATCTGGTGCCATTTATTTTCTATTTAAGCTGGACTGCTATGTGTGTAGTATCATAATAGAATGAATCTAGGGCAAATGGTTTCACATTCAAGAACCTGTCTGTTTTCTTGGAACTGTTTGATGTAAAATTCATGCAGAAGTTACCAATACGTCAATTTTTATTTGATTTTTTCAAAACTGTTTTTAAGTAGCAAACTTTTTTTGATCTTTATATTTAAATATTTCAGTCTGTATAGATGTCCAATTCATTCATTTGTTGTCCTAACATGGTGGTATAAGAAGTGCATGTTACAGTAGCCAAGTTAAACCAGACATTCAAATTGTGCTTAATTTTATTTGACCCAGATAATGTCACCAGGATCTGAAAACGAGTGTTTTAAATTAGTCATGAGAAAATTGGCACATGAACCATGGACAGGCATGAAGTTAGGACGGTCAAGCTTGAAATATCAGCGTTTCGATTCTTGAATAGGTCACTTGAGAAAGGATTGTATTATTATACAGAACACGTATGACAAGTAAATTGTAAGAAACCATATGAGCCCCTGTGATGAATAAATGCATACACGACACAAGCCTCAAATTGTAATCATTAGTCTGTCTTGATCTGAGCTTGGAACACTTTTTTTAACGGGTACCTAATTGTTCGTTTTATTACCCAGGTTATTATAAATGGGAGAATACCCGGGCACACATTGGCATCTTTATCTAGAAGTAGTCAGATTTGGAATATGCAGTGTGACTTGCAGATATCTCATCAACAGTGCAGTTTATATGTTTGCTACTGAACTATGGTAATTCTATTGGTAGAGCTATTTGACTCATAGTCCAAAGGATGAATTTTCAGACTGGGTTGGCTGCGTAAGTGTGTCCTTGGGAAAACAGTTGGCTCCTATTTTCACAATGAGATAAAGTGGCATCTAATCCAAACTACAATTATGTATTTTGCCTTTACCTTGTAAAACGAATCTTCAAAAATCCACCGTACAGAATGTCTCAAATGCTGTGATCAGATAAAAACTTATACCAACTTTTTCATTTCCATTTCAGGTTTCATTTTTCAACAGTTAAAAACTGAGCCTGCTAACTTAAATTCAGTGGTCAACAGGAAGTGTATTGATTCAAAGAGAACAATCTCCAAGTGAAAATATTGTTGCAGACTGGCAAATGATGAAATTCAGAAGCAGGAATGTCAATTACACATTTTGTTTGCTTTGAATTTTCTGGAACAGTGAAGAATGGTCTTCATGTGAAGCAAATTTTCAGCAGTATCTTTCATTATGACCTTAAAGTTTGTAGAATAAATGTGATGTAATATAACAGGTACATACATACATACACTAGTTGTCTTACCTTATTAAAAGATCACTAATTGAACTCAAATAATATGCTTATGATTACTAGATTTGAATATTGATCTTACTATTTAATTCTTGTAAAAGATGTATGTATTGAATAAAAACTAAATACTATGGTTGTTTTTTGTTGATTTTGCTCATGTGAGCAAGATTCCGCTCACGTGAGCAAAATCTTCCTCATGTGAGCAAGATGTGGCTCACGTGAGCAGATCTTGCTCACGTGAGCAAGGTGTGGCTTACATGAGCAAGGTGTGGCTCATGTGAGCAGATCTTGCTCACGTGAGCAAGATGTTGCTCTTGTTAACAGCTCCTGCACATGATGATTTTCTTATTAGAATCTATTTGCTCACGTGAGTTCTACCTAATTTGCATGTTAAATTGCACATGAGACTAACCTGAGTTAGATCTCACGTGAGAATCTCATGTGCAGAAGGGTAGGCAGTTTTGATGTGGAAGGAAACAGACTTGATATTTTCATAGGGATTGAATTATAATTCTGAATGTGAGTTTCAGTCTTCCACCACTTGTCATGAACTTTGCAGTACTCCACTGCCTGCAGAAGGGGCATGCTTTTGTCATGTTAATACATCTGTACATCAGTATGCCCATCAGTATGCCCATCAGTATTCCATCAGTGTGCCCATCAGTATCAGTATACCCATCAGTGTGCCCATCAGTATATGCCCATCAGTATCAGTATGCCCATCAGTGTGCCCATCAGTATGTCCATCAGTGTGCCCATCAGTATGCCCATCAGTATCAGTATACCCATCAGTATGCCCATCAGTGTGCCCATCAGTATGCCCATCAGTATGTCCATCAGTGTGCCCATCAGTATGCCCATCAGCGTGCCCATCAGTATGCCCATCAGTATCAGTATGCCCATCAGTGTACCCATCAGTATGCCCATCAGTGTCAGTATGCCCATCTGTGTGCCCATGCAACCGTCATGAGAATATTGCTAGTGTGATTGTACAAAAGCTGCACAAATTAAATGTTTCTGGCATATGTTAAGTATGTACTTGACCTGATTAGAGTTTTGGGTCACTGCAGCAGATTTTATGTCTTTTTACACATTTGTACATGCCCACCTTTTGGTATACTGTATTATGTGCCCACCTTTTGGTATACCATATTATGCTTTGATCCTGCCAGTCTTTCTATTAACTTTACTTTCCTGTATGATAACTTCAGTTCTGCAGCACCTATTTTCACCAAACTTTACAGATAAAGAAAATAGCTGACTGACTTTGGGGTCGAAAAGTTAATGTTTTAGGTCACCATGACTGATAAAGAAAAATGGTTTCTGTGTAATAGGATCAGTTTTACATGATAGACCTGGATCAAATATTGAGGATGGCTTGCACATTGAAAGAGAAAATATTCTATTGAATTTGGGGAAAGTGCCTCAAAGGTCACAGCCACTGACTGAAAGAAGAAAAATGGTTCCACATAATAACATCATTTCATGGACATGGGTCAAACTTTGTGGATGGCTAGCACTAGGAACCCGGTTTATAAATTTTATAGCAGTCAATTTGGGTAAGCTGTCTGGAGAGTTGAACTTCCACTTGAAAGATTTGTGCTTGCCCCGAAATATGACAACATAACATCAAAACAGAGCTAAAAATAAGGTAAAATAAATTATGGAGTGTTTTCTGGAAATTGCAATGCTTTTTGTTTATAATTAAGAATTTTTTCTTAATTCTTTGTTTGTACCTTTCAGAAAATTTAAGTTCTACACTTCATCAAAGTTTGACAATGACTTGCACATTGTAATGGTGCATGTATACTGACAATTTCCAGAAATAAATCTGACCAAATTATTAAATATGGCCACTGTTACTAAAATTAGGAAAACCATAAATGTCTTCTCAAAACTCTACTCCATAGAATTTTACCAAATTTGATACAAAGAATCCTTGCATAAAAGTCTTTCAAAAAATATTTTACGAATATTCTGATCAAATATGGCTCATCAAACTAGAACTAGAGAAATATATAAGCAACTATATCTCAGAAAACCACTGAACAAAATTTGCTAATGTTAACAGAGAGCATCCTGGCATTAGGCATTTCAATATTTAGCAAATGATGCCTATGTGCCATTAAATATGGCAGAAGATAGCATAAATAGAGCTACTTTGAAACAGTTGTTTTCATCACATATGCAATCAAAGAATTGGAAGATTTCATTATAGAAAACATCCTACTGACCATGATTTCTTGGCTGTTATGCAGATGTGTCAGGTGAGTGATCTTAAGTCCACATGGGCCTCTTTTAGGTGGCATATTACATAACACTTATGAACAGTAAACTTGGGTTTATGATGAGATATACCATTGGATGAAATAATGATTTAATATTTAATGTAATTACCAGTAATAGCACTTGCAGGGATTTGTTTGACACATGTAAACTCTTGTATTTCAGTTTGACCCAGAATCTCCAATTTCCCCAGAGACTCCTGGCTTCATTCCAATTCCCACAATCAAGGACAAAGTACACTGTGTGATGTTCATCTTTGACTGCAGCACTGTAGATGTAATCCCAAAGAGCATCATGGATAAAATAAAGGACATGCAGAAGAGATTGATGCAAAGAGGTAAGATGCCACATTAAATTCCACCTTGTTACTAATACTAGTAGTAGTTAAGTTTTTCTCATCTTTTGAATGCCTGTGTTATGCTATGGGCTTTGTCATTTTCCATCTGTCTGTCTGACTGACTTAAGTTCCACTTAAGATAGCTTGATCAAACACAGGTAGGTCACTTTGATAAATTCTGGTGTTATAAAATATAAGTAGTATGTGGCTCATTTAAAAATAATTTTCACAAGTCTCAGTATTAAATATTAACTTTCAGCATTTCATGCCTAATTATGAATGGTCAACAATATGGGATATATTATAATATCTACATGAAGATATAAAGGACTTGTAGGGTTGCTAGGCACAATAAACAACTGTACAGATATTTAAATATCACATTTAGTGACTTTAGACTATTAATATATTGTTAATTTGGGTGATTGTGATTGGCACACAGGTTTGTCTCCCTTTGTCAGTGTTGGTCCAAATTGGTCTTTTTGGTCGTTGTGTTTTGGTCTCTTTTAAGTCGTTTTACACTATTTAGTAAGTTCATTTTTTGAGATAAAGAGTTAAGTTCTAATGCAAATATATTCAAATCAAGGCTCCAAAGATAGAGTAACTCCATTGCAAAATTACTTGTGTAAATGCAAATCGCAATTCACATGCCATCATACTTTTGAGTGTTTCTAAGGTGTTGTTAAGTATCATTTGAACTACTCGTGTCTTTCCCTCATGCACTTATGACCAAGATTTTTCCCATCAGTCTCATGGGTATAAATGCCAGTCATGTGCAATATTCTGGCAGATGCATTTTGACTGGCAGAGACTATATATGTGAAATAGGAGAACTAGTAGAGTAGTGTATACATTAAATAAGAGACCTAATATGACCGCAGTATGCTTACAATAGAGACCACATTATAGTAGAACAAAATATAGCATTACAGACGATATAATATTCCAAATGATATGAAATAAACCTAAAATATATTCTTCAGTGTTGAAGATTGATGCTTCTGTAGAATAACATTGCTACAGTAGTGTTATTTAACTGATTGCATACATCTATATTGACAAAACAAAAATTGATTCTGATGTTATATATTGCTGCATAGGGAAGTTCAGTTAGATAAATATATTAAAATATCAGTACTGTTGCTACGGTAAATAACTAAACATGCATAGAAGGGATCATTCATTGTAATATTTCTACAGGGAGTATTTATTATCTGCATATTACATTAATATGACAGTTAGCTATTGTCACGTTTGCTAAGTCCCAGATATAAAGTCATGTATAAATTATAATCTGCCTGACTTGGGAATATTAAGCGGCCTTGTGTTTCATCTCTAAACATTGCCGCGGGGTTAGTGTTGAGCTCTTTTGCAGGGTTACCATGACCAGCCAGAGATCAGAAACTTGAGTTGGCAAAGGTGACCAGTCACATCACATAACAAAGGCTTGCCGTTATCACATCTATATGTTAAAAGTTTGTTCAAGGATCAAAAGGAAGTCCACAGGGTGAATGAGGCATGTTCTTATTCATCCCCACAATGACAGACAGCGAGAGGGACATTGTCCGCTAAGTTTGATTGGATCATTCCACAGCTTTATCCAATCACAAATTGAGATAGAGGGCATGATTGCAATTTAGACATGAATGATACCTTCCAGACTCATAAGATTAATTCAGGATTGCAGATGAATAGTGTTTACTCCGAGAATGAAGCCACTCGTAATTTGGCAGCAGAACTTAGAGGTAGATTCTAAGGAGAGACAAAGCTTCGAAAAGGTCAGTGAGTTATTTGCTTGATTTTGCAGAATATTACGGCATCATAATATTAATTATCTGTAGTATGTACACTTAATTACTAGGGTCATGTAGTATGAAGAATTACCTTTGTAGTGTTTCATTTACATGCATATTTGAGAAATGGTCTTAAGCCTTACATAGACAATTATTAGATGCGAGGCATAATTATGTAGATTGTTAGCTTGTGATCAGAATTAATTTTGTAATTCATGATTAGGTTACTTTGTAGTATACCAGTGCATTTATTAATGCATTATGTTAGAATTTACACATGCTTGAATTGTGAATTTGGAAAATGGTTGCAGTATGTAAGATTAGTTACTATGGACATATGCATATATCAGAGCATGGATATTTGAATATTTGCGTACTTTGTACGAGTTGTAAGGTAAAGAAATGCATCTGATTATTGTGATATTGTTTAGTATGATGGGATTAGGAATATGTACTAATGTGACGGAATTTATTGATGTATGTTTAAGAAATAATTGATACTTTCTGTATTATGACATTTGTTATACCATACAAGAACGTATGGGTATCTTGATGTGAACGAATGCATCACCAAAGAAATTTACTAGCCATTATCTGATGACATGCTGTGTGTAGTGTGAGATGAGAGGGCTAAGGGAAAAGATTGTACCATCCTTGTGTTTTCACAGGAAGCTTTTTAGGGGACAGAGAACTTCCAGTTCCATTGAGTCCCAAGTCTTCAAGAGTTGGAGACAGAATTGAGACTAGCCGAAACAGTCAAAGTTGATAGAAGTGCATTTGTGGAGGAGGAGGAGAAGGAGTCTAGCAAAAGTGGAGGAGGAGGAAAAGGAATTTGGAGAAAAGTCAGGGAGGAAGAGGGGAATTGGGAGAAGTAAGAGGGAGAAAGAATACAACAGATTGAGCAGAAATACAAGGACAGGTGGAAATCAATCTCACACTGCTAATCAAGTGATGCAATAGGCTTATTAAAGGGTTAAGCGGAAGGAGTATACTTGGAAATTTTAATAATTTGATTATTGAATTGTTATAAAATTGTTATTCATTGAATTTCAACCATTTTTTGTATATTTAACCATCTAATTATCAGCATTGCTGACTGAGGGCTCAGAGTTTTACATCTACCTTTCACTAAATTTAACTTCCAACAAAACAAAGCTTGGGTGGGACTTCTATAATAGTTTAAATGAAATATTGGGAGCACCCCACCCCAACCATACACTTCGTCACAGCTATAAAGAAGAAAAACAATTCTAAATTATTTTATATTTCATAGTATTAGTGCATTCTGGACCATATCAGTACTAAACTCATTCGACTGGTATCATTTTTCATGCGTTTTATAATTCAGTTTGTTTCTGGATGCACTCATCCCCAGAAAATACATTAATCATTTTCAGCGATTATTTTATTATGTACTTTCTTAACTTTACACTGAGCCACACACGTCATCTACATTTATGTAAAGAAAGAAATTTAGGTGTGATCGATTCATTTGGATCTATTTCAGAGTTTTGACTGAAACATTACAATTTCATTCTTGATTTGTTCATGCACATTGCACAGTTAATATTTACCATTACAAGCGTTTATTAAATTGTTGAAACTTAAATAGCTTTCCTGTCTTGTGAATAAAATCCCTAGTCAAAACTGACCTTGTGCTCGGGATATTACAGTCACCTTTAAAAATAAATCAAATCCTTGTAAATTTGGGGCCAGAGAGTGAAAAATCAAGGTCACTGAGACAAAACATACCTTCAACAACCTCACGGTTATGTTAACCCTTGAAAGGAGAAATACAGTGGCCTAGCAGCTGCCCATGCAACCTCTGCAACAGCACAGAGGGGAGAAGGTGGTGGGTAGGGGATACCTATTTGGGACACAAAATTCTCATCAAACAACTTTTTCTATTGGGACAGGTCCCCAGATTTACTGTACAAATATTATATTTTATTACAGGTGTAAAGTTTCCAACTCAAAGTAATTACACTTAAAAATGAGTTCTATGTTATTAGCATGATTTCTGCTGAATATCTTCATCAAACCAAACAGTTATTTTGCTTTTGAAGGGTACAAAGATGCTGAAACATTTCAAGGTCTTAAGTCAGATGTCAAGGACAGTATTACAAGAGAAGTGGAAACAGATTTTGCATACATACCTTCAACAAACTTCAGACAGAAGTTCTTTAATATAGAAAGTAGCTTTGTCTGTTTCAGGAATGAAAGTTGAAAGTTTAAAAATGCTGACCCAAATAAGACAAGTGGTCAAATAGTTCCATTTTCAAAGTATCAGGTTTTAAGATTTTATAAAATAGCCTTTGAGATGTGAGTAAATTATATTAGCTCTAATGATTGTTTACCAGGTCATGTACTTTGATTAAAATGCAATAAACAACATTTTTCTCGCGGTTCACTTAAACTATAACAGTACTCCCTTGTAAACTTGCGATGATGTGGCCCAAACAAATGTTGACCTAAGTGTAAGCAAGGGCATGAATAAGCAATATTTTTTATGTATATTTAATTTATATTGTGTGCTTGACCTATATCCATGATCGAGGCAGATGCTTGGCCTACCTGACTATTGTCATGGCTGAAATTTGTGCCTACTTTACCTTGTGTACAAATTAGTGAAGTTTTCCATTAGAAATCATTAGTTTTCCATAAAATACTATTGTATCATAGGTAAAGTGACAGTCTATTTATAAAGGAGACTAGGCAAACAATATTTCATTCCAGTTTTAAGTTCTGTCTTTGGAATAATTTCCTGTTGTGTTTCAGATATAATTTGAGAGGAATTATTTAAATTATTCATTGGAATTACAAAGTGCTTATATATTTTTTGGACTGAAACACTACTTTGGGATTATTGAGCACTTGTTCAAAGACATTCTTAATTATATCACTGTGGTTCGTCAAGACATTCAAGACTAATAGAGTTCATTCAGAGCATTCTATACAATTTGACTTATGATAGGACATTAGGGATTATTTTGGACTTAATTCACAATATTACAAGTGTATTTTGAATTTTCACTTTGTGTTCAAGGGAAATAATTAATTGTTATTTTTCAATGCAAGATGATATTTTATATGTGTGTATGTGTTCACAGATGCCTGTGTATATATTCCAGGCTTGATACTTTGATTTTTAAAATCGTTTAATTATTTAGTGTCAAGCCAGATTCTTCACATCATGTTGTATATAAAGTATATATTGTACATAACAGACAGAAGGCCTCAAGGTAGATTAGTTCTGTAACTAATTGAGTTACCTTCTCTAAATAAAGTCTTTATTATTATTATTATTATTATTATTATTATTATTATTTATAATTTATATTATTATTATGTTAATTGTACAAAGCTTGTTGGTTTTGCTTCTTTGTGTTGCATGGTTTAAGACCACAGAGTCATAACAATATATAGTACTCAAAATTGTGTTTAATGGTGGGAGTGGGAGTATGAGCTTTAACTGTTATTATTTTTGATATTATTGTAATTATCACAACAAACTGTGATAGGAACACAAAATATTGAGATTGAGTTGATTAAAGTTGTTTAAAAGTTTATGAGTTAACATAAATTTGCATGATTTACACTTGGATAAAACAGTGAAGTTGCAGTTGATTCCCTCGTATAACTTATCATATGTATGTATCCATCATACTGAATTAACATTTCAGAACATGATTTGGATTGATACAAGACTTAGGTTTGTACTTAATTATTCCTTATGTTAGTGATTTGATATATGGGTATAAAAAACACATCAACAAAATGCCACAATTGTTGAGAGGTGACTGAATTCTGTATGTTCTCCATGATAGTCGGCACACAGTAATCGTGCCATAATTAATGTGACATTACACCTGTATTATAAAGATTTAGAAAGAAAACAGATGAGAAAGCATATGATACACTTTTTTAGAAATTACAACACATTCTCATATGTATCTTTACAATTTTTTAAAGGGCGTTTCACCGGATTTGCCTATGATAAAAATTGTGCACATTTTCTACAGTGTGATTTTGATGAACAATTACACTGAACCATTTGCCACATTGCAACAAAATGGCAACATGTTAAAAACGTTGAAAAACAGCTGGAATTAGTTATTGTTTTTACTGACACCTAGGTCATTGTATCAAAGGATCATTAAATTCTGAATAGTTGTGAAAATCATGACAGACTGGTCTACAAAGTAAAATGAGTTAGTCATACCACCATATGTTATCATTTTGCAGTCACGGTGCCATACTAATTTTACACGAGACTAAGCACTGTTTTGCCATTATATTGACTTTGTATTTCACTTTTTTCTATTTCTTTAGGTTAAGTTTAATTATGTTGTTTGTGACAGGAATTTTGCAGAGAGTATTCATCACCCATTTTGTCATATTTTAGCCATCAGACTTAGAGAACACAATGGGAGCCATTGATTATATGTTGCATGGGTTTGAGAGTTATCCAGTGTCATGTTAACAAGTTAGAGGTGTAGTAAATTGCAGGTTATTTGTAATATACACTCGACAATAAAGAATAAATTGATACCTAATATATTCCATCTTCAGATTCACTCTTACATTCTTCTAAGTATCAAAACACTTGAAAGATATTGTCCTTTAGGTAAAAGTATGAAAGAAAAACATCGTACCAAAGCAGATATATTATTCTGAGTGAAACTGCGTGATCTCAATGAGTGAGACCAAGAGGGGACCAAATTTATGTGATTTTTCCCCACTCAAGTTGCAAGATATCACAGGTATGACTGGTGAACAATAGAATACAAAATGTTTTTCTTGATTATTGTATGAATATAATTTTCCCAAGATGTCTGTATTTTATAGGAGTTCCTCAGACAGTGATTTTGACCAAAGTGGATAAAGTCTCTGAGACAGCAGCGGTTGATATCTCAAAGGTTTTCCACTGTGAGGAAGTAAAAGATGTAGTGGACAAGGTGTCCCAGACCATGGGTGTACCACGCAATAACATTTTCCCTGTCAAGAACTACGAACAGGAGACAGAGCTCGACATGAATATCAACATTCTTGTGCTACAGGCGCTGAGACAGGTGCTTAGATTTGCTGATGATTACCTGGAAAATTACGTGGACAGAATGGAATTGGAAAATATTGCAAAGTTGAATATCAAAGAGTAGACAATTTTTTACTCAGAGCCTTTTGAATTTGAAGAACCTGAAAATTATAATTTATGTTTCTGGGCCATTTTGTTACCACAGGTTTAGTCACTTTCTGTGGAGAATCTATCCTAATGAGGGATCATAGCCAGTTATCTTCTCTTTAAACCGATAGGTGGCAGCATAGAATAAAGCAGTCCAAGATTATTTCTGGCATACAGCCTGCTTAACAAACAAACAATATAATGATAACATCTTCATCTTACTTTACAAAATCTCTCAGTCGTATAGATTATGGGCGTTATCGTCAGTGAGAGAGGATTTTAAAAAGATGAGGAGCTAAGTTATCCAGGCAGAAAAAGGAGTTTATTTATAGGCAGGTAAATATTAGGCATAATTGGTGATATTGTAAATCGAAAATCACATTTTATCATATCTGCATAAACAAAATACTCATTTTCAAACAATTAACTCTGTTATTCTTTTCTGAAATTATTTTTCAAAGCATTCATATCCCTAAAATCACATAATTCATGGATAATTTAGCAATTTGTTTTGAATACTTCTTTCGATAGTTATTTGGTGGGATGATTTAGTAAAAATTCTGAACTTCCTTAGAAATGATTTTAGCTGTTTAGTTTGGAAAGATACAAGATTCTCTTTGAATATTTATTATGTTAAAAATATATTTGATATATTATTAAGGTAATCTGCATTATATGCAACTGTAAATGTTCTTATTATTCTCAGGTTTGAGGACTTGACAGTAAGTTTTTTAAAGATATCATCCTAGACAAGTATTTTTTAAATTTGATATTAAGTCTATAGATTGGTGAGAGAGAGAGAGAGAGAGAGAGAGAAGGGGGATATGTATGGGGGGTGGGGTGTTTTGTGTGTGCAGTGATATATGTTAGATTTGCATGAAGTGAAATGATCAATTTTTATTTTGTTCTGACAACCTATACATAAAATATTACTTGGAAGGGACAAAAGGAAAGAAATTATCATGGTCTAAATCAAGTGTGTTAAATTCAGTTTTGCAATGACAGTTTGCAATAAGATTTAGAACATTACATTAGATTTTGTTGCAATCGAACATAAGGTGTAATATTTTAAAAGGGAATTGTTTCTGATTACCACACACACATCCACACATGCATATGCACACACACACACACACACACAATTTGTTCATTTTTAATAATTTGTTATAAGAGTCCTAACCTTTTTCATATAGGTAATTATTATAAATTCATAACAGGTCTACCTCTTTGTGACCATATATTTCACTTTTCTAGACCAAAATAAAGGCAGTTATTTTCTTTTCTTTTAAAGTTTAAATACAAAACTGTTCTCACAGTAAATTGTTTTGGATAAACTAATTATCTTATAATGAGTGAATACAAATAATAAAACACTAAGTTGTACATTTTGCATTTATTTACTTCCATGTACTTAGCTACAAACTGCATCATGCCATTTGTCACTATTGTTTATGAGTTTTTCATTTAGTCACACTAGTCAGGCAGTTTGATTAAAGCCACACTAATTAAAGGGTAAGAAAATAAAGTTAACAGTTAAGATTTTATATGTAATGGGTTGGCTCTAAAAGTCTGAACATAAAGAGTCCAAAACTAATATAGTATATATTTTGATACACCGAAAAATGAAATAAGACAATATTAGTTTTCACTATAGTATTATAGTTTTGACAATTATTTACCACTTGCTTGATCAACAATAGATTGTTCTGGCTAATGATAAACTCTGAGGATAACCAAATATTGGGACCAGGTTTTTCTGTGGCTCCAGCTGTTGGAAAGATAACTGGCTATAGTCCCTCATTGCAATAGATAGTAGACTGTACATAAAGTTATCTCTTTGCTTGTGTTGTTCTTGGGGAGATATAGATAGAGAACAGGACTGCTTTTGTCACAACACAGCATTTTGGGAGGAAACTACTAATCATGTATATGATACTATTAAGAAGCAACATATCTAATTACATGTATATTTTATTATGTTTAATGATTTGTTTATCATATATATCATTTTATATGTAGTTTGAAAGTCACCATTAATCTTCTCTATGGTCCGTGACTATCTTGACTCAAGTTAAAACTTAGGATAACACTTTTCTTGTAACTATTTGATAATAGTAGTTCTGTAACCAGACTAAAAAGTTCAGAGGTAAAAAAAACTCCAGAACATCAAGAGGTGTAGTATTTGGCATTCTAAGCCAGTCTATACTGCATATATAAAGCTAACTGTCCATGTGATTTACAGTTAAGCTATTAGAAACTGATGGATTGCAGGATTAAAAGTCACCAGATGTGTCCCTCTTTGGGGTTAATTCATTCTGCACAACTTGGTTTTCCATTTTATATGTTAATCAGATATTTGTGTGGACTTTCCATGGTGTCAGGAATTTACCTGTTGATGGTTATTATCCAGAAATATAGGTTCATGGTACATAGAATGAAAATGTCTCTTTTACAACTCGATGGTCTCCATGATACAATATTAGCACACTTGAGAATTAAAGGGTCTGAAGTTCAAAGTTCAAGGTCATTTTCCATATAACAACATTAAAAGTTGTCATAATTGCATTTACAAAACTTCAGCGATGACCCATCTTTGGCAGAGAAAGAAACCAGTCAGACCAATGATGGCATACAGTATCAAAAGCATATTAAATGTTTACAATACATTCATGTTTAAGTTTTTTTTATGTTTTTCATGCATTGGAAAGCTGTGCTTCAAAATGCATGGTGACTTTCAAAATTGTCTTCAGCAAAAGATGACAACGAGATTCAGTCCAAAATCAACACTTTAGAGGCATGAACATGTCCAGTGACACCAGCTGAGATAGGCAAATGTAAACCTGCATTACTACATACCTAATTTTTTAATTATATTTACCATTTTGTCTACTGTGTCATGCCTTTCCTCAAATATGAGCTCAAAAGGAATGCTGTAATCTTAAATTTGAAATGTATTCACTGTATGTACAGTTATCAGTTATGAATTGTGTCAGTATTGAAGTTTTATTACATTTCTGAATATATTTCTGTTATTTCTCAAGCCTCATAACCAAGGATTTTTAAATAAATAAAATTATGCAGACATACTTAACTTCATTTTCTGATTTGCGAACATTTGTGTGAGCCTACTGAATCATATAATAGGAATACACTGTTTCTGAACATTTAAATTTAATAACTAACTGAAGTTATTTACTTTACAGTAATTTACTAAATCTACAGGTGGAAATTGGATTACATTTCTAGTTATTACATTTATGGGAGTTTATTACATTGTGGGAATTTATTACATTCATGGGAGTTCATTACATTTTTGACTCTTATAACATTTGAATGATTAGAAAACTCATGCTAACCAGTTATTTCAAAATCACAAACCTTAGTAACAAAAAGAAGCAAAACCAACAAGTTTTGTAAAACTCAACAATTTAACTATTAAAGTGATAAATGAAAAATGTGAGAGGAACTTAGTATAATGAAGTGAATCCAAAATTTGTTCTTTCAAAAGTCTTTGAAAGTCCTAAACAAATGAAGAGTCCCATATAATTTCGATACTGGAAATGTACTGGTTCTCCAAGAACCATGATGTTGTCAAGATGGTGTTGTCCAGAATTCTTTTGAATAATTCATAACAGTTCCAGAATAATAATATTGTCCAAATAATGAGCACTGAACTATCGAAACAAATGTTTTTCCTATCAGATAATATCCAAGTACAAAATAAAAAACATCTGCAGACTTACATCAGGAACACAAAAAATGTGACTGACTCCAGGAATCAGAATGAAACTGAATGCTTAATTTTTTCCTTATATACACTGTAAATTGCAACTGTATTTTGAAATGGACCTCATTTGACAACATACACAATTGATTTACGACATACTAAGTAACGACATATTAAATTCACATGACATCATACAACCAATGGGGAAGCCGCAAAATTCTTCTTAAAACCACCATATCCCATCAGTCAATTAGAAACTTTGCCATAGGTGCCATTTTAAGTCTTATTGTTATGATTATTATTACTAATTGTCGACACATAGGTAAACAACTATTTATAGATCCTATGTGATTTGTGTTTTCAACAGAGTCAAATTACACACACTATTTATAACATTTACAAAATAAATTCTATACAGTTTATGACCATGAATAAAAATTTAAAAAAATCGTATACCAGAAGTTACAGAAAGTTAAGATATACATAACAACAGTCAGTGTTTTAAAATCTAAGCAATGACCACCAACTTTAAATGTTTCTTATAAACTTGCAGATCCTCAGATGAAAAGTAAATAAGCTGAGGTGATACCTCATCTTATGGCAAAGAAGCCTTGAACAACTCTCTCTCTTTACAGTTGCATTGTTATTTTCAGAGCCCAAAAACACTTTGCCAAAAATTACAGTCTGAAGCAATAGGTTGCTTAACCTATTTGGACAGTCTGTGTAGTCAAATTAGCTATATTTCTGTTATGACAAAATGACCTACATAATGGTTTTTGTATATTTCTTTAATTGCTTTTTATAATAATGTAAGTGATATCAGATGACTGTACAATTTTGAATTGTCTTTATGTTACAATGCAGTCTGTTAAATTGGGTCAGATATGAGTTCCAACTTTTAGTCTGTTTTTAGTAAATAGGGACAAAGTCAGTAATGTTTTGGAACATTTGCCCAAACTGGAAAGACCTTGATACTGTACAGAAAATAAACCAGAACATAATCAACAATTACATAGCTTGCTTCTGTGAAGCTGTTAGTAGTCTCCAGCAGCCATTGTAAACAATAATTATCTTACAGAAAATAATTTCACACTGAAGTGATCTTGACAGAACCTTTAAGAAGTAATACAAGAAAAAGAACATTCTTTCTTATACTCTATACCTGATATAAAATGCATAGTCATTAATATGGAATAGTTAATATTTAATAAACATATTTTATCCTACTTCCAACTCCACTGGTCAGAAAAGACCCAAGAGGGCTGATACACACTGTGTGTGTGTTATTTAGATTTTTAATGTAGATTTAACAATATGTTAGTCATATCGTTATGATGTCTGCAGTGTGGCAGTTTACAGTGATGTCTAGCATTTTTGTCTGGGTAGCTTTAGTCATGTGTAATTATTGGTGGACTAGCTTACTTATATCTTTCCGGAAATATTTTGCAATTGTTTACTGCATTGCTCGGTTGGACCTGGTGATCTATGATTTTGACCACCTTATACTCTTAACTAATTACCGGTCACGTTATTGGACCCTATGAATTTTTTCCCATTTACGGGCATAGGACCACCTTGTATCCTTACATTCTTTTGGTCAGCTTAGCTAGTTCTATGTTTGTAAAAAATGAAGTGAACCTATCTTTTGCCAACCTGTGTTGAGAGACCCGATGGTCTGGTCTTTGGACCACCTTATATAGTATAATTGTTGGTTAGAGTCAAAGTGTCTTGATTTGTTGAGTTTTCGGCAATTCGCCAATACCCATGTCCTATTAAGGAAGAGAGAGAGAGATAGAGAAAGAGATATGGTTATAGAATTATAGAATAGAGGGTACATGCAATTCACACGCTCTCATTTTTGCATGTCCGGGGAAGAAAGGCAATGAAGGGACCCGGATGGGGCATTACGCCACCAAGAATGTTAACTGAAACGTCATGGTTGTACAGTAGTCACATTCTGCCCAGTTTTCCTATCGGGCATTTCCTATTGCAAATCCTGTGTCAGCCGCAATTTTAATTAGAATCACGCTAAGTTAAGTAAGTAAAAATGTTCCTATCATCTTATATAATTTGGAATTTTATTACAGAGTGTACATAAATGTCTGAAAAAAATCAGAGAACTGGTTTCAGCAACCCGCACCTTTATAGAGGTCAAGTTAGGAAATTGGGGGTAATTTTCTAATGGTGTGCCCATGACTAAAGTTAGTTGATAAAAGATGATTACATCATATCAGGTTCTCCAGCCAAAATAGAAATCCATAAGCAATTTTATTGACTCCACTCTTTAAGCCCTTACAATGACTGTTTAGTTTAATTTGTTACTTCCAAGACTGGTTGTAGGTTGGATGGGATAATCCATGGTTTTATCCAATGGATTCTTGAAGCTCCTGGATCGATCAAATAAGCTACCCATGAGTTTACTGTTGATTCAGTAAATACAAGTTTTTCCTGCCCTTCTAAATTGTGATGTGCAATCGAGTTATTGCGTACCATTATGCAAGTGTAACTTAACAACTTGGATAGTTCTTGCCTCTGGATCTGATATTCTTGATGCTTTCCTCATCCTGGCTTTAGTAGGAAGTGGTACGTTAATACCCGCTTTATGATTTGTGGTATTCCAGACCACTCAATGATCTTCAATATGTTATTTCTGGTATTCCAGACCACCCGATGATCTTCAATATGTTGAACGGCAGATGCTTTGTCCATAAACACATTGTCTATTCCCATCATCTGAGCTTCTTCTTGAGGGTATTTTAATTCTTCTTGGAATAGGTCGGTTAAGTTTTCGTCAGAATGTGAATGTTTATCTTCTATTTCTACTGGTTAAAACGGTGTTTTTTGTAGAGGGTGGGGTATGGAAGAGTAGGAGGTCGAGTAGGTTGTTATTTCATCCTCTCTTCCGCGACTCTCTCAGGCTGCCTCTGTTTTTGTTGTTATTGTTGTTGTTGGAGAACTTTTATTCCCTCTTCCTTCCCCAATCTGGTTTCTTGACAGGTGAATCTTTTCTTTGCCCTGGTATGCTAGGTAAGGATAAGTATCCATGCACCAGTCTGTTGTTCAAATACAAATACACTTCGCTGAATAACAATTGCATGAAATTATTGCCGGAAGCTACTCTGACATCTTCCCTTGGATTGGTTTTGTCCTCTTTGAGAACTTTGACGTCCAGATACAAGTGATTGTATTTTGATCGATATATTCTTCAATTTGTCCTTTTTTTTGAATTTGATAGGGGCTACGGTAGTAAACGACGAAATAGGTGGATATTCTACCCATTTGAATTCTTGCATTGTCACTATCGTGGCTTTGAAATATCACTTGACAGCAAAAGTAATCAGATTTCCCACACTGGACTAGAACTGATACACACCAACAGCTGGTTTATGTTATACATTCACTAGGGTTTATGTTCTATGGAAAATATACTTTCAGGGCAGTCTTTAGTCCCCTACTAACTATACTGATGTCTTGTATATAATAAATAGTATAGAACGCCTTCTGCAGTTATTCTTCAATATCAAATAACATTACATGGTGGCAGCGGTACAACACAGAATTTAAATTATCAGAGTTGAAAATGGATTCATTTTAATTTACAAATCCAGACAAATTTGACTTTTTGAGACCTGAAACTTGGGAAAAGTGGTTTCAGCGCTTTGAAAGCTTTCATCAAGCTCTGGACTTAGTGAAAAAGAGGAAGAGATTCAAGTGTATACCTTGATTTATTCCATGCAAAGTGAGGCTGATGACATTTTGTCTTCGTTCAGCATGACAGAGGAAGATCAAAAGAAGTGGAAGCCCCTGACAGAGAGATTTGTGCGATATTTCTTTCCAATGTGGAATGTAATTTTTGAAAGGGCAAAATTTAATCACAGAAAACAGGAACATGGAGAAACGGTGGGCAGTTTTGTTATAGCTATCTATGTGTTAGCAGATAATTGTAATTTCGAGCAACTACATGATGAAATGATCAGATCGAATTGTAGTTGGAATGCGAGATTCAAAACTCTCGGAAAAATTGCAGTTAGATGAAAACCTAAGTCTTGTGTCTGCCGTTAGTCAAATTTGACAAAATGTGGCTGTGAAAAAGTAACAATCAACTATACAAGCAAATGGAGAACGAATGACAGAAATGGATGCAGTAAAATCGTCTTCACTGAAATATGGGAAGAAGAAATATAAAATCACAAAAGTTCAAGAGAATAATGTCAGCAGAAAAGGATGCAGAATAATGTCTAGCAAAAGAAGCAGAATGTCGCAAGAAAAGGAGACACCATTCAAAATGTTGTGAAAATCAGCAGTTTGCACAATAGAATCGAGAGCGGAACCTGGATTTCTAAGAACTGTTGGCACAAAGAAGGGTCAGCTGTGGATAACGCGGGTGAGATTTAACAAGGCTACACTTTTATTCAAGACTGATACTGGATCTGATATGACTGTAATTCGTGAGAGGGATTTACGACAAATCGGAGACCAAAAGCTATCAAAATCTGATCGAAAATTGTATGGACCTGGAAACTATAAACTTAAAGTGGTGGGAAAATTTACATGTGGACTTGAATCGACCAATGCGTTCAGTGTACAAGACATATTTGGTGTAAAGGGACTGAATCAGGCACTCTTGGGCAGGACCGCGATTCAGGCTGTCATTATTATTGAACAGGAAATGCCTCAGATAAAAGCTCACATAATGCAAGCACAATTCACGATAAAATCTATAAATTTAGATAAGGATTTTCGCTAGAAATTCCCAAAATTGTTTAAAAGTCTAGGGAAAACAAAATGGTTATGTAACATAACTCTGGTCAAAGTATCAAACCTTATTCCTTATCTACCCCAAGAAAGGTTTCTATCCCTTTATTGAATAAAGTTCAAAGGAGTTGGATAGAATGGAAAACATCGGTGTTATTTCAGAAGTTGCTGAGCCCACTGAGTGGTGCGCGGCAATGATTGTCGTTCCGAAACCAAACGGTACGGTAAGAATTTGCGTAGATCTAACTAAACTAAAGGAATCGGTAAAAAAAGAGAACCACCCATTACCATTAGTTGAAGAATCCCTTGCAAAACTAGCAAGTGCAAAGTTTGTCATCAGACATGATGCAAATTCAGGCTTTTGGCAGATAAACCTATCGGAAGTTTCACGCCACCTTACAACTTTTATTATTCCCTTTCGAAGGTTTTATTTTAATCACCGTCCATTTGGAATCAGTTCCGCGCCTGCATTTTTGCAGAAAAGGATGTCAGAAATTCTGGGGAACACTTTGACACATGGATGATGTTCTTGTTTTGGGGGAAACGCGGAAACACATTACGAAAGACTAGAAATGGTCATGAAATCAAATCAAAAGGCCGGAGCCACTTTAAACGCTTAAAAATGCGAACTTTCAGAACCATCCATTAGGTTTCTTTGGCATGTTACTGACGAAAATGGTTGCCGACCTGATCCGGAAAATTCAAAGCTATAACTGAAATGGAAACACCAAAATGCGTAGCAGAGATACGAAGATTTCTCAGTATGGAAATCCAGCGTGGCAAATTTATTCCAAATTTGGCAGAAAAATCAAAACCATTATGTGAGCTATTGAAAGTTGAAAACTCGTGGACTTGGGGTCCAGACCAAGAACAAGCTTTAAGAGATATCAAGCAAAAAATGATATCTTCACCAACTTTAGCACATTATAATCCAAATGGAGAAACAGTTATAGATGCAGATGCATCTTCATTTGGACTAGGTGCTATACTACGGCAGAAGCACGGTAGCACTCTGAGACCGGTGGCGTTCGCATTGCGAGGTATGTCAGAAACTGAGCAACGCTATACTCAAACAGAAACCACTTGGGCATGTCAATGCTTCAGTAGCTATTTAACTGGGTCACAAGTCAAACTTGAAAGCGACCATAAGCCATTAGTACCATGAATGAGGACAAACATCTTGGGAGATTTACCCCCTAGAATTCAACGCTTTAGAATGCGTTTGATGAGATTCAACTTTTGTCTAGTTCATGTTGCTGGCAAATATCTATTAACTGTTGATGTTCTATACAGAGCACCTTTAACTTATCACTCTGAGAGTGACAGAGAATTTCAGGCTGCAACTAACGCCTATGGTGATTTCGTAGTTAGTAATTTGCCCGCATCAAATACTCGGCATGAACAAGTAAAGTCTGAATATCGAAATGATTCGATTCGCGAACAACTTGTACAATTCTGTGAAAAGGCTTGGCCAGAGAAATCAGCTGTTGACGGAAAACATCAATCGTACTGGGCAGATGGAGGTGAATTTACAATTTAAAATGGTTTCTTAACGAAAGGTACGCGCCTGGTCGAACCAGAATCAATTTAAAAAGAAAACCTAGAGAAAATTCACGCTGGTCACCAATACTTAGTTAAATGACGATAATGCGCCAAAACGTCATTTTGGTGGAAAAGAACAGGCACTCAGCTAGAACACTTGGTAAATTCTTGACAAAATTGCATCGAAAATTTAAGAGGTCAAGCTGAACCAATGATACCAAACGAATTTCCAAGTCGACCATGGCAAAGTCCTCCAACCTATGGGTTTCGGTAATTTGCCAATTATCTTATGAATATCTAAGTCGGGTCCGATTACAGCACGTTGATTACAACACTGACAGTAAGTTACTATTTTGTCCTGCTCGAGACACAGATCGTAGTCAGCTTTACGTTTGCAGCTCATCTTATAATTTAATCATCGACTAAAATAACATTAGGAATTCTTTGCATTCCATGATCTTCAGGTAGTGAGTCACTCAGTTTAGTTTTTAGAAACATGCTCTTTTTTTCTGCCACATGTAGCATAAGCACTTTTTAGTTATAGTATGTGATTTTTAGTTGTTTCCCTAGTTTCGTTAGTATTTTCTGTTTTACTTCTGCACTTGAGGCAATACATAATCATTTTTATACTGCTGTGTTAGATAAGAAAACTTAATAGGTATGTTATCACACAATTATATTCACAAGCTGCATTTTCAACCGGATGAAGTTGATTAGACCAATAGTTTTTTTTTTTGGTACTTTTATGCAAAAACGTACTGTTTGATAACATCAGTAGGAGGTAGACCAAACGAATCAAAGTAGTTGTTGTTGTAAAGCGCCACCCAATGTGTAGCAGATCCATCATTAAAAATTTGAATATTTATACCATAAACATCGACAGCAAGCTGGTGTTGTTAGTGGTGGCTGAGATGATAACTCATCTTTTGAAAATACTCATCGAAATCCGTTGATATCTTTCAGCTTATCTAGAATCTCAAAGTTGTTTAATGGCGGGTACCGGGCGACATGTGGCCTTTACCTCTCGTTTTTCTTTTTCTCGTTTGCATTCCTCGCCCTATGCCAAGCAGATTCGGAAGTAGACTTCCCGCTATTTTGGTTAGCAATGACCCTATGAATACGCCTCGTTTTGTCGTTGACCGCGCTGCGTTTTTATTTATAATTTTTTTATAGCTGTTTTACTTTTCCGAACACTTATTATTGTTATTAGACAAAAGTCACATAAGTTGTTTGATACCTTCTCCGGACACTGCCTTCTTAGCTGCTCCTGATATCGCACCTGATGCTGCAGCTAAACTTAATGTTCCTAGTACTAGCAATAATTTCGGTATTACTGCTTTTGCAGTATTTGCTAGTGCAGGTTCAGAAAACCGCCGCTTATTTTTCCTTGCTTAGAACCGTAGTAGTTACTTGTGATGCCGACAAATTCAAAACTAATGGCTTGCATTTTGTATTTTATTGATTTGTCTTTGTGTTAACAGCAATTTTGCTAGTATAGTGCTGTGCATTCCGAAATCTATCTTTAGCGAAACAGGCTGTCGTTGAACAATAGCTTGTGTTAGTTTTTCTATAGCTTGTCCTGGCGATAAGTTTATTTCGTGTATATTTCATTGTATGTTATTTTCCTTTCGTTTGATAAAATTGTACCACTTGCTGTAAAGTGCAGAGCACATAACACCTGGATAGTCAGTCTACCTTTTGTAGAATCGATTGTAATGAATCTATCAAATACAATAAGCGCATATGCATGATACGCAACAGCTCCTGGAACCAATCCTAGTGTCCATGTAATATCAGAAGTTGATTCAACAGCTCGTTCTTAGTATTTTGATAAGTCAAAGTGAAATATCGGATAAGGTGTTCTAAACTCTTCAACTGAAATTTGAAATCAGCTATCAGCATCCTGATATTTTTTCATTGCTTCCATAAGATACATATGCATTTATATCAGCTCCAAGTGTAAAATTACATTCGATCGCTCGTTCTGGGTATTGTTTTGAATTTAATCTGACAAATATTTGTCTGGTATTTGCATTGTCGAAAAATTAATTGTTCTGCTCTTCATTACCACGTCGGTATTGTCGCTGAAAGACAATACTCACATGTTTTGGTATCTCTCCGCTTGCTGTTGTTGTTTTTCGCAATGTTTTATTAGTCGAATTTGATACTACTATTTGATAAGTTTTGTTTTGCATAAAATACATTTTCTTGGTATGCGCGATCAACATCGCCTCAAGTTCTATCGATTTATCGATAGATGGAACGACTCGTGGCATCCACAGCGCTAGTCGTTAAATTACAAACTGGGCATCAGCACCATTAATTCGCATCGAACAGTCGTTTTGATCCGCTCAATCGAGTAAAAGAGAGTGCTTAATACCAGGAAAAACTGTGTTAAAGTCTCTCCAAAATCCGAATATTGTGCGAAGCGGCAGCATCATAGTTATTTTTCTTAAGCTATCTGTAAATTCTCGTCGTTTAGCATAACATTCGTTGTACTCTCTATTTCTAGTATTCATTGTTTTGTTGATAAACGGTATTATCTCAGTTTTAGTAGCACCAGCAGCTCGTGCAGTAATTCTAATAATATCACACACGGCAGCCAATAAAGCCCTTACAGTATCAGCATTTGCAGCTTTATTAATAAGAAAATATGTAACTAAAACTAGATTAGCAGCAACATGGGTTCCAGCTACAATTGCATCAAAAAAAAAATTCATTTACAAAAGCTCCAGTCCCAGTATCTTTTAATCACATGATATTTGTTGCACCAGATCTTAAGTAGTCGTCGTTGAAAGAAACTACGTGAAGAATAGTACTTGCTACTGGCAAATGCACAGAAATACCTACTACAGGTTGATTATCTAGTTGACATCTAGCCCTTTTGAAGAATTCGATTAGCTTCATGAGGTACTAGAAACACATCTACGTTACATGTATTATACATCCTGATGTCCGTCTTCTTAGGTTCGTTCGAGTTTTCATCAAGATACTTTACGTATTCAATTTCTGTTCTTGAGTTATTTGTTGGTATTTCTCGGTCAGGTCAATATAATTTTCGACAGACATTTTTTCTTTCTAATTGTTAGATAAAATCGCGAATTGCCTTGCGGTGTGAGGTTGTTAAGTAACACACTAAGATGCGGCAACATCAATGAACCGCGCCTCAGTTTGAGGTCGTGTTTTCGTAAAACGTTTTGTAATATTTTCTTCGCTTGGCGGTTTTTCTGGCTGTTTCTATCAATGCGTAAATGTTTCTGATGTTGGTGCTATTTCAGAAATTGTTTGTTTTATATCTGCTACTGTTGGTCGGTCAGCTAACTGACTGGGTGCAGATTGTCTCTTAATTTTATCAACAATATTTTGTCAGACATCTGTACCTGCTGCAGATGCAGCCAAAGTAGCAACAGCTTTTGATGCGTCTTACGCGACGCATGCTACTTTATGAACTATTCAAGGTACATTTTCAATTATTTTAAAGAATATGTTTCCAAGAAAAAACCTGATACAATTTTTCTGAGAAAAATCTTTCGTTGTTTCTTCTTATTATACAAAACTGCGTTATTGAGATTGAGCTGTTGCCCTGACTGATCAGTCAGCGTCATCGTAATAGAAGATATTTGATTTCCGACACTAACAATATAGTAGATTATATGCCGCGGAGTTACTTGCATCAGCGAATCTAGTGGAACATCAAGAGAAAAAGAACAAATTGCCTGTCGTCTACTGCCACGTGCTGTGTACGATCCGCTGACAATCGAACAGTTGACTAAAATCGCATTTACTTTTGTTATTTGTACCGATAACTCACCCTTGTATGAAATTGAAGCGGTTTGCGATCTAGAACCGTATTGTTGTCGAGCCAAACCTAGCTGCGATCCGATGATGTTGGCCGTACTAAAATCAACAAGAAAATTGTTTTCAAAAGTGATTTTGGTAGATAGCGTGTTATAGTTTGGAGCAAGTTCAAAATTGTCGGCTGCGGATCCAACTTGTTGTAATCAGTTACTTTATTATTTTGTTTATATATGTAACGTTGAAAGCGCCTTGTGGTATCTCAGCAGAAATCCAAGCCAAGCCAGCTGGCTGGCTCGATTGAGATGTGACGTCGTCATTCAAGTTAGTTTTTAGGTTGGACATAGCACTCCAAGCAGTAGCTAAAACTAAACCTAGTTCATATTGCGTCGGGGACGCTTGCGTCCCTGGGCCAAGTTCGATTGTTGGATTATAAATAACAGAGAAGTTTGCACTGTCCGCCTTAGTGTGAGATGAGTCAAGTAGTTATGTAGATGATAATATTCTTATTTTATCCGATGGATAAAATTCGAAGTGCTTTGCGGTTAATACATTAATTTGCAGTGACAAGATCACTATGTAAAATATAATATTCGTCGGATGTTAGATCACCGTTTGATCGGAGATTATCTAAAATATCAACAATTTCGCTGTCGATTTATGTGCTCACATTTCAGGCTTCTTTTGATGAGATTAATAGTGTCAGTCGATCACCTATTTCAGCCTGAGAGTTACAGATTTTGATGCCAGACCCTGACTGTACAGGTACAGGACAGGTACAGGTTTATACGTTTTTCCTAATGTATGTAATTTAGTATTCCCATTACATTTTACTGTCGAAGTTTTTACATTTTTAAAATGGTAATATATATTTCATCGATAATACTTTTTCGATATTTTTAACAAGATCATACGCTTTCAAAAACCTTCAGATTTATTTATATTATTACTAATATTCAGATTCATTCAAAAATGTTACATCTGTTAATAACTTGAGATATCTATCAATTTTTACATATTCCATTTTTCTGATATTACTGACCATATTAAGTTTTTCTGATTTAAATATATCATTTTCCAGATCCACAATTTCGCTTTCTTGAAGATTATTGTCAGCTGTTCTTACTGCTTTTTTCAATATCGTTTAATCGAATTTGTTCTTTTCTGCGTCCAATTTCTCCTGTTTTTGCCGTTCTTTATCTATTTCTTTTTTTTAAAAAAAGTTTTCTTCTTCTACTCGATCCACTTTTCCAGTACCTCGTAAAATCTCAGCTTGCTGTGCAAAAGGATCCCCTATTTTTTCAATAATTTGGTCAGCATCTTTCTTTTGTCCTTCTTCTACTATATCAAGTGGTCCTTTCTCCGATCTTCTGGTGATACCGAAGAAAGATCTGGTTGTTTGGCAAGTACAGCTTCAGTCACAGGTCTAAGAAGTCTAGCAGTTTCTCCTGCTGCTGTTGTCGCCCGCGACGTCCTTGCTCAACCTTTTTTCTTAAATGCGGCTCTTGTTGCAACAAATTTCTTTAGAACTTCTATTTGTTTCGCGTCCATTTTTATAAGTATCTGTTGGATTAATTTTCACAATCTAAAAAGTTGTCTATTCCACATCTAAACATGTGATTTCGATCTCGTGCTATTTTATCAATTAAAAATAAATTGTGCCTTCATTGGCCTGTTGCTTCATGATGATGTTCTGCAGATTTATCTTTTAATACATCTCCCCACTGTTCTCGTGCTACACTTTTCATGTCAATGTTGTCGAGTCCAGCAAATACTACGAAACAACCTGTATTATGCCTGATAAATCGATCTACGTTATAGATAATCTGTGCTAGATAAACCGCATTACATTTTCTGTTGTGCGACAAAAAAAAGTATGATTTTATCTTATTAATTTCGCTGTTGCTTAGCGGGATGTCATCAAATACAATAATGTTATGCTCGTCAGAATCTAGATCGGCAACTGAAATGAGATCTTCAGGTTGTTTTATGAGAAAAATATCATCACCATCGACAAGTTCAATTTTTAGTTTTTGGTTATACTCTCTAAGCAGATCGTATTTATCCTGCTGTGGATATATTGTGTAAATATAATATCGATCGTAGTTGAAGATATCGTTAAGTAACAGATTCATCAGCAGGTTAGTTTTGCCTGATCCAGTTCGTCCTACTATCAGAGAATGACAATCTGGTTGGTTGCAGTTTTGTTGATGCTCGATTAATCACTTCGTGTCAAACTTAATTATGATCATTCTAAACTAGCTATTTACAGAATTGTATCATGCCAGTAAGAATAAGAATGAGCTATTACTCAAAATTTGGTACGTTAATCGGAAACTCAACAGAAAAAACAACAGCAACTACAACTGATGCAGATTTAATGAAATATGTATTTTAAAAAAATATGGAGATACAAAAACAGGTATCTTAAGCGAGTGCTAGACCTTGATGCAACACATATCTTTCTGTCAACGTAAATAATACACAAGCTGTAAGTTATGCACAACTTAAGAAGATCGATAATAGCAAGTTATCGCTGACAGGTGGAGCAATTAATGGATCAAGAAAAAATGTCAGATAATAAAATAATAAATCTGGAAACGACCGATAATAACAAGTTGTCACTAACTGGTGGAACAATGGCTGGAAACAAAGATATGGGCGAAAAATGAATTTGTAATACTCAACCAGCAACAATTGACCGGCAACAGGTTTGTAACAAACGTAAGGTTTGTCGAAGACAACTTTGTAATAAAATCCGGTGATACGAGGACATTTACGTTAAACATGAGCGCTAACAAAATCACATCGTCGTATAACGCAATTGCCCCACTGGATCTTACAAATAAACAATACATGGATGCTGAAATAAGTACAGCACCAGTACGCTGATGCTGTTAATAATCGTTGGGCTTTTATTGCATCTGCGTCAAGTTATTATTCGGGAATAATCCAAAGTATGCGTTTGCGTTTAACAGCTCTATATCTGGCGGGTCTGCGTAGACCACAAACGCAGAAACATCTAGATTCTGAATTAACATACAGTGTCCAGAAGCCGCAGCAATATGGAAATTTTAACTGCGACGTAGATGAAATGCTAATGTCGGACGAATTTATAATTGGCTATTAGAAGGATCTAGCGATAATACAATATTGGCTGCGCTGTATATGGAATCGGGTCACAATTAGTACTTACAGTTCAGTACCCACGAATGTAGTTCTAGTCTATGTTTAGAACATTTTTTCCTCTCTCATTTTGGTGGTGATAGAAGAAATATATTTATCCCTTTTTGGTATGGACTTAAAGGTAATTGTTTATTCTTGAGAATATGGGTTCAGGGTGTAGTTTTCCGTGTATATTTTGGCGACAGTGCACGGTGAGTAATAAGGCACAGTGAGCTCGATACACCCCATTTATGCCATAATAGTTTGTGCATAAATGTGGACCACCTGATTCTAGAACTTCATTCCGTTAACAATAATTGGCAGTGCTGCAAAGGTTATGGGTATTGCTTTGGCCATGGTTACTACCCAGACTGCATGTTAAAGTTGAAATTGTAATATGGAATAAATTCAGGTATCATGATATATCCTTTACACCCACCCACATCCGTATCAAATTTTGTCCGGCATGGAAGGAAGGATGGATGGATGAATGTGTTGAGTATGAAGGAGAAAAGAAAGAATGTGGTCTTTATTTTAGCATGCCATGCTGGTATGACAGTGCTGTCTTAAATACATTCCTTCCTTCCTTCCTTCCATTCATTCATTCATTCATTCATTCATTCATTCATTCATTCATTCATTCAGCTAGTAAGTCATGTCATGTCATGTCATGTCATGTTATTTAATTTAGAACATTTTAAGCTCTATTTTTTTGGTTTTTAATTTCTTTATTTGTGTCTTCATATTCAGAGAAAACTGTTTCGACCTTTCCATAGGTCTCATCATGTGGTAGTAACACAACTGCACACAACATACGTTATGTTACCTACGGATTTCCCCACTACAGCTTTCCTTTCTGTACCATGTGTTCTTCATGGTGTATTTGAGCACTGTAATTTTGCACATGGAATTAAGATAATCTTTTATGTCTGCAGTGTCCATTGGCTCCTGCTAAACCTGTGCATAGGAGTGATCGCCCTTGGTGTCTAGCAATCCTTTGCAGTAGTCGGACTTCCTATTGCATTGCTGTGTCCTGTACCTCAGATGGGCCTGTATCATATTTCCTCGTCTTGCTAGAATACGTTGCCTGGTTTGTAGACGCTTTTGATACAACTGATGGTAAGTGCAGTCTTTATCCATTGTCTCCAGTGATCTGAGTGTCCTTGTTGAAAGTTTATCTCCCAAGTGTGTCACTTTTGTTTTCAATTATGATCCTATGAGGTTATTAAATCTGTGTATTGTTAAATACACTCTTGCCTCAAAGTTTCTGGAATAGTTCACATTTTTAGATAATGAAACACTGATTGATCTGTTCACAGCCTCACGTTTCTGTGTGTTTGTGTTCAGTCGCAGTCTTTCTACAACATCACAGGAGAGTTTCATTTTCATAATTTCTAGCAGGATATTTTTATAATTTTCTGTCCTGTTAAGATGAGTCACTTGATGAGGGCCCAGGTATGCTGATCGCATCCACCAGTTGTTAGAACTTCCTATCGCACAGACTTTTGAATAATGCCTGCATTTAAGCAGTCCCCTGAATAACAGAGCAGAGTGACATCCAGTACTTGGGGAAGTTGACATTTAATTTTTGTAACATCACCACTATTGTTCTGCATCAGTTGCTTGAAGATCAAACCGCAACGTGCTTTAATGTCTTGGCTGACAAGTTTCTGTTTGAGCCTTTTTCCTTCTCTTGTTTTTATTCCTGGAAACATGTTTTCACTAAATAATGCAGAATTACACCGTTTGAATTGTAAACGACCCAAATGGACGGGGTCCGATAATCTTTCTACTTCCCATATTGGATGCAGAATGTTGTAAGCATCTTGGAAACCAGCGGCAGCCTGTGCATCTCCAGCACAAATTTTTTTTCCCATTTCTCTTGCCATTTCATACTCTGGATGTGGTGCAACTGGTGACATATTTGCTGTGCAGTCAACATGGCCTCCTATACATTGAACATCAAAGCCTTTCCCCTTCAGCCATGCTCCAGTCAAAACAGCTTGTTTTCTACTGTAGTCCCAACAATGTATTACTTCTCTGTAAGTTTCACATGCAATTCTAACAGCTTGTGATGAACTTTGACCAGGTTTCTTTTCATGTCCAAAGTTAATGGCATTGTATCTTGCATCAAAAGCAACATTTATTTGCTCCGGATGCTGAACACCACGCATGACATTAACCTGTCTGACTAGTTTCAGCTTGTCTGTCATATCCATTTCATTGAACTCCTCAGTTGCTTTGCCTACAATGTTGGAGGCCCTTTGCATAGATGTTCTGCTAGGTGCGGAATGTCAGTGGCTACAAGCAAGTATCTAGCCCTGGTGTTGCCCATTGGTGTATCTTGTTGTCCAGCTTGAAACATCATATTTACAGCAGCAGGATTCGGCCCATGTTTTTTTGTTGTTTTTATCTCCTCATAAACGTATACTCTGGTGACTTAAAGCTGCAGTTTTTACACATCATAGTATGCTTCCAAGCAAGTCTCCATTTTATTTCATTAGCAATTTGGAACTCTGGTCTGCCACTTATGTTGACTTGATTACCATGGCGATAAATGATATAATTCCACATTTCGACATTTTTTTTCATACAGATCATACGTGTCCCAGCGTGTTCATTCAATTCTGTCTCTTTCAGGTCCAGTTTTGCTTAGGATGATGGTCGTAGAAATTTTGCAGATCCAGGTGTACCATTACAGTCTGGTGCATGAACTGACTGGAGACCCCCATTTGTCGGCTTTGTCACTGCTATGAAAAAGAACTTGTCTCCCCTTCATGGGTGGAAATGATGTCATGTACTTGGTTAGTACCCCTAGCTAGCGTACTTAGATGCTACCAGATTTTAGGTGTTACCTTTGACAGGCTCTGGTTTAATTGCTTCACACCTGATAAGGAAAACCATTGATGTTCATGAAAAAGGAATGGAGAGACTTTGCCACATGACCAGATTTGTCAACTTCAGGCTTTAAATGTTCATTAAAATTGAAGTTAAATGTAAATTTTCATATAAAAATATGTATCATTTTTTTAAAATTAAATTTTCTAGGAAAGTTGAAAGTCAAGTTTAATTTCTAATATTTTCCAGATTGGTGTTAGGACTAAAAACTAATTACAGTTTATTTGAAGTGTTTATCTTGATTAGCAAAATCACAATTAGACTTTAAGTTTTGCGCATTTTTGACATTCGGCCATTAGGAATAGGCTTGTGCTTTGGTTACAATGGTGTCAGCTAAAAGCCTGTAACTCATATTCATGGATGAAATTCCTTAAAGCATTGCAGCAGTTTTTAGGAGACATTGATTTGATCACGGATGGAAGTTTTGTCCATGGAGGTGAAATTGTCTAACCCTGTCAGGAATCGGGTCACAATTAGTACTTTCAGATCATTAACCACGAATGTAGTTCTAGTCTATTTTTAGAACATTTTTTCTTCTCTCATTTTGGTGGTGATAGAAGAGTGATATTTATCCTTTTTTGGTATGGATTTAAAGGTAATTGTTTATTCTTGAGAATATGAGCTCAGGGTGTGGTTTTCTGTGTGTATTTTGTGCACATTGAGTAATAAGGCCTTGGTGATGATCCGGAAGTGAAATCTGTGTTCTTTTTACATGCTGCTCTGTTGACAATCCAGCCTTTCAAAAGAATGCAGGTCAACCTTTGACAAGAACTTCACCGTGAAGTCATTTTTGAAGGTATTTTAGATTAACATATGATTTGTATTGATTGTCACACAGTGGGAAGGTTAGTATTGAGAAACAAATGTAGAGAATATATATTAAAACTAATTTTGTTCTATGTCCATATGGCATCGAATCTTTAAGTTAGTACTTCTCAGTAGTTTACACTTGATCTTGAATCAACTGTCAACAAATACTCGCATTTCCTGATTTATGTTGTCAACGCTGAAGGTCTTTTCCCAGGTCTTAGAATGTTTCAGATATATACAGTTGACTATTTAATGTGATTGTAATCTATGATTCTATAATATCTATTGATCCTCTGTCCATCAGAGTCGCAGAAGAGGTTTATAATTATATATTAACCCGAAAACAGAGATCGAAATAGCTGATGTTGATCAGCTAGACCCAGAGAGTGGTAAATATAATTGCTAGAATGAAAAAAATAACTTTAGATTCACCCGGTTTAAATGAGAACAATGATAACTTTGTTAGAGTTGCAGGAATGAGAGGCCCTCAACTGAAATACGCAAGTAGACACTTTAATACAATTAGTAAATACTGTCCTGTAAGTGACTGTGAGGAACAGCGATTAAAAGTTGAAAGGCTGTTGCTTGAGCTAAATAAAGAAAACTTTTGAAGATTGACAAATCTAACCTCGTTTAAACAAATCACATGGTGGTAAAAAGCCAGAGGAAGGACGACTATAACAAGTTCACGATGAGCTTGATAAGTTTTCTGAAACAAGGAAACACAAGTTTCTAAAATGAATCGTCAACTCAAAGACACATTTGCTAAACGTTGAATATTTCGTGCGCTAGGCATGGGCTATTATGATAAACAGAAGTTGTTGGAAATGGTAGATAATCTTACTGACGCTAACTTGTTAATATCAACATATCAAATTCTATTAGACTATATCACCAGTGATACAAAAGAGTATAACGTATATAATAAGTAGTGAATGGGGACGTTTCAGCGACAATGGGAAAATACATTATGGACCCACCCACCCGGGACTGTTTAGCGACAATATTTATAGCGACAATGGGATTAGCATTACCAGACCCTCCTAAGGACTGTTTAGCGACAAGACTTTGAAATAGACCCTGGAACTGTATAGCGACAAGGGACATGGAACATGGGACTGTTGGGTTTGTAATTTTGTTTTGGGGGAGGCAAGAAAGTCATTTCTTTTCGAGGCAAATGAGTGGCCCTGAAAAGGGCCTTTAGGTTTATGTTAACATTATTCTGTTAACATAGAGGGCATCGTATAGGTCTCCTTCTTTTCCTCAAACTTTGTCTGAGTTCTGGTCCGTAAATCAGAACCTTCTTGAAACAGCCTTGTCTCTCCACATAAATTCTTCTTTTCCAAACGCTTGTATCTGTCATCTTGACAATGGTCCACGATGATCTGACATGCATGGGTAAATCCGTACGGAACAGCATTAAAGATACGAGAATAGAGGATTCTACATTGGTCCACATCTTGTGACGAGAACAGGTGAAGGAATGCAGCGAACTGGGTTATTTATAAGGGAAGGGAGGATCGAAATGGATTGAGTCCATTCACCAATCCAAACACGCGTTACAAAATTCTGTCACCACACTGAGTCAATCGTCTAATCCGAAGAGAGTAGTCTGTGCCGTCACATTCCCTATATAGAGGCGCTAACGTCTGTCCGCAGTCAATCCATGACGGAAACTAAGAAGACGATGAATTGGGGGTGCCCCGGCCGTGGAGACGAAAAGCGATGGAATAGCAGGGACTATCGTTTGCCAACAACGACCTACTTCCAGGAGAGGTTACTTTTAATTGGGATTTTGTCGATTTTCTTTCGCAAGAGTGTGTTCCGGAACAAGTACATTCGCAACCTTCTCCGATTTTACCACACGTGGAGAATTTTAAACAGAGACAGAAAGAAGAATTGGAGAAGTTTTTACAGCAGCTAAAGGAAGCAGAACAAGCTTTTCTCCTTTAGCAACAACGACAAGAAGATGAGGCAAGAAGGAAACGACAGGAAGAAGAAGCAGCTAAGAAACAAGGTAGTGAAAGTCAAACGGTCACGGTACTTTTGGACATTTTAGCAGAGTTAAGAAGTCTGAAACAAATGTATCAGATTTCTTTATTACGAACGAAGAGAAAAAGACCTTCCCGAGCTAAACAACCCAACCCTGTGACTACACCTGCCGCACCACCCTTAGTGATTTCTACCAAATCGTTATCGACAGGATGCAGTTCAGAAGTAGGTCTTAAGAGGCTTAAGGCAGTTAAAGTTGATTAGTTCCCATTTCTAAGGTTTTTGTTGTTTAAACAAACAAATGTCTAAAGGCCCTTTTCAGGGCCACCCATTTCTCTCCAAAAGAAATAGTATTTCAATTGCCAACATCAATTAAAACTTAAATTTTTTTACCCCTATTGTATATGTGTGAGTGCGTGAGTGTAGGTTCTTATTCTAAAAATCACAGGCAAGAGACACTTACGTTTTATGTCTGGTCTATTCTGGTACAAATTTTACAATCCAATTCACAGCATAGCATAACACTTTAAAAAGTTCTTAGGCTTCGTCTGTGTCTGTCTTTACTCTCTGTCTTTTTTAAATTACTTCACTTTCACAGTTTGTTTCTCCACTTCTTCCTCACTTTCTCCTCGTCTTCTTTTCTTATCATGTTTCTCTTTCTGCACGTGTCTGGGTTCTTGCTTGGGGGAGGCTACCTCTTCTTCCTCTTCATAATCCCTCTCTTCTTCTTCTTGCTCATGTTGTTTCTTAGGGCAATCTGAAGACCAATGTCCTTTTTCTTGACAATGAAAACATGTATCTTGACTTTTGTCTCTTCTAGCACCTGTTTTGCTTTTTTGACGGTCCGGACACTCTGAAGACCAATGCCCTTTCTTTTTACAGATATAGGAAGTATCTTGACTTTTATCTAGAAAGGAGGGTGAGTAGTCCGTCGGCTTGTATGAAGAAAATTTTCTGATGACCCCTCGCAAAGATCTGATCAAAAGTTCGATCTGTGTAGGCTCTTTTATCGTTCTGCTCGTTTTGAGAGTGAAATGAATATGGGAAGGCAAGGCACACACCCTCAATATATACGCTGGTCTGCTAGGGATATAAAGTGAACCATGGTGTTTAACATGTAGTCATTTGACCTTTCGCAGTCAAGATGAAACGATCGCACCAAATAAGACGATCGCTTGAGACTTTCCATTCATCACGACAGCTTGAAATACCCTATCTGGATCGAGTTTAGCAGCCCAGCAGAACTGACACCTTCCAAAGTCATGGAAAAGATACAACACGTGCAACAATCCAATGACCAATTTCACATCGTCGACGGAAAAGCGACACTGTTCATGACTCACGTCTCTCTCCCCAAGGGGACCGGACAACGCACAAAGGTGTTATTGGTGGACGACCTTCGCAACACCAAAAAGAGCCTCGTCCAAATTAACAACCCTCAAGACCAGATGTGTTTAACCCGAGCCATCGTGGTGGGACGAACGTATGCCGACAAGAACGACACGGTAGAATGGAAAAGAGCCTGGAAAACTATTCAAAATTCGGACCGAGCCAAACAACGAAGTGAAGCCAAACTCCTGATACAACAAGCCGGCCTGTCCAAAGACACCCCCTGTAGCATTCCTGAAATGCAAAAATTGCAAGATGTCCTAGCTCCACGCTACACCTTGAAAGTGCACCCTCAAGAAGTGCGCGGGCCTCTGTTGTTTCGAGGCAAAGATTTTAGGATTGAAAATACATTCACGTCTATTATCATAATGCACATTTCGATGCCATTACCAATGTCACTGCATTCTTGGGATACGGTTATTACTGTGAGAAATGTGACTATGGCTATAAAAGTCGAGAGCAACACAAACATTGTTGATCGAAATGCTCTGAATGTTTGGCCTCTCAACCCTGTCTGGACGAAGGACAAAAACGAGTGCATTGCTCTGCTTGTCAGCGTCCTTTTGTCAGCCCTGCCTGTTACCAATAACATTTGAAGACGCAAGGTTCACAGCAGAAAAGTGCTTGTCAGCTCCTGCGACTGTGTACTACGTGTGGACAAGGCATACGTATGTTCAGGAAAGAAAAAATGTCACATTTGTCACCAAATCTTGGACTTGGAACACCAATGCTATATTCAAAACTACCTACCCCAAGAGGAAGATGATGACCACAAGAAGAAAGGGAATTTCATCTTTTTCGATTTCGAATGCATGAAAGAGACCGTCATTCACATTCCTAATTTCTGCGTGGCTCATCGTGCGTGCGGAAAGTGCATCCAAGAACCTATCTTTAGTCATTGCCCTCACTGCAGTAGGATTCCTGGAGGACGTGAAAAAATCTTTCGGGGGCCTAACACGTTAGCCGAATTCGCTCAATGGATCTTAGACCCCATCGACGAAACGTGGAACCAAGATGAGATCGAACGTTACGGAGATTGTCATCGCCATGCCACGGTGATGGCTCACAATTTCTCCGGATATGATGGATAGTTTCTTCTCAGATACTATACGGAACAAGGCACCGCACAACCTAATGTGACTTTGAACGGAGCCAAAATCATTTCCATGCAAGTGGGACAAGTAAAGTTTAAAGATTCGATCAGCTATTTGGCCATGCCTTTGACTCAAATGCCTAAAACGTTTGTAATGACAGAAATGGCCAAAGGTTACTTCCCACACTTTTTCGATACCGAAACCAATCAACATGCCGTTCTACCCCATTTGCCTGAGGCTCAATATTACGACCCCGACAACATGCGTACCGAACAACGAGAAACTTTCTACGCTTGGTACCAGGCTCACGCTTCGGACCTCTTCGACTTTCAGGAAGAAATGCTAAAGTATTGTCGTTCCGACGTAGACATTGTACGGCGTTGCTGTGAAAAATTTCGAGAACTATTCATGGAACACGGAAGGGTCGATCATTTGAAAGAAGCTTGCACCATTGCCAAAGCATGTTCCTTAGTGTACCGCCAACGATTCATGCCCGAAAACACACTGGCTGTCATCAGTCCTCAAACGACCAACTTTGTCAAACGTCAATACTCAGTCCAGGCCCTATGCTGGATACATTACTTGTGCGACAAGGAAGACAAATGTATTTAGCACGCCATCAACGGAGGGTTGAAAAGACCATCGGAACGTAATCGGTAGATGGCTGAGACTTAGAAAACCCCAAGATCGTGTACTAGTTTAACGGTTGCTTATTTCACGGATGTCTTGTCTGCTACCCTGAACGTGGCACTAAAAATCAGTTTTTACAACGAACCATGGAAGACTTGTACCAGGCCAATTGTCAGCGATGCTTGAAGTTAGAACAACAAGGATACCAAGTGGTGGAAATGTGGGAACACGAGTACGATCACCGTTTGAAAACCGATCCCGAGTTTAAACGCATCGTGGAATGTTACAAGTTTATGGACCCCCTGAACCCGAAGGACAGTTTGTACGGAGGACGGACAAATGCCACCTGTTTGTTGTACCACGCTGACGAAGAGAAAGGAGAAGAAATCATATACTTGGACGTGTGTTCGCTTTATCCTTATGTGTGCAAATATTGTCACTTTCCTGCAGGGCACCCGCAATTGCTGACGGAACACATCGACCTGGACAATATTAGACAATACGAAGGCTTGATTAAATGGAAAGTCTTGCCTCCCACCAACTTGTACCATCCCGTTTTACCTCACCATTGCCAAGGAAAACTGATGTTTCCCTTGTGCCGTACTTGTGCCGAAACGTGTAACCAAGACCAGACTTGTCAGCACACCCAGGAAGAACGCGCCTTGACGGGAACGTGGGTCGGCGTGGAATTGTTTAAAGCTCTGGACCTGGGATACCAGTTGTTAGAAGTGTTCGAAATTTACCACTTTCCCAAGACACACAAATACCACAAGGGCGACGAGACTCAGAAAGGCATTTTCGCAGACTACGTGGATGCCTTTTTGAAACTGAAACAAGAAGCCAGTGGCTATCCTTCCTGGTGTCACACTCCTGAAGATCAAAAGAAATTCAAAGAGAAAAACTGGGAGCAGGAAGGTATCACTTTAGACCACATCGAGAAAAACGAAGGCAGGCGATCGTTTGCCAAAGTGATGTTAAATTGGTTGTGGGGAAAAATGGCACAACGACCGTGTTTACCCAAGATGGAGTATTTGACAGAACCTTCCCGCTACTTCCAGATGATTCTTGCCAAAACCAAATACATGAAACACGTGGACGTCGTTCGTGAGGATTTGATCTTAGTCAATTACGAAGATGATCTGGACTTTGTACAAGCCGACGAACTTGGAAATGTCATCATTGCAGGCTACGTGACAGCTCATGCTCGCTTAAAATTGTACGAAGGTGTAGAACTGTTAGGGGATCGCGTCCTGTACTTTGACACGGACAGTTGCATTTACATTGATTGCCCGGGTCAACGTCACCCTGACATCGAAGGAGACCGTTTAGGAGCCTGGACAGACGAGCACCCTGACGACAATATTTCAAATTTTGCTAGTGGCCGTCCTAAAAGTTACGGCTACGAATACCGTGACAGACAAGGAGAAGTGCACTCCGAGTGTAAAGTGAAAGGATTGACTCTCAATTATCTCAACAATCGAGTGGTAAACTTTGGAGTATTGAAAGAAGCCTTGCAGTCAGGAGAGGATGGAAATTTTAAAGTGACCACCTACCAACCGCACAAGATTTTACGTTTACCCACTTACCAAATCGTCAGTCGACCTTTGGAAAAAGTGTATGAAATCGTGTACCAAAAGTGAGTGCGTCTTCCCAACCACTTCACTTTGCCGTATGGACATGTCGGTATAAGAAATTGGTTGTAAGAGGATAGCCACCATCCAGAAGGATGACTTCGCCACAGCAAGAGTCGACTGAAAAACCCAATGAGAACTCCAAGTTCAAATCCTTCCATTTTCCGGTCTTCTTTCCTGACTATTGTGATTGTGCCCGTCGATTGGAACCTTTTAAAAAATGGCCCACGGATAGGGATGTATTACCTATGTTTTAGCTAGAACAGGATTTGTCTACTTGTGACCTGAGACTGGCTTGGGATACGAAGTACAGTGTTTGAGTTGCAGCCTGAAGTTACAAATGGATCTATGTATCTATAAAGATTCAACTATTCTGGAACATACTCGATGGTCTCCGCACTGTCCTTACCTTTCTATTACATTTTCACCCATTACACTACGGTACAATTATGACGTTATCTTAGAGAAGGTAGTACCGTTGTACAGGAAGAAAACAAGGAAGACTTCCAAAACTAGACATAAAAAAGGAACGATGTACAATCTTGAGACTTCATTGCGAATAGTATTAAAAGGGACAATGTGCCAGATCGATAGTTCATTGTGACTACCGAGACCAAGCGAAAAAGATGAATCCTTTGAAAGTGACATCATTCAAGTTCGGGGATTGTAAAACAAATTTACCTCCCCATAGTGTAACTAGTAGTGAATGGATAAGACCCATGCATTACGACGGAAAATGTCCGGAAGGAAACTGTAAGTGTCCATGCGGTTACCATTGTAATTGCGTAGCGGACTACGATCCTGTGTCTTGCGATGAGAGCGATCGTGTACGCTGTGACCTCAGTGATACATTAAAGGATCATGGGAACTTTGTTCTAACTACATCTACCACAGAAAGTGATGCTGTGCGTGTCAAACCTGACGGATGTGAAAGCGATGCCACTCCTTATCGTGGACACTTTACTGGTTTTCATTGCGGATGTCAACCTTCACGTCTACCACCCTATGGATGTCATCCATCCCTGAGCAAACTCCTGTCTATGTCACCCTACCTCATCGAAACGAACATGTGAAAGACGATTATTCGTTCCCTGTGCGTTTGCCTGAATACTGCAACTTTGAAAATCGTTTTCAATCGTTCAAAGGAAAATGGCCGAAATATCTGGGAGGACCGACCCCCGAAGAATTAGCCAGAGCCGGATTTTTCTACTTGGGCGAAGGGAATAAAATGAAGTGGTTCAGTTGCGGTGTGTCACTTCATCAGTGGGAACAACAAGATTCGGCAAACCTGGAACATGATCGATGGTCTCCGAATTATCACTATTTACCTTTAGTGGGACGATATCAGTAATCCCTGAATGGATACTTTACAAGAGAACATTCGTAGCTTGCCTGTGGAATTGAGAGAACGTATTTACCAAGAACTGGTCAAAATTCAAGTGAAACGTAGGGAACAATTGCATCCGTTCAGTCACCTGTGTTTGAACCACTGGTACCTAAAAGCTATAAAATGACTGATTCAGTTGAAAGTGTTCCATTGGTCAGACATTCATCAACTACCTCTTGGTTCAAAGGATCGATTTGTTATTGATGATTCTATTTGCTACCAGGTAGACTTACTGCAACAAATTCCAGAGGAAGAGTTAGAGAGTTACCAAAATCTTTTACACAACGTCACCTTAGTGAAAGAGGAAACTTCTGAACGAACTGTGATGTGCAAGTTAGTGACTAAACTATTTAGATTCGTCACTGGAGTAAAATCATCTCTGGCCAGACAGTACACTTATTGTCTCCGACAAAAGAGAGCTTAGTATGACCTAATCATGGATACTTTACAAGAGAACAGTTGTGGCTTGCCTGTGGAGTTGAGAGAACGCATTTACCGAGAGTTGGTCAAAATTCAAGTGAAACGTAAAGAACAATTGCATCCGTTACGTCATCGGTGTTTGAACCACTGGTACCTGAATGCTATAAGATTACTGATTCATGAGAAAGTGTTTTAGTGGTCAGACCTTGTTAAACACTTCGAGGACGAGAAGGATCATGATTTTCATTACTTCGAGCTACACCTACTGCAACGAATTGAGGAAGAAGAGTTGAATGATTCAAAAAATCTTTTACGCAACATCTGCTTAGTGGAAGAGGAAACTTCTGAACGAACTCTGAACTGTAGGTTAGTGCTTGGAGCATTTAGATTCCATACTGAAGAATGAATATCTCTCTGTAGAAAGTACATTTATTGCTTCCGAAAAAAGAGGGTATAAAAACAGGTTGCCATGCCACGGCTTTTATCAAAAGTGATTCAACAGATTCCGTGGGAGGAACTCAGTGACACTATTCAAACCGTGGAAGATTGCCAACACTTAGTACGACAACTGTATCCTTTGAATTTGAGTCGACGTGTGGTGTTTGTCTTAGTGACTTGTTTTCTGGGATTTCGTTTACCAGCCGATTCCTTGTGGACTCTTTATGAACAGTACTTACCACCCAATCAAACATGAAAGTGGTGCCTTTAAATGGTCACGAGAGACATCCCTCTTTTAAACCGAAAGGAAAGAAAATGAAAGGACTGCCTCCTCGTTTAGTCAAACATGGGGACATGTTGTCTGTCCTGCCCAAAACTTCTCCACCCATGCGAGAAAAAAAACTCATTCAATCAGCTTCCAAAGATGTCATTGATACCGTGTGCGAATGTTGTCTGAACGTCTTGAAAGGTACGATCCCTTTGTCGAAACACCAGAAACAATGCTTAGGCAAACATCGTCACGTTCTTCGCCAAATGGTTCAAAAGAAAATCCCCATTCGTCAAAAGAAGAAGGTGTTGGTCCAACGTGGAGGAATTTTGCCACTATTGTTAGGACCTTTGCTGAAAGGAGTCATTTGACCATGTTGGGAGGACTCGTGAGAGCAAGATAAAAAGGCCATCAGGAGTCCCAAGATCTCAGACGTAACCCTTGACATCGAATGGAAGGACGAAAACTAGCTTTAGTGCCTTACAAACGATGGATGGAATACCATCGTTGGCAATAACAACGAACCCCGCATTTGCCTCCAAATCCAAATTTGAGCGAGATGGCCCAGTTACAACAGGAATTGCAGTCGTTGATGGATCGCCACGATTTGTCCGAAACAGAAAAATCGCAAAAGTACGGTCAACTCTTGCAACGACTGCAAATCTATCACCAGAAAGCTTTAGACGAAACAGCTCTACCCACTCTGAAAGATTTTAAGACCTTGATGAGAAGTCCATCTCCACACCACCACTGCCATCACCACTACCATCCCCAGTGGTCATGAAAGATGCCACCAAACGAAAGCCTGAGGAAGAAGAGATACGAGAAGTTTTTCAAACACCTTTAGCAGCTCCCATTTCTAGTAAGATTGCAGCGTCCATGTTGACCCCTTTCACCACACCCCAACGAGAAGAAATGAAAGCCAGAAGTGAAAAAAGAAAAGAAGACCAAAGCCATTCCATTACCACCTCCACCACTAGCTTCGACTTCTCCCGTGGCGCATCGGACACGTAAATCAGTTTCCAAACCATCCTTTCGTCCTGTCCAAAGTATCATCAGCGAAGAGTGGGTAACTTATTAACAAACAATAAATGGAGAAGGTGTTAGCCAGCATTTACTACGATCCATCCCATCCTGCAGACTACGGAAGAGTTCAGAAATTGTATCGTGCAGGCTAAACCCGTCTGAAAAGTCTCCGTTTACCTCAAGTGCAACGATGGTTACAAGAACAAGCTACCTACACTTTACACAAACCCATTCGACGCAAGTTTTCCAGAAGTCGTACCCGAGTGGAAGGCATCGTTCATCAATGGCAAGGCGATTTAGCCGATAACTCTCATTTGGCCACCTACAATCGCGGCTACAAATATTTGTTTTGTGTCATCGACGTCTTTTCCAATTTTGCCTGGTTCGTGCCATTGACTTCGAAATCGAGCAGTGAGTTAGTGCGAGCCCTGCAACAGGTGTTGAAACAAAGCGGTCGTCATCATCTTCGATGGCAAACTGACACAGGTACCGAATTTCTGAACCAAGCTTTCCAAAAAGAATTAAAGAAACTTGACATTTGTTTTTACCACCGAGAATCCTGAAACCAAGGCCACCATCGTGGAACGTTTTCAACGCACTTTCAGAGAAAGCATGAAGAAATATTTTACGCATCACCACACAACGAAGTGCTGGTTTCTTATCGCCAGTTTGGTACGTCCCCGACGGTGGCTGTCCCCAAGAAAGGTGAAGTGTTGGCAGTAGTAGATTAGGTGCGCATTGGCAAAACCAACCGCTCTTTTGAGAAAGGTTCCTTACCTAACTGGACCACCGAATTGTTTCGTGTCACTGGACGAGTGCATGGCCGTCATCTTGCCGTCTATAAATTGGAAGACAGGAACGGAGAAGTGTTAAAAGGAACATTTTACTTTCCTGAGTTACAACGTGTCACCAAAAAAGAAGACGACGTGTACGACATCGAAAGCATTCTCGAATGTAGAAACCGTAAAGTGGGAAAACGACGTGTCAAAGAAGTCAAAGTGAGTTGGAAAGGATATCCACCCAGTTTTGATTCTTGAATCGACGCTTCGCAAGTCATCGACTATAAAAAGAAGTGACCATCATGCCCTTTCAAACAACTTCAGCTACCGCTACCACTGCAGCGACCACTCCTTCACCCAGTCCTTCTCTTCAAGATTTACAGAAACAACCCTTGTAGGTGTGGTGTGGAGAACGTGTGCCTAAAATGCAGATCGTCTTTTTCTGCCAAATCTTTGTGGTGTATTGTGTCATCGGTGCAGCCATTGCCAATTTGAGTTTGCAACAAGGAGACAAACAATTGTGGACCATTTTAGTGAGTAGTTGCATCGGTTACCTTCTCCCCAATCCATCCCTGAAATTATCCTCGAACGGCAACAACGGGAATCTTGCGTCCAGTGCCAGTCACCACTCCAACATCAACAACAACCCTATTTTGCGCGGAGACACGCCTCTGACTTCCAGTAACCCCTCAGACAGCCACAGAACTCTGGAATTATGAACCTCCATAACCAATTTTACTTAACCTTTCCCAGTGACAGTTCCATGGAGGTGTTTCCCAACAACACTTTGTGCTGTTACACGGCCAAATTACCTCAGGTCATCCAATTAGATCATGAAGCCTATTGCGAAGTGGCTTTGGTGGAAATCATTCACCCGACACAAATCAAAAACATCAGTGAAACTCAAAACACTTTTGAGGTCGAAGTTCTCGACCAAACACTGCAACAATCCTTGATTAACACTAAACAACATAGATTGCTTGCAAAGCGTACAATACCCAACAGCGACCCTCCTTTGTATATCTATGAGTGTAAAATTAACTCCGGCCATTATGTTAGTGGTCAACATCTGGTGGAGGCAATTGCTGAAAAATTCCATGCAGCATTTGACAAAGTTTTGACCGCACTGAAAAACGTGTCACCATTCACTACCATAAAGTGTCTCATCGCTTGCTAATAAACTTTGAAAGTGAAGAAAAAGGGATACGTATTAAATTTTGCTCTGGATTGTATGACATTTTGGGTGGAGACCTCAATATGGTCATGGATAAGCACACCAAAAAGATTAACATAGCAGACATTGACAACAACAGGCATTTTGCGATGTATTTTCGATGTCCGGTAGAACTGAATCAAGGACTGAATTTGATCTTTGTGTACTCTGATGTGGTGGAGTACAACGTAGTGGGACACACCTCCGTACCGTTACTGCGCGTCATTCCTTTCAAAGTAGATTCTACCACGAACACTGCGCAGGAAGGTGGAAACACGTATCATGTTCACCGCGAATTTGTACATCCACACTATTTACCTGTCAGTAAGTCGTATTTGGACACTGTCAACATTGCTATAAAAGGAGATCTGGGACAAAATATTCCATTCACCAAAGGGAAAGTCACGGCGAAACTCCATTTTCGAAAACGATTTTCTGACGACTCGTAAGTCATGTATCCAGTGTACCGAGGCGTTACTCGACAGCGATGACACGGTTTAGGAGATATATTGAAATCAGCCTTTCGTTCGGTGGCTCCTGTGTTGAAACCAATGGTAACACACGGATTGCACGTCTTGAAAGATGCCGCATTGACGCGAGGCAAAGAATTTCTCCAAAATGTTATCATTGACAAACAAAACCCTAAAGAAGCATTCTTGAGAGCAGGCAAAAATGTCTTGCTCCAAGCGGGCAAAGACATTTTGGGCCGACGAGAAACACCTATAAATACCCTGGACGCTGCCAAGTCAGGCATTCCTGCTTCCCTAGTGTCACAGGACAAGGCAGAAAGAGACGAAAAAGAAGAAAACACCCCATCAGAAGCCTTCATACTCCTAAAGCTAGAAAGACTAAGAAAAGAAGTACTGTTCGAGACTTAGACGTTTCTGATTATTAAAAAAATCACAGAGACAAAAAATAAATGATGCACCGAGAGCCTTGTGCCTGTTCCAAGTCGGAACTGGATATGTTTGCCATGCCCCCCACCATGATGACGATGCAAGAATCCCAATGGGTCTAATTTCACCCGTTTCCTCTTTGACGGATTCTGCTCCCATCGAGTTTGAAATCAAAGGACAGTCCGCAGATTACATCGATCTGAAGAGCAGTTACTTGTACTTGAAAGTGAAAGTGATCAAAACGGGCGACGAACCCTATCTAGTTGTCGGATCTAGAGTAACTCCCGTTAACAATTTTATGCATTCCTTGTTCAGCTTTGTGGATCTGTACTTGAATAACAAACTGATCATCAACAGCATGGATACTTAGCCTTACCGAGCGTACTTGGAAAATCCCTTGACGTATGGAAAAGAAGCCAAGAACACTCATTTGGATGCTTGCGTGGTATGGAAGCCTGACGCCCTAGGTGCAAAGTTCGACAGCACTACGACTGATGGAGGTGAGACAAATTCGGGATTTCTAGAACAACGAAACAAAATTGCACTAAGCCGTAGTTTAGATGGATCGTTTGCATTTGGACATGTGGTAGTAAGAGAAGTATTTGCTGAACGGTGTGTATGTCCGCCTGAGACTGAATCGCAACAGTGCCACTTTCCATCTGTTGTCTAATGCTGCCGAGTACAAAACAGTCATCCAATAAGCCAGACTTTACGTGCGGCGTGTGGAAGTGTTACCTAAAGTGGGAAACGAAATCAGTCACACGTTAAGCAGAACGACCGCCAAGTAACCGATATGACGTGTGGAAGTGAAAACGTTCACCATTCACCATTCTCAGTGGAAAGAAATCCATGATCGAAGATCATCTGTTCCAAGGACAGTTACCCAAGCGTTTAATGGTTGGTATGGTCGAGAATGCAGCCTTCAACGGAGCTGTCGATAAAAATCTTTTCAACTTTCGACACTTTGGCGTGTCGAAGATTGAAGTCAGTCGCGATGGCAAGACCTTGTGTACCAGACCCTTCAAACCTAAGTTTGGTGATGAGAAGAAATACTTGAGATCGTACTTGTCCCTGTACGAAGCCACTGGACAGTTAGGAACCAACACCAGTCATGGCATTACGTACGAGGTTTACGCAGGAGGTTACGCTTTGCGGGCTTTTGATTTCACTCCAGACCAAGGCAGCGACGAGGGACATTTCCACCCTATAAAATCCGGCCAGATTCGTGTGGAAATTCAGTTTGCAAACCGAGATCCTGATGGAACGGTGAACGTGATCCTGTATGCAGAATTCGATAATACCATAGAAATCAACAGTTTGAGAGAAGTCATTCTAGACTATTAGAAACCAAGGAAGACTGTTATCCCTCTTTACATAGTGGAGAATCTTTGGATATGGAATGTGAGGAGAGCATGGAAAGAGAACCCCAAGACAAAGACGAAAAGGACCTAGTGATAAAGTCGAGATGTACAGAACAAAAAGAACATTTAGTCTCATGTTTTGCTACATAACTGTCTGAAGAAATTACGGAATTGATCAAGAAAGATTGCTATGGATGTCAAAACGATCATCCCAGTCAAATTCAACACGATAAATGTCTGATGTTGAGTTAAGAAGAAAAATTGGACGAATATCTGGACGAATCTTGGAGTCTCATCTCGGAAGAAGACGTGTTGCATCAGTGGTATAAAGGCTTGCGTGAACATTCTTGTCCTCCATTAACAACTCAAGAGATCCATCGAATTGTAGCTCTCTTAGCTCAGAGTTGGAAGACGAGGCGAAGAAACGGATACTTGTCAGACATTTTCAAAGAGAAAGTTAGTGCAAAAAAAAAAACAACACAAAAGTGGATACCTGGGAACTTTATTACCTTTTGAACCACAGTTCGTACACTGCTTCTTGGAATCCTGTCGTATGCGCTAAAGATGAACTACCTCATCGCAAACCTCAAGACCATCAAGCTTATGTGATCACCACGGACGACATTCATCTCCCAGGAACCCACTGGGTAGCCGTCTACTTTCCTTAAGAAGGATGTGTGGAATATTTCGATTCGTATGGATTGCCCCCTTTGGAAGACGATATCATTGACTTTATGAGTAGAAATGCTCAGACAACACGATTCAATAATGTGAAATCACAAGGCACAGATTCACTGGCGTGTGGACAATATTGTGTGTGTTTTCTACATCAACGCAGTCTGGGATATTCTTTAGAACATTTAGTGACTTTTTTTGATCGTCATTTTTCTAGAAACTATGAGAAAGTAGATCGATGGTTCTGTGACCATTATGGTTATCTTTTGTTTTTAGCTACGAAACGTAGTGTACATCAATGGCCGAATGACTTCCAACAGTGGAAATCACAGTTTAATTCACAACGTTGTCAACCTTGTCCAAAATAAGATAGTTAGTTGAAATATGTTTGTTATTTGATTGAATAGTTAATGTTAAAAAAATTGTTAATTGTTAGTTGTGAGCTATTTGAATAAAAAATGTTTTGAAAAAATTCGTATGTCGTTTGTTTGTCATGGGTAACATGAACCATGCTCTTTGACTTCTCTCTATCCCTCACATCAAACTATTTTAGCGTTCCGACTCGAAACCGTGTAGGGATGTTTTCCTTTGTGTCTGCGCTTTTACCATAAATGCGGGGTGGTCTCCAATCCGACCATCCATTGTTGACTCATCCTCCTAAGAAGATGTGCTCAAGACTAGCCAAGTTGAACGAAGCCTACGTGAATTTGCATCGGGTCATGACAAGTCTGATACCGAGACCTGAAGAGATAGACAATGTTAGAATGTTGAAAGTCACTGAAGACCTGATAGAAGAGCTCTTCAGAGAGGAAATCAAGAAGGAGAAAGAATAACGGACGGAGATGTACAGACTTCAGGATCAGCAAAGAGAGCAGCAGCAACAAGAACAACAGGAACCAGACAGAGGTTATGTCGACTGCCGTGTCGGCACGAAAGAGTTCTCCTTCTCTTTTCGAAAAAGCAGACCCTATCCTGTGGGAAAGCATGTCGCCAGACGAACCCGCAATCTTAGATCATAAAAGATTGACAGAGCTCCTCGTTCACAAAAAACAGTCCTTTTCAAGGCTACCCAATACTCTAGAAAAGAAATAATCATTCAATTGCCAATGGTACGTTAGTCAGTTAGAAAAAAAAAACAGAAGTGAGTATATAAGCACATGATTTCTTTATCTTGGTTAGAAAGTGTGACTCTAAGTCCTTCGTTTCCGTTGCTTGTCAAAACTTTTAGATAAGTGATTGTCAGTAAAAAAAGTGGGTGAGTGTTTCTTTTAGGTCCGCGCGTTTTTGGTGATAATAAGGATAATGTAAGATTTTTGTATATGGGGATGTTTTCCTTCACGTCCGTGCTTAGAGTATTTATAGGAAAAGATCGTCAGTCTGGCTACCCATTGTCAACGAGACATCAGTGAAAATGAGCAGTAGAATCGCAAAACTGTTGAAACTCCAGATGCATCTGGCGCCTCCTGGATGAGCTGGCTATGGAGGCTATCCCAGAAGAAGCCAGGATAGAGGAAGAGGAGGAGAAGAGAAAAATGAAATAATAGGAGGAAAAGAAGAGAGGGATCCTGCCTCACGTAATTATGAGGACTACGTGTGAGGTGAAGCCTATGGTGAGGGCACCTCCACAGGCAATAGCAGCACCACAGCCACAGCCACAACCAGTACAAAGACTAGTGGTTAACCAGAGAGAAAACTGGGAGGAGGAGCTAGAGAGAGAACGGGAACAAAGACAAGGACAGCATCCTAGGCTACGGGATAGAAGAAGAAGACATTGGGAAATCTTTAGAATCCCAGAAACGGAAGATTGGGGTGCTGAGTCTAACCATCAAGCCTCTGCACTCCCATCTGCTACAGTTAACTGGGATAATGACTGGAGCAGGAGATGTGTTTGCGGTGCCAGACCTGGGAGATGCCATCACTAACAGGTGCATGTGGAGTTTAAAAAAACCCAGCCTTTTCAGGGCTAACCAAAGCTCTAGAAAAGAAACACTGTTCAATTTGCCAATTGTATGAGTGTGGAGTAGTGTGATTATAAACAATCACTCCTTTCCTGGTGTAATTGTGTGTGTGTTTGTATGAGCTAAAGTACGTTTGTGTGGATAGTAGATTATTGGGTTTTGTAAGCGCTCATGTACGTTTGTGTAGATAGTAGAGTGTATGTTTTTTTTAAACTTCCCTTCTCTGTGAATGGTATGTTTGCGTTTTGCTTTTGCTTCTTTGTGTGTGAGGATAACATAACTGGGTTTGATTTTTTGGCTTCTTCGTGTGTGTGTGTGGATAGTATATTTGGGTTTGATTTTGCTTCTTCCCGTGTGTGAATAGTATATTTTGGGTTTGTTATGCTTCTCTGCGTGTGTGGATAGTATATTTTGGTTAGTTATTTGTCTCCTCACCTATATGTGGATAATAGATAATGTGAAAAGAGAAAAAATTGGGGATTTTTTCCTTCACGTCCGTGCTTTAGACATAAAAATCAAAGCGTTCGTCATTCGGGCCATTCTACGGAATAACCAAAAAGAAAATAGTGGCAGTGACGGAGTTGTTTAATAATTTGGTAAATATATATTATTGGATAATGGATGCTACCTATTTATTGGAAAGGTTAGAAAAAGAATGGAAGTTACCAGAGTGCCTGGACTATGCTAATGGCCTAATAGTAGCCAAAGACCTGGTAGAAGGGATGATAGAAGAGGAGGAAAAGAGGTTGAGAGGTTTGATTAATCCCCCCTATGTCAGAGTGGGAATCTTAAAGGAATGACTTGACAATGTAAGCAAAGTCAGGTGCTTTGTGGAAAATATGTTGCATGGAACAGAGTGGTCTTATGTGAAGAGGGGTCTGGACAGGCTGAAGAAAGGAGAGGAATTAATGAGAAAAGTGATGGAGGTAGAGGTGAAGAAGATAAAAGAAAAATGGTCAAAAGAAAGAATGGAAGAAGTTTATATTATGAAGAAATTGGACTTCAACTAAATCAGAATTGGATGAAGATACAAGACAAGTTTAGAGTGATGGGTCATCCAGACTGGATGCCAGACAAGGAAAAGAAGAAGAAGAAAGGAATCATTGAAAAGGACAGGCAATGGCTAAAGAAGTGGAGGAAGAAGAAGAAGAACTCAAAGGCCCTTTTCAGGGCCACTCATCTGCCTCGAAAAGAAATGACTTTCTTGCCTTCCCCAAAACAAAATTACAAACCCAATAGTCCCATGTTCCATTTCCCTTGTCGCTATACAGTCCCAGGGTGTATTTCAAAGTCTTGTCACTAAACAGTCCCAAGGGGGTCTGGTAATGCTAATTTCCATTGTCACTATAAATCTTGTCGCTAAACAGTCCCGGGGGGGGGGTCCGTAATGTATTTTCCCATTGTCGCTGAAGCGTCCCCATTCACTACTATCATATTAATGCTGTACTAGATGCAGTATCACAAATTAAGCATATGATTAAGTCATATGATGATGTTGAACGAGACATATATTATTAGGAGTTTGACGATATTGCAACTGTAGAACCTAATATTGATGCAGATTATGACGCGTATCATAGTTCTGATAAGCTGTTAAAAACTATGTAAAAACATATAAAGTTACTGACAGAACATAATACAGAAATATCAAAGAGTTGATTGCTGGATACCTGAACCTACCAGTCAATGACGTAAATATAGAAGCAGATATTAGAGGTCTTTTGAGTTTTGCAACAGCATATGCAATACTTCAGATGAGATTCCATTATATCTGCTATCTGTTAAAATGAAGTATATGATAAGTACAGAGATATTCTTGCTGATCCTGTCAGTAACAATTTTGGAACGCTGATTGAAAAGGTTGCTCCCGAAAATACGTTTACTATGTCAATTGAAATTATTACTGAAACAGTTTCATAATGACAAAAAAAGAAGAAATTATTGATTTCAATCATATTTTATCAAGTCTATCAGACAACGACAGGGATAAGCTTATCAAATGCTACAACTACTATCATGAAAAACTTTACTGCCTCAGACGAGCCAGAAAATATTAAAGCAAAAAATTAAGCATGCTAAACTTCATTCCAATGTTATTTACAACATCGGGAATAGCATCAGCAGGTGCAACTGCAAATCCATTACTTCTGACAGTGTCAGGAGCAGGTATTGTATTATCAACAGTAAAGAAAGCGATCGGACAAAAATATGAGAATAAAAATACTTAGTGTAAAATAGCAGTAGCAACTTATAATACAATTCCTAATTAAATTCGAGGTGAAAAGCTCGTCATGTTAGATCTAATACAAGAACTGCGAGTCAAAGATGATTTGCTAGTTCAGATGATATCGAACAGAGTTGTGAAATATGAAAAACAGTACTCGGTACATTTTGTGCGAAATATGAAATATGGAAGATATTACAGTAGAGGATACTAGGTCAAAGATGAAATTAGCTCTTTTCCGTTGTAAGTATATGACAATAATGCTTGACAATGAAAAATACAGCACGTATTTCAAAAACAGAAATAAGATAAAGTTGTATCTGGTTCGCAAGGAAGATTCAAATTATTTTAGTGGGCTTGCTTGGGTTACAGACTCACTTTCTGATGCTAGTGATAATCTTTACAATCCAATATCTCAGAACAAATATTCTAAGATCACAGTTGATGGCGAGTTAAAAAATATTATGTCGATAAATTAATAATCTCACATGGAAATTGTATCAAGATGCTAGAACCTGGCTCTCTCATCAGTGTCAAAATTAAGTTGTACTTTTTTTCGTGATGATGAGAGTTATATAATAGCAAGTCAGAAACGTTAATAATATCTCGACAAGTGCCTGTGTAAAATTTTGTTTAAAAAAATATAATAAAAACCTCAGTAGTCTTATATAAAGGGAATGTTTCTGAACCAACCCTATTTTGTTGACGACGATGATTTCCTAGATAGGTCCTCGAGTTTGGCAATTGATTTTGTTGCCTCAACAAAATTGGTTTTCGTTTTTGTTTTGCTAGCTCGGGGTCTATGTGTAAGATTGTCTGGTCGTCCTAATACAAAATAGAGATTTGACTCAGAAACCCCCTTATATAAGATTACTATCACATCATTAATATTGAACCTTGTCTTTTTTTCAAAAAGATGTGGAAGAGCTATATTCGGCGTTAAGGCGAGATCCACATTTAATTATAAGGTACCCATGTTAGCAACCAAAACGAACACTTGTGAAATAATAACTGTTGGGGAAGAAACGTCACCTATAAGGGACAATATAAACAACAAAACTGTACTTTTCTTAGTGAAGGGATGCTATTGAACAGGCTATTAGAAATGGCTATTTTTATCGCCATCAATTTTTATAGCAGTGTTTCTCGTCTCACTAAGAGGAAGATGGAAACATCTATAAGTATTTCACGAACAGTGTACGATAGAGGTACGAAATTTGCACAGAAATAAAGAACAGCTGCCCATATAGGTACAATGAAAAGGAAAATTTTATGTGACTACAAGTAATTTTGTAAATTCTCTTTAAAAAATGTCTGGTCACTATAAAACATTATATATATATATATATATATATATATATATATATATATATATATATATATATATATATATATATATATAAGTAGTGAATGGGGGCACCCTAGCGTCAAGGGGAATTAGCATTACAAGACCCCTTGGGCAACTCTAGCGTCAAGGGAAAATTAACATGGAGAAAAATCGTGGGTCAGATTAGCGTCAAGGGAAATTAACATGGAGAAAAATCGTGGGTCACTCTAGCGACAAGGGGAATTTAACATGGAACTATAGTGTGGGTCTGTCTAGCGACAAGGGGAAATTAACATGGGAATAGAGTTTGGGTTTGTCTAGGGACAAGGGGAATTGAATATGGGATTTTTTTTTAAGTTTAAATTTAAATTTAAATTTAAAAAAGGGGTAGGCAATGGAAAGGCTATCTCTTTTCGAGAAATATGGCTGGCCCTGAAAGGGCCTTTGGGTTTTCTTCTTCTTCTGCTTCTAATTTCTTCTTTTTCTCCACCAAGTTCTTATTTTATCTCCAACACTCTTTCTCTTCTTCTCTTTCTTTTTCTCCTACTCTTCTTTCTTCTTCTCTTCCTCCTCTTCTTTCTTCCTCTTCTCATTTTCTTCTTCTTTTTCAATCTTTTCGTTCCATTTGCTTATTCTTATTCTTTCCTCTTCATCCTCCTTCTCCTCCTTTATCTCTTTCATGACACCACTAATCTTGTCCTTTACCTTTTTTAAGTTATTAATTTCCATCTTTACACGATGGAGACTATAGGAATAATGGTCTTCAACCAGTCTTATTAACATCTGCTCCATCATTCCTAAGTTGTCTAAAACGTCTTGTAATGTTTGTATTTTGTCCATTTGGTTAGAAGCCATCTTCTTTTTTTATTCTTTGCAGAATGGTTTGAACGACGAATACTATGGGTTCTTATACTTAAAGCGCGTACGTGAAGGAAAACATCCCCCTAAAACGTAAAATTGATCTTACCTAGATCATGACCAAACAAGGCGCGAACGTGAAGGAAAACATCCCCCTACTTTTTCATTTCATATAATAAAACCCAAACTATACTTTCTCATTTCATATAATAAAAACCCAAACTATACTCTCCACATACGCTAAGAAACTAAACAAAATCCATAATCTACTATCCACACAATCTTACGTGAGCGCTTACAAAACCCAAACTATACTCTTCACATACGCTAAGAACAATAAACAAATCCATAGTCTACTATTCACACAATCGTACGTGAGCGGGTACAAACACAAACACACAAACACAAACACACAAACACATACGCTAAGAACAATAAACTAATCCATAATCTACTATCCACACAATCGTACGTGAGCGCTTACAGAACCCTAACTATACTCTTCACCTACGCTAAGAAACAATAAAGAAATCCATAATCTACTATTCCCACAAACATACCTGAGCTCTTACAAGCACCAACACACAAACACATACCCTCACATTATCTTAAAAAAGAGTTAGTGTTTATAATCACACTACTCTACCTACACACATTGGCAAATCGATCGTTATTTCTTTTCTAGAGTATTGGGTAGCCCTGAAAAGGGCTGTTTTTGTTTTTTTTTTGGAACTTCATGGACACCTGGTTAATGGTGGCACCTTCCAGGCCTAGCGCCACATACACATCTTGTCCCCCAGTTACTTTTTACCTTTTTGGGGGAGAGAGCAGAGGCAGGATATGTCGCTTCAGAATCCCAATTTTCGCTCTCTGGGATTCTGAAATTTCTTCTTCTTCTCTCCTTTTCCTCCTCCTCCTCTTCTTTGTATCTTCTCTCCTCCTCTTTGTATCTTCTTTCCTCTTCTTCTTTATATCTTCTCTCCTCCTCTTCTTTGTTACTTCTTTCTTCCTCCTCTCTTATCCTTCCCTCCTCCACAATGGCTTCCGCGGCCAGTTCATTTAATATGCGCCTGGCATATTCCAGATGCACATGAAGTTCCAACAGTTTCTCCAGTTTCGTGTTCATTTTTGGTGTTGATCAATCAACAAGGGTAGCTGGACTGCCGAACGAGTTTCAATTTATAGTGAAAGCGCGGACGTGAAGGAAAACATCCCCTAAAAACATAAAATTGATCTTACCTACATCATGACCAAAAAACAACAACGCGCGGACCTAAAAGAAACACTCACTCACTTTTTATGCTACCCATCACTATTTTAAAATTTTTTATAAAACACTTCAATAGAATATCCACATACGCAAAGCAATCCAATCTAACCCCAAATTTACACCTCAAACACCAAAAAAAAAGACATCATTTTAATCTACTATCCATACCAACTTACTTAACCACTTACAAACACAAACACACAAACACATACCCTCACATTTTTTTTAAAAAAGAGTTAGTGTTTATTTTCACACTACTCTACCTACACACATTGGCAAATCGATCGTTATTTCTTTTCTAGAGTATTGGGTAGCCCTGAAAAGGGCTGTTTTTTTTGTTTGCTATGGCATTCTTTTTAGTTTCTAAGAATGCGATGTCCTCTGAGGATAGACTTTCTGGCGATAGGTCTGCTTCTTCGGAAAGAGAAGAAGAACTCTTTGGTGTCGATACGACAATCGACAAAGCCTCTGTCAGCTTCAGGTTGCTGCTGCTGCTCTTGTTGTTGTTGTTGCTGCTGTCTCTGAAGTCTGTACTTATCTGTCCATTCTTCTTTTTCCCTGTTCATTTCTTCTCTGAAGAGCTCTTCTATCAGGTCTTCAGTGATTTTTAACATTCTCACATTCTCTATTTCTTCTGGCTTCGGTATCAGACTGTGTCTGACCCTATGCAAATTCACGTAGGCTTCGTTGAGTTTAGCTAGTTTGGAGCACATCTTCTTAGGAGGATGAGTCGACACTGGATGGTTAGACTGGAAACAACCCGGTTCTTAAAGTCAAAGCGCGGACGTGAAGGAAAACATCCCCACACGGGTTTTGAGTCACAACGTTCAGTGAGTGTCATGAGAGGGATAGTAAGAAATGAAAGAGCATCAATCCAACATTCTTATAGCTAAACAAAAGACAAAGGCATTTTTTTCAAAACACAACATTTTTTATTCAAAAATCTCTTAACACTAAACAACAACTCTAACATTTTTAACAATAATCCAACAATATAACATCAAACAATTTTTTCAAAACACAACATTTTTTATTCAAAAATCACTTAACACTAAACAACAATAACTCTAACATTTTTTAACAACAATGCAACACTAAAAGTTTCTCCACTAGGTAAAGAGGGATAACAGTCTTCCATGGTTTCTAGTAATCTAGGATGACTTCTCTCAAACTGTTGATTTCTATGGTATTATCGAATTCTGCATACAGGATGACGTTCACCGTTTCATCAGGGTCTCGGTCTTTAAACTGAATTTCCACACGAATCTGGCCGGATTTTATAGGGTGGAAATGTCCCTCGTCGCTGCCTTGGTCTGGAGTGAAATCGAAAGCCCACAAAGCGTAGCCTCCTGCATAATCCTCGTACGTAATACCGTGACTGGTATTGGTTCCTAACTGGCCGGTGGCTTCGTACAAGGACAAGTACGATCTCAAGTAATTCTTCTTGGCAAAGTCAGGTTCGAAAGGTCGGGTACACAAGGTCTTGCCATCGCGACTGACTTCGATTTAGGACACGCCAAAGTGTTGAAAGTAGAAAGGATTTTTTTCGGCAGCTCCGTTGAAGGCTGTATTCTCGACGATACCAACGATCAAACGTTTGGGTAACTGTCCTTGGAACAGATGATCTTCGATCATGGATCGCTGTCCCTTGGGAATGGTGAAGGTTTTCACTTCCACGCGTCGTATGGGATACTTGGCGGTCGTTCTGCTCAACGTCTGACTGATGTCGTTTCCCACTTTAGGTAACACTTCCACACGGCGTACGTAGAGTCTGGCTTCTAGGATTTTGGTTTTGTAACCGTCACTATCAGCCATCAAATGGAAAGCGGCACTGCTAAGATTCAGTCTCAGGCGGACATCCACCCCGTTCAGCAAATACTTTTCTTGCAACCACATGTCCAAATGCAAACGATCCATCAGTTCTAAACTTGTGTCGGCTCCCGTGATTCTCTTTCTTCGTTCTACAAATCCATCATTGTTGTCTTTCTTTTCATCAGTTTCCAATATTTCAAACTTGGTAGGTTCGTCAGCTTCCCATACCACACAGGCATTGAGATGAGTGTTCTTGGCATCTATTCCGTACGTCAAGAGATTTTCCAGGTAGGCACGATAAGGGTAAGTATCCATGCTGCTACTGACCAGTTTGTTATTCAAATACAAGTCCACTCCACTGAACAAGGAATGCATGAAATTGTTGACGGGAGCTACTGCTTCATCGTCTATAACACCTCCAGTCTTATCTAGAATTTGACTTTCAGGTACAAGTAACTGCTATTCAGATCGATGTAATCTTCGGGCTGTCCTTTGATTTCAAACTCGATGGGAGCGGAATCGGTCAGTGAGGAGACGGGGTGAAATTCCACCCACTGGGATTCTTGCATCGTCATCATCGTGGGGGGCATGGCAAACAGATCCAGTTCCGTCTTGGAACAAGCGCAAGATTCTCGGTGCATCATTTTTTTGTCTCTTTTCTCAATAATCGAAAACGTCTAAGTCTCGAACGGTTCTTCTTTTCTTGGCCTTTCTCGCTTCAAGTCTGGTGAAAGGGTGTTTTCTTCGTCGTCTCTTTCTGCCTTGTCCTTGCTGAATGCCTGACTCGGTAGCGTGCAGGGCATTTATAGGTGTTTCTCGTTGGCCTAAAATGTCTTTGCCCGTTTGCAGCAAGACATTTTTGCCTGCCCTCATGAAGGCTTCTTTAGGGTTTTGTTTGTCGATGATGACATTTTGGAGAAATTCTTTGCCTTGCGTCAGTTCCGCATCTTTCAAGGCGTGCAATCCGCGTGTCACCATCGGTTTCAACACCGGGGCCACCGAACGAAAGGCCGATTTTAACATATCTCCTAAGCCGTGTCCTCGCTGTCGAGCAACCCCTCGGTACACTGGATACATGACTTAAGAGTCGTGAGAGAACCGTTTTCGAAAATGGAGTTTCACCGTGACTTTTCCTTTGGTGAATGGAATATTTTGTCCCAGATCTCCTTTTATAGCAATGTTGACCGTGTCCAAATACGACTTACTGACCGGCAAATAGTGAGGATGAACAAATTCGCGGTGGACGTGGTAAGTGTTTCCACCTTCCTCGTCAGTGTTCGTGGCAGAATCCACTTTGAAAGGAATGACACGCAGTAACGGTACGGAGGTGTGTCCCACCACGTTGTACTCCACCACATCGGAATACACGAACATCAAATTCAGTCCTTGGTTCAGTTCTACCGGGGCACGAAATAACTTGCTAAAAGACTCGTTGTCGTAAACGATGGGTAATTCGTTTTTCTTCATCAAGGTCTTTCTCATGTCCATGTCTCCGCCCAACATGTCATACAATTCAGGACAAAATAAAATGGACAGGATTTTACTCCGTTCAAATTTCATCAAGAAGCGACGAGCTGTTTTGTGGTACTCCATGGTGACATTTTTGTTGACATGCTCCAAAGCTTTCAGAAACACGACATTAAACCTGGAGGTTATGGTGCTGACCAAATGTTGACCACTAAAATAATAGCCTGGGGGAATGAACAAATGATAGGTGGTGTACTTTTGTGTACGGGTTTTCTTGTCATATTTGACATTGCTATCCATCCACTGTTGCATTTGCTCGTCATGAACTTCCACATCAAAAAAATTTTGATTGGGAAGGACATTGAGGACTTGGGTCGGGTGAATCATTTCTACTAAAGCCACTTCCCAATGGGCTTCGTGATCTAACTGGATGGCCTGAGGTAATTTGGCCGTGTAACAGCACAACGTGTTCTTGGGAAACACCTCCATGGAACTGTCACTGGGTAAAGTTAAGTAAAATTGGTTTTGGTGACTCATAATTCCAGAGTTCTGTGGCTGTCCGAGGGGTTACTGGACGTCAGAGGCGTGTCTCCGTCTAAAATGGGGTTCTGGTTGTGATTGAAGTGGTGACTGGCACTGGCACTGGACACAAGGTTCCCGGGGTTCCCGTTCGAGGTGAATTTCAGGGAGGGATTAGGAAGCAGGTAACCGATGCAACTGCTCAATAAAATGGTCCACAATTGTTTGTCTGCTTGTTGCAAACTCAAATTGGCGATGGCTGCCCCGATGACACAATACACCACGAAGATTTGGCAGAAAAAGACGATTTGCGTTTTAGGCACACGTTCTCCACACCACACCCACAAGGGTTGTTTTTGTAAATCTTGCACAGAAGAACTAGGTGAAGGAGGAGTGGTCGACGTAGCTGCGTCTGTGTGAAAGGGCATGATGGTCACTTCTTTTTATAGTCGATGACTTGCGAAGCGTCGATCCAAGAATCAAAACTGGGTGGATATCCTTTCCAACGTACTTTGACTTCTTTGACACTTCGTTTGCCCACTTTACGGGTTCTGCGTTCGAGAATGCTTTCGATGTCGTACACGTCGTCTTCTTTTTTGGTGACACCTTGTAACTCGGGCAAATAAAACGTTCCTTTGAGCACTTCTCCGTTCATGTCTTCCAATTTATAGACGGGAGGATGACGGCCATGCACTCGTCCAGTGACGCGAAACAATTCGGTCGTCCAGTTAGGTAAGTAACCTTTGTCGAAAGTGCGTTTGGTTTTGCCAATGCGCACCCAATCTCCTACGGCCAACTCTCCACTTTTCTTGGGGACAGCCCTCGTCGGGGACGTACCACACAGACGCTCAAACATCAGCACTTCGTTGTCGGGAGTCACGTCTTGCGGGGCACGTCCGATGCTTCGATGGTAAGATTGGTTGTACGCTTGCACCAGGTGCGGTAAGATGTCGATGTACTTCAGTGTGTGGTGATGCGTAAAATATTTCCACATGCGTTCTTTCAAAGTGCGTTGAAAACGTTCCACGATGCTGGCTTTGGTTTCGGGATTCTCGGTGGTAAAAAAATGAATGTCACGTTTCTTTAATTCTTTTTGGAAAGCTTGGTTCAGAAATTCGGTGCCTTTGTCCGTTTGCCATCGAAGAGGGTGACGACCGCTTTGTTTCAACACCCGTTGCAGGCCTCGCACTAACTCGCTGCTCGATTTGGAAGTCAAGGGCACGACCCAGGCAAATTTGGAAAAGACGTCGATGACACAAAACAAATATTTGTAGCCACGATTGTAGCTGGCCAAATGAGAGACATCGGCTAAATCGGCTTGCCATTGATGATCGATGCCTTCCACTCGGGTGCGACTTCTGGCAAACTTGCGTCGAATGGGTCTGTGTAAAGTGTAGGTAGCTTGTTCTTGTAACCATCGTTGCACTTGAGGTAAACGGAGACTTTTCAGTCGAGTTTTGGCAGCACGATACAATTTTTGAACTCCTGCGTAACCTGCAGGATGGGAGGGATCGTAGTAAATGCTGGCTAAGACTTTTTCCATTTTTTTGTGTTGGTTGGTGTGTTAATAAGACACCCACTCTTGGAGGATGCTACTCTTTTTCTCTTGGGGTATTTTCTTGGATTGCAATGATTTGCGTGTGCGGCCAGCAATAGGTGTCGAAGAGGAGAAGGATGTCTGAGCGGGGGATACCGGTTCTTGTTTCACTTCTGTCTTCACTTCTGTCTTCACTTTCTTTTTCTCTTGTGAGGAAGAAGGGGTGGCCATCATCTTTTTAATCCATCCAATTCTGGAGGTAGGTGGTGTTGTTAACTTGCGTACTTTTTCTGGTGGAGTTTGAAACCCTTCCTCTTCTTCTCCTTTTTCTGTCTTGGTCACGGGTACTGGTGGTACTGGTACTGGTACTGGTGATGGTGCTGGACTTTTCATCAAGGTCTTAAAATCTTTCAGAGTGGGTAGAGCTGTTTCGTCTAAAGCTTTCTGGTGAAAGAGTTGCAGTCGTTGCAAGAGTTGACCGTACTTTTGCGATTTTTCTGTTTCGGACAAATCTTGGCGATCCATCAAGGACTGCAGTTCGTGTTGTAACTGGGACATCTCGCTCAAATGGGGACTGGGAGGTAAATGCGGGGTGTGTTGTTCTTGCCACCGATGGTATTCCATCCATCGTTTGTAAGGCACTAAAGCTAGTTTTCGTCCTTCCATGGGGTTGTCAGGGGTCGATTCTGAGATCTTGGAACTTCCGAGGCCTTTTTATCTTGCTCCCACCAGTCCTCCCAACATGGTTCCCAAGACTCCTTTCAGTATGGGGCCTAACAAGAGAGGTAAAATACCTCCACGTTGCACTAACATCTTCTTTTTTTGACGAATGGGAATTTTCTTTTGAACCATTTGGCGAAGAACGTGACGATGTTTGCCTAAGCATTGTTTCTGGTGTTTGGACAAAGGGATCGTGCCTTTCAAAACGTTCAAACAACATTCGCACACGGTATCGATGACCTCTTTGGAGGCTGTTTGAATGAGTTTTTTTCGTAGGGGTGGAGAAGCTTTGGACAGGACAGATAACATGTCCCCATGTTTGGCTAAACGAGGTGGCAGTCCTTTCCTTTTCTTTCCTTTGGGTTTTCTAGAGGGTGACATCTTTGAGTCTTCAGGAGCACCAAAAAACAGATACCCGACTTGGTCACAGGCCTTTTTTATACTGGAACGCGTCGCCACTGATTGTCTTGACGTCGTATTAGTTTGAGGACAGGCATGACACGTCGTGCAGGGGTACGTAACGGACTAAATCGAGCCAGTTCTTGCTTGGAAAAATCCAGTAAAGTTTGTAACATGCCCGATCTTTCTTGAACTTTGATTTTGGGTGATGGTACTTTGTGAGCAGCAGCCACTGCCACTAAATTGGAAGGTCCTGCCACTGGGGAAGTTCTTTTGGGGGTCATCAACGGAGAAGTTCTTGGTGTGATCAACGTCTCCAAGTACTCTTCAGTTCTGGGTGTCATTAACGGAGAAGTGGACAAACGTGAAGCTGCCGGAGACGCAGTCACCGCCGTGGCAGGTCGTGGTTTGCGAGTGTAAGGTTGCGTCCTGGCCGAAGTACCTCTCTTGCGACTAGATTTCTGTGGACTTTTCTTTTTCTGGGGGCTTCTTTTCTTTTTCCGGGGTGGTGGTGGTGTCTGGTCAGAGGAGGGTCCTGCCACTGGAGAAGTTCTCCTTGGGGACCTGGTCTTTTTCTTCATGGGGCTTCGTTGGACTTTTGTCTTGGGTATAACTTTGGGGGCATTAGGATCCCATCTTAAGAGTGAGCGAATGATGACCCCTCCTAGAGTACCGCTCCCTCCAGGTTTCAAAATGATTTGTTTTTTGGTTTGAGTGTCGATGCGGGGATCGGCCAGTTGGACCAAAGCGACTTTGTTTCGATCAAAAAAGCGTTTGGTTTGATGAGGAATCTGAATGATTCCTTGGAGTAATTGACGTGCCGGCACCGTGAACCATCGTAAGACTTCTTTGAGACTAGCTTCTAAGACACGAGCTCGTGTTTGTGGATTTTTTTCTCGACTGATGCCATACAAGGCACGAATCAATTTGACGGGAAGATGCGGCTGAAGGGACGTCATGTTCGCACTGTGTGAGACAGACGAAAAAGGGTCTGAGGTTTTTATAAATTTTTTTATGGGGAGTGAAATGAAGTCGAGGACGGAGACGTGTACAGGACAGGCCCTCCGTCTTGGCACCAGTGGTGAAACAAGTGGGTACTAAATCGCAAATCCTCAGGAGTCGTAGGTTTCAAATCGACGAGTAAATAGGCGTGTGGCGTTTGAGTGGCATCGTCGTAAGCCTGAGTCAGCCAAGGCGTTCCTAACTGTTTGGCTAAGACTTGCACTTGCGATTTATCTCGAGGGCTTTTAAACAAGACCACGTAATGCGCATTAAGACTGATGGTGCGATGGGCTTTACTTTGTTGAAACAAATTTTGGGTGATGTAAACGACACTGGCATTACGGTGATGCCCTTTGCGCGTGAACCACAGTTTAATTTCTTCTTCGTCTTCTCCTAACATGTCGTCGAAAATGACCAAATGGGTTTGACGGGAGTCAGAGACGATGCCGTCGTCTTCTTTAGGAATGCCTTCCACAAACACGATGGAATCGCCTTGACTTTCTCGCAAAAGGCTGTACACCGATTGCCACTCTTTGTAACACCACACGATCCGTTGAGGGGGTCGATCGATCAAATGATGTTTATGTTCGATCAAACGTTTGACGAATTCAGTTTTGCCAGAACCGCTAGGTCCAGCAATGAGCATGTTAAAGGGATGGCGAAGATACAAAGCCTCCCAACTGGCACGATCTAAGTGTTCGTCGATGACTTTGACAGTAGAGGAAGAGGGAGCAGAGACAGTAGAGGTAGCCATGGTGTGAGGAATGTCACTTGTGACACGAAAAAACAAACAAGACAAGAGTTTATATACTTTTTCAGAACACGTTTATTGAATGTTTTTTTCAAACATGAATACGAAAGACAAAACTACATAAAAGCCAAAGGCTTAAGTACAAGAATAAAAGGCACATGAACGTGGAATAAAAAACAAGTGTCTGTACAACAACCACATGTTTTGGGTAAAGTTCTAACCAGTTCTATAGTAGGGGGTAAGGTCACACAAGTGTCCTCCCGAAAGGGTCTTTCAGGCCTGTCCACGACAGTCCTGTCCTGGGTGACGGGTTCTTCTGGCACCGTCACTAACACAGGTTGAAAAGTAACTTTTTTCCTTGAATAACTCTCGTGCATACTGGGCCACCTCTTGTGTCCAAGCCTCAAAACCCTGGTCTCGGTGATGTCCAACATTTGACTCCTAACCAATCTGGTTTCTTCTCCGTCAACGACATGGTAAGTTACTTCAATGAACAATGAACTATTGGTCTTGGACGTTGTCCCTTTTTATATGCTGACCAATATCGATGTGACCGTACGGCAACGTAAAGTGATTGGGAAGTCTCACTCGCTTCTGGTACACGATTTGATAGATTTTTTCCAGGGGTCGACTGACGATGTGGTGAGTGGGTAAACGTACAATCTTGTTCGGTTGATAAGTGGTCACTTTAAAGTTTCCATCCTCTCCCGATTGCAAGGCTTCTTTCAATACCCCAAAGTTGACCACTCGACTGGTACGATGATTCAGAGTCAGTCCTTTCACTTTGCACGTCGTGTGCACTTCTCCTTGTTTGTCCCGGTATTCGTAGCCGTAATTTTTGGGACCACCACTGACGAAACTTAGAATCTTGTCGTCAGGATGCTCGTCTGTCCAGGCTCCTAAACGGTCTCCTTCGATGTCAGGGTGCTGTTGAATCGGGTGATGGATGTAAATGCAACTGTCCGTGTCAAAGTACAGGACGCGTTCTTCTAACAGTTCTAAAGCTTCGTACAATTTTAAGCGAGCATGAGCTGTCACGTAAGCCGCAATGATGACATTTCCAAAAGGGTCGTCTTGTACAAAGTCCAGATCTTCTTCGTAATTGACCAAGATCAAATCCTCTCGAACGACGTCCACGTGTTTCATGTATTTGGTTTTGTCGTGAATCATCTGGAAGTAGCGGGAAGGTTCTGTCAAATATTCCGTCTTGGGTAAACACGGTCGTTGTGCCATTTTACCCCACAAGCAATTTAAAATCACTTTGGCAAACGATCGCCTGCCTTCGTTTTTTTCGATGTGGTCTAAAGAGATGCCTTCTTGTGCGTAGTATTTCTCTTTGAATTGTATTTGGTCTTCGGGAGTGTGACACCAGGAAGGATAGCCGCTGGCTTCTTGTTTCAGTTTCAAAAAGGCATCCACGTAGTCGGCGAAAATGCCTTTCTGAGTAGGGTCACCCTTGTGGTACTGTTGTGTCTTGGGAAAGTGGCAAATTTCGTACACTTCTAACAGTTGGTATCCCATGTCCAGAGCTTTGAACAATTCCACGCTGACCCAGGTTTCCGTCAAGGCACGTTCTTCCTGGCTGTGATGGCAAGGTTGGTCCTGGTTGCATGTTTCGGCACAAGTACGGCACAAGGGAAACATCAGTTTGCCTTGACAATGGTGAGGTAAGACGGGATGGTATAGGTTCGTGGGAGGCAAAACTTTACACTTGATCAAGCCTTCGTATTGTCGAATGTTTTTCAGGTCGATGTGTTCCGTGAACAATTGCGGGTGCCCTACAGGAAAGCGACAATATTTGCACACGTAGGGATACAGCGAACACACGTCCAAGTATTTGATTTCTTCTCCTTTCTCTGCGTCGGCTTGGTACAGCAAACAGGTGGCATTGGTCCTTCCTCCGTACAAACTATCCCTCGGGTTCAGCGGGTCCATGAACTGGTAACTTTCCACGAGGCGTTTAAACTCGGGATCGGTTTTCAAACGGTGATCGTACTCGTGTTCCCACATTTCCACCACTTGGTATCCTTGCTGTTCTAACTTTAGGCGTCGCTGACAAGTGTCCTGGTACAAGTCTTCCATGGTTCGTTGCAAAAACTGATTTTTAGTGTCACGGTCAGGGTAACAGACGGGACATCCGTGAAATACGCAACCGTTAAACTCGTACACGATCTTGGGGTTTTCTAAGTCCCAGCCATCTACCGAATACGTTCCGATGGTCTTTTCGCCTCCTCCGTTGCGGGCATGCTGAATCCATTTGTCTTCCTTGTCGCACAAGTAATGTAACCAACGTAGGGCTTTGACCGAGTATTGACGCTTGACATATTGGGTCGTTTGAGGACTGATGACAGCCACGGTGTTTTCAGGCATGAATCGTTGACGGTACACTAAGGAACACGCTTTGGCAATGGTGCAAGCTTCTTTCAAAGGATCGACCCCTCCGTGTTCCATGAACAGTTCTCGAAATTTTCCACAGCAACGTCGTCAAATGTCCACGTCGGAACGACAATACTTTAACATTTCTTCCTGAAAGTCGAAGGGGTCAGAGGCATGAGCCTGGTACCAAGCGTAGAAAGCTTCTCGTTGTTCGGTACGCATGTTGTCGGGGTCGTAATAGTGAGCCTCAGGTAAATGGGTTAGAACGGCATGTTGATTGGCTTCCGTATTGAAAAAGTGTGGAAAGTACCCTTTAGCCATTTCTGTCATTCCAAACGTTTTAGGCATTCGACTCAAAGGCATGGCCAAGTAACTCATCGAATCTTTAAACTGTACTTGTCCCACTTGCATGAAAATGATTTTGGCTCCGTTCAAAGTGACTTTAGGACGTTCGGTGCCTTGTTCCGTATAGTATCTGAGAAGAAACTGTCCATCGTATCCGGAGAAATTGTGAGCCATCACCGTGGCATGACGATGACAATCTCCGTAACGTTCGATGTCCTCTTTGCTCCATGTCTTGTCGATGGGGTCTAAGACCCATTGGGCAAAATCGGCTAACGTGTTTGGTCCTCGAAAGATTTTTTCACGTCCTCCAGGAATCTTGCTGCAGTGAGGGCAATGACTGAAGATAGGTTCTTGAATGCACTTCTCGCACGCTCGATGAGCCACGCAGAAATTAGGAATGTGAATGCCGGTCTCTTGCATGCATTCGAAATCGAAAAAGATGAAATTGCCTTTCTTCTTGTGACCGTCCTCTTTCTCTGGTGGGGGTTGGTATTTTTGCACGTAACATTCGTGTTCCAAGTCCACGGTGTGGTGACAAATGTGACATTTTTTCTTTCCTCGACATACGTGTGCCTTGGTACTATTGGTACGTATGCCTTGTCCACACGTAGGGCACAATCTCAGGAGTTGACAAGCACATTTCTTCTGTGAACCTTGTGTTTTCAAATGTTGCTGGTAACAGGTAGGGCTGACAAACGTGCGCAGACAAGTTGAACAAGGCACTGGTTCTTCGCTCAGACAGGGTGGAGAGGTCAAACATCCTGGGCATTTCCATCCACAAGACTTGTGTTGCTCTCGATTGTTATAACCATAATCACATTTCTCACAATAATAACTGTATCCCAGGAATCCAGTGATACTGGTAATGGTATCGAAATGTTCATCGTGATAATAGACATGAATGTATTTTCCGTCCTTAAAATCTTGGCCTCGAAACAACAGAGTTCCACGCATTTCTTGAGGGTGCACTTTCAAGGTGTAGCCTGGAGCTAGGGCATCTTGCAATTTTTGCATCTCAGGAATGCCACAGGGTGTGTCTTTGGACAGTCCGGCTTGTTGTAACAGGAGTTCTGCTTCATTTCGTTGTTTGGCTCGATCAGATTGTTGAATAGTTTTCCAGGTTCTTTTCCATTCTACCGTGTCGTTCTTGTTGGCATAGGTTCGTCCCACCACGATGGCACGGGCTAAACACATCTGGTCTTGAGGGTTGTGAATTCGGACGAGACTTGTTTTGGTGTTGCGAAGGTTGTCCACCAATAACATCTTTTTGCGTCATGTCCCTTGAGGAAGAGAGACGTGGGCCATTTTCAGTGTGGCTTTACCATCGGTGATGTCAAACTGGTCATTAGATTGTTGTACGTGTTGAATCTTGTCCATGATTTTGGAAGGGGTTAGTTCTGCGGGTCTGCTAAACTCGATCCAAACAGGGGATTTCAAACCGTCGTGATCTATGGATAGTGTCAAGCGATCGTCTTCTTTGGGTTGACATTGTCGCTTGAGTGCGGTGAGCAAAAAATCCCACATCTCGGTGATAAACCCTTCTGCTTTCTCCAAGGGTACGTCGGCCTTGAAATCTTTAAACTTCACCGTGTAGGTGTAAGCCGTGGTTCTAAATTTTCTAGAGGAGCGCTTTTCCGTCTCTCGAATGGAATAGTACTTTTCAGGGTTGACTAAGGGTGGTGAACTTGGTTTAGAGGGTTCGGATTCTGGTTCACTCATGTCCTCTTCAAAATCACTGGCATGAATTTGTGCCAAGATTTCAGCCCTGGTACGAGGCGATAGATCACGTTTCTGCCTCTTACTTTCTTCTTCTTCTTTCTTCTCGAATGAATAGGATCGTTTCATCTTGAGTGCAAAACGTCAAATGACTCAAGTTCAAACACCATAGACTAATTTATAGTCATGGCAAACCAGCGTATATAAAAAGGGTGTGTCTTGTCCTTTCACTATTCATTTCACTCTCAAACCGAGGAGAACAATGGAAGAGACTAGCCAAATCGAACGTTTCGTCAGAGCTTTGCGAGGGGTCATTAGAAAATTCTCTTCAGACCAGCCGACAGACTACTCTCCTTCCTTTCGAGATAAGAGTCAGGATACTTGCTATATCTGTCAGAAGAAAGGGCATTGGTCTTCAGAGTGTCCAGACCGTCAAAAAAGAAGAAAAAAACAGGGGCTAAAAAAGACAAAAGTCAAGATACCTGTTATTATTGTAAAGAAAAAGGACATTGGTCTCCAGATTGCCCAAAAAAGAAACAAGAGGAGTCAGAAGAAAAGAAGGATTCTTCAGAAGAAGAGAGGGATTCTTCGGAAGAAGAGAGGGATTCTTCGAAAGAAGAGAGGGATTCTTCAGAGGAAGAAAGAAGACAATTCTATTTAAAAGAAGCAAAGAAACAGGAGAAGAAAAGAAGAAGGGAAGAAAATGAGGAAAAAACGGTGAAGAAATTCAAAAAACAGAGAGACTAAACAAGGAGAAAGAAGAAGTCAATGAACTTTTAATTAAAGTGTTGTGCTGTGAATTGGATTGTAAAAAATGGATAAAAGAATACATGAATGATATAAGGTAAGTGTCTTTGAGTTTTGATTTTAAAATAAGAAGCTACAATCACGCACTCATACACAGACACGTACTATACGGGTAAAATGGGTGGGGTTTATTTTTGAGTTATTGGCAAATTAAAATTGTATTTCTTTTCGAGAAATGCGGGTGGCCCTGAAAAGGGCCTTTTTATTTTGGTGTAGGGGTGAGTTTAAGCAATCAACTTTAACTGCCTTAAGCCTTTGCCACGGCCAAGGCCTACTTCTGATGATTGGGTTGAAATCACTAAGGGTGGTACGATAGGGTTAGTCACAGGGTTGGCGTGTTTAGCTCGGGAAGGTCGTATTCTCTTCGGTCGTGATAAAGAAGTCTGATACATTTGTTTCAGACTTCTTAACTCCGCTAAAATGTCCAACAGTACCGTAGCCGTTTGATTTTCACCCTCTTGTTTCTTTGCTGCTGCTTCTTCTTGCTGTTGTTGCTGTTGTTTTTTTCTTACCTCTTCTTGTTGCTGTTGCTGTTGCTGTAGGAGAAAAGCTTGTTCCGCTTCCTTTTGTCGTTGCATAAATTTCTCCAATTCTTCTTTCTGTCTCTGTCTAAAATTCTCCACTTGCGGTAATGAAGAAGGTAACGAAGGTTCCGGAACAAATTCTTGCGAGGTAAGAAAATCCACAAAATCCCAATGTACCTCTTCTGAAAGTAAGTCCGGGTTCCCTTGGGCAGTCTCCCCTGTTGGTGCACCCCAATGGATCGTTTTCTGAGTTTCCGTCATGTTGAATCACTGTCGCATAGATTGACTGCACACAAGCGCTAACGAATCTATATAGACCACGTGACGTCACAGACTGCTCTCTTCGTATTGGATGCGAGCTGACTGAATTTTGTAACGCGTGTTCGGATTGGTGAATGAATTCAATCCGTTTCAATCCTTCCTGTACCTATAAATAAGCGCAGTTCACTGCATTGATTCACCTATTCTCGTCGCTTCAAGATGTGGACCACAGTTGAGTCATCCACCCTTGTGTCTTCCATGATGTTTAGGACGGACATGCTCATGTATGTCAGGTCCAAGTGGACTGTTGTTGATAGGACAGATACTAGTCAATGGATGAGGAGAGTTTACATAGAAAGACAAGGATGTCTCAAGAGGGTACTTGTGTATGGACCGGCAGTTAGAAGGAGTTTAAGAAGAAGAAGAAGAAGATGTGACAGATGCCATCTATGTTAATATTAATATTAACATAAACCCAAAGGCCCTTTTCAGGGCCAGCCATATTTCTCGAAAAGAGATAGCCTTTCCATTGCCTACCCCTTTTTTAAATTTAAATTTAAATTTAAATTTAAAAAAAAATAATCCCATATTCAATTCCCCTTGTCCCTAGACAAACCCAAACTCTATTCCCATGTTAATTTCCCCTTGTCGCTAGACAGACCCACACTATAGTTCCATGTTAAATTCCCCTTGTCGCTAGAGTGACCCACGATTTTTCTCCATGTTAATTTCCCTTGACGCTAATCTGACCCACGATTTTTCTCCATGTTAATTTTCCCTTGACGCTAGAGTTGCCCAAGGGGTCTTGTAATGCTAATTCCCCTTGACGCTAGGGTGCCCCCATTTACTACTTATATATATATATATATATATATATATATATATATATATATATATATATATATATATATATATATATATATATATATATATATATATATATATCACTTCATAAAAATCCCATATAGCAACTTAATGTTTCTCCAACTTTGAGAACACATAAACATATAAAACGTTTTGAGAGAAACAGACGCACACACGTACACTATGTCTAGCTATTTGGTATTATGCTAGAAACTATAGTTCGTTCAACACGGTATGGTGAATTTTATCATATCTGTCGGCCTACCTCAGTAAATTTTCAGGTCTGCGCCATTAAATGTAGCTAAAAGTACCCAATTAGTGTTAAGTACTTCGTGTGAAACGAATTAGGTACTGTTAGCTACATTTAATGATATTGACCTGAACATTTCTTAAGCAAAATAGGATAAAATTCGCGATGCTGTGTGGAACGAACTATGAGAGAAAACACCATTCCAGGCACACAGACTATACAGATCCCTGTCTACAAAAGATGAAAAAATCCAAACTCTCAAGAGCTACAAAGAAGACCGCAACAATCAGAAATATGTTATATCAGACTTGCATTCTTCAAATTTTGTCAAACACGCCCAAACAATACCAGTTTAATTAAAAACAAATGAAAATTACTGGATTTACCAATCAGAGTGTTTCATTCATCAGTCAACAGCTATTCCACAAGATTTCCATCGAGCATATCATTCACTGCACTAGTAATAGCAACACTTGCCGTATTTCCACGAAATGCAATATTAATTTCCAAGAATATCAGGAATTAGAAATCTGATCCGTCACTACACACATAGAACTGTATGGTAGTCTGCACCCAGTATTGTAATGTACCATACTGTTGCCTACCATTGAACTTCTTCCAAATTAGAACTGATGAAAGTTAAAAGTTTTCCGTATAAAATATATTAATTACTTATTGTTTTTGTTATATGACACCAATCGATTAAATAAATAATACAGTAATACTATCAAATGGTTTTGTTTCTATTTTCTCATGCGTAGAATATGTTTACTTATGGTCAGGTCACCTCATTGCTCTCATTAACTTATTCGTATAATTACGCAGTACTGTATTTTGAACAACAATAGCACGTGGCTCGAGACGCTCGTTGCGCATTGCTTCTAACACCTAACCATTATAACCTTTTTCTTGATATTTTTACTCCTTTTTCTAACAAAGACATATACATATCTAGATTCTACTGAAAAAGTTATTCAGATTTCCATAAATGCACAAGACCTGATGACCTTTATATAGAGTGAGAAGTAATGATAATACCTGATGAATAATACTGTTTTTAATCTTTTAACTAAACTGCAAAAGTGCTGGGTTATTTTAATCAAATTGAAAAGCATTGGGTGAGAAAACAATCTATTCGGTGTTTGTACGAAGACAGCAAAGTTCCAGTCACAGCGTTACAATTTTTGCCCCCCACCCCCCACCCCTCGGCACAGCCTCGTGGGGAGACAAATAATGTAACCCCATGACTGGGATTTCCTTGTCTCGGTGCAAACCCCAACATAGATTCTTTTAGTCTACGGTTTAGATAGAGCGAACTCGGTAGTTCATCTCATACTATTGAATAAAAAGTTTCAATTCTCAGTAATTATAATCAGGGCTGCAGAGAGCGATCACGGGCCCTGGGGTAAAACTTTCCTAGTTCTTGTTCAAACAAAATTTCTCTTTAATAAAATTAAAAAGTGTTCATCGGCTCAGGCCCCCTTACGGCCCCGGGGATATATCCCTGGTTGCTCGGCCCGCCCCCCCCCCCCCTTCTCGGCCCTGATTACAATATACTACTTTGCAAAAGAACAAATTATAGTACGCTCTTCATTACACTTTCCATTAATTCATCTAAATGATGCACGGAACGATGAATTTGTTTGAATATGTTTTCCTGTATATAACATTTCTTTAATCACATCACATTCAAACAACGTGCAGTCAATGTATTTATCTTTATTCAGACACCTGAACGGTCAGTCATCTAGCCTCTACCATTAACTTAACCGGAACAAATAGGAGAGATAAAAAGCCGGAAGGACTTGAAGCCAGTCAACGGGCTGATGAAATCAAGGCAGCAAGTATTACTACGGATTTGATCTGACCTCTGACCAAAATTGTACGGAAAGTGTGACGGTAAGTTAGCTGGATTTCAAAAGACCATAATACTTGCTAATCAACGTAATTAGTACACATACCAGGTGTATTGGGAACGAGAAATAATGTAATATATTGCAGTGTATAGTTAAGGCACAACCGAATTTGTCAAACGTTTGATCGAGAACAAATCAAATTTGTTCGTCTACCCTAAGCCTATATTGTGGTGTTATGCTCCAAGAAAGCCAAGAGGAATCTATTTTTTAATAAATGTTAGTGTTTCAAATATTTGATGATATCATGTTATTAAACCAAGGCACAATTTATTCTACTTTCATTTTCAGCTGTCAAGCGCTTACTGGTACTCTAATACACGTGTTTTGTTTTTCTCGGCGTGAATTACAGACTTAATACTCAGAATGCGACCACGCTAAAAATGTATTGATTGGTTATTGAAAACAGTGCATTCAGTTATATACTAAACATTATTACTACATTCTTTATATACAGGCCAAGCGGGAGATTGATAATGAAAACAGTTTCGTTTTGAATTCGTCGGAGATTGATCATGAAAACAGTTTCGTTTTGAATTTGTCGTAGATTGATTATGAAAACAGTTTCGTTTTGAATTCGTCGTAGCACAATCCCGCGTTATGAACTGCTTTACCATCTCCTATTTGCACAGCCATAAACAGAGATAACCCTTTTCCTGGAAATCCAATAGACATCGTTAGAAACTCAGTTTTGCAGGGTCTAAAAAGTTGTAGAAAAATTAAATACTTGTAACTTTATATATTTGATCAGGGGTGGACCACAGGGTCTCGTATCGTTGCTTAAAACTGACCTGTCATACATGCACAATATAATAACTAGTTATATTGTACATGTATGGCAGGTCAATTTTAATTTTAAGCAGTTAACAGTTATGTATGACAGGTCAATTTTAAGCAATTAACTAGTTATTATATTGTACATGTATGACAGGTCAATTTTAAGCAACGATACGAGCCCCTGTGGGGTGGACACGTTTTCCAAATGCAATTATATCTACCGGACAGATGGACTAAAAAATCTGGCTGCATAAGAAATGTATCTAATTGTCTGATTGCAGTTATTTATGGTAATTTAAAGTTTAAGATGGAAAAAATGTAGCTAAAGTAAGCACCAAATTTATTGTGATCATGTTAAACTGAGTGTCAATGTATATAATGTGTTCTATTTCATGCCCACATCATATTTTATTGCTTTTGTATCATGGAGAACAATTAACATACTACTTATTTTAAACCATTGCCAGCAGAATTTGGTATTTGACTCCTTTGTCATTTTCTTCTCCCTGTTTAGTTTTAATTTTTCCTGGGCAATGGATTTTTTAAAATTGTTTGCAGGGCAGGATGGGGAATGGTGGTGATTTTAAGGTGTCTGCCACACCCAGCAACAAAATAACCCAACAAATACGTACCCACAAAGGTACACTTTTAACTTGAAATTTGGTCATCATTTTATTATTGTTCACGTTTATTTGACATCATGTGCACCTTGAATTATTATGACTCTCTGGTCTTATGTAATAGAAAAGAACAGATACCACAAATTGTGTAAAATTCAAAAAATAATTTATTTCCCTAGAACACAAAGTGAAAATATAAAAAGAACTTATGATATTGCAAATTAAATCCCAAATAATCCTAGAATTACTAACACAAGTACTAATATTCAAAATACACTTTAGTGGTATTCCAAATAATTTCCAATGCTGGAGGTGTTGATATGTATCTTGTGGCTGGTAGTCTCTAATGTACTAATTTACCAATGGTCTGAATTGTATTGATGTGCAAAAAATCTTTTATTGACTCACTGTAATATAATCCAAGGTTTTGTTGTTGATCTCACTAAAATTCAAAGATAATGTCTCTTTCGAAGAATATTATAAAGCACATTATATTTCAAGAGAAGAATAAATTGAATTAAAAAATTTCACCAAAGTCAATTTACTGAACACAACAATGATTGAATCTGCTTCAAAATCTTACAGCACAAATAATTATTTTTTTCTAGATAAACAAGATTATAAAGTCCTATACTGGACTGAACTCACAATTAGCATTTTCTGAAAATGCTATGACTTAATGGTGTTTTTTTTTCTTCTTGAATGTTACTTGCCACATGTAGCAATAAAAACCAAATAAGAAAAAGATGTTTATTTCAATTTACATGCAGACCAACTGGTTTCCACCATTTTTTATTAAACAACTATAAGTATTATGCTATCGTCTGTTGGTCCATTCATCTGTTACTAATATTGTTTCAGCACAATAACTTATTAATTTATTTCCCTAGAACACAAAGTGAAAATATAAAAAGAACTTAAAGTATTGCAAATTAAATCCCAAATAATCCTAGAATTACTAACACAAGACCTAATAATCTAAATACACTTTAGTGGTCTTCCAAATAATTTCCAATGCTGGACCGAAGTAACAATTAGCATTTTCTGAAAATGCTATGACTTAATTTCTTTTTTCTTCTTTAATGTTACTTGCCACAGGTAGCAATGAAAATCAAATTATAAAAAGATGTTTATTTCAATTTACATGTTGACCAACTGGTTTCCACCATTTTTTTATTAAAGTGCTATAAGTATTATGATATCCTCTGTTGGTCCATTCATCTGTTACTAATACTGTTTCAGCACAATAACTTAAGTGTTTCACAATCAATGGTTACCACACATTGCAAATGGCTTCCATATGTGGTGAGGAAGAAGCCTCTTTCACATTCGAAAGGTTAATGGTAAAGGTCACTTGCTTACAAGCAATAGTATTAGTTCAACACCACAGACCTACACCAAACATTATGACTGCTTGCACTTGGGATAAGAAAGATGTCTATATTTTTATGATCCAGAGGTCAAAGTTACTGACTGAAAGAACAAAAATGATTTCTGCAAAATAGCTTTAGTTCTCCATTACATACATGGACCAATATTTGCAGTTTGCTTGTACCAAGGTAATCTGAGGTCAAAGGCTACTAACTTAGGTTAATGTGATTCAATGAGGCAAATGTTTCCATCAAAGTTTTTTAGTTCTTGAACGTCTACCTTCACATAAGTTTGTGCTTCACTTGTGCTATTGGTAAGAAGTCTATATATTTTGGGTGTTTTTACGAGTCTATGCACTTAAAATAAGTAACAAAAAAGAGTGAAGACAACAAGATTTGCAAAATTTAACAAATAATTTATTTCCCTGGAATACAAAGTTAAAAATGAGAAAAAATACCTATTGCAAATTAAATCCAAAAATAATCCAAGAATTAAAGACATAAGTATTTGTAATAAAAAGACCTGAATAAAACTCAGTTAAAGTCCTGAAGAGATTTAAAATAGAAGGCAATGATGTGTCTGTTGTGGTTTATGAAGTAATGATGTGTCAACAGGCTCTTGTTGAATCACAGAAATTTTATTCCAGGTTTGAATTCAGTATAAATTCCAATGAATGTCATTATCCAAGAATTTTATGAGAGCACTTTTGCATTTCCAGAGAAAGTAATCACTTAAATTCAATATTTTTAAGAATATAAAATTTAGCCCAAACTAGATACAACATAATACAACTTTAAGTACCAGATGTAAAAGCACGACTAGTAAAATTCTGACAGTCACAAGATAATATAGTTCTCTGTTTGACCTCAGGTCACATATTAGCATTTTCTAAAAACAACAATTGCCTAATGGAAAATAACTTTCTAGCATGATTTAATGAGCCTTGTTTACTTACAACACAATAGTCTATAAAATTCACTTTGATTTCTCCTAAACCCTGACCCAGATCAACATGTTTACCTAAATACTAATTTGATTAATTAGCTCATACACATACAGAATAATGAAGCTATTATTAGTTGTTTACATAAATGAAGTTAAAAAACAAGTCAATCAGGTCAAGCAGAAATGAACTAAATTTTGGGCAAGGTCAAGTCCAGCAAACAATGTTACCATACAATAACTTGTAATGAAATCAAAAAATTTAAAACTAACAGACAAATAATTAAATTAAATATACATAACAGTGTAAAGAGGTCTAATACTAAGGTCACTGTGGCTCAGTGAAATAGGATTTTTTTGCAAAATAACTTTGTAGAGTATGCTCCTTGACCAACCTCTGTGGATGGCATGCACTTAGGGTAGTAAATAAACCTTTAGGATTTGCTGTCTAAAGGTCAAGGATCAAGGTCATAGTAACTCTAATATGAAAATGGTTTCTTCACAGTAAATATGCTTCAAACTTGACCAAAGGTCCAGGTTAATGGGACCGATGGTAAATGTTCTTCAGAGTAAAAAATTCCATTCTAATTCATATTAAATGCAAAGTGGGTGTATATTATATGACATACTCTGTACTCTTTTGTTTGACACTGTTGAGGATGATCCTCAAGAATGTCCAAAAGTATAGAAGTGGCACAGAATAATGTCGATTTAGTAGATATGACCTCCATTGTGCAGTGCACACAGAAATTATAGATAATAATAATAATGAGGACTTTGTATAGCACCTAATCTTTAGAAGCTCTAAGCGCTTTACAACAATAGACAACACCTATAAGATAAAAAAAAAACATATAATGATATGATTACAAAACAAACACCATGAAATTAGAAAAACATTAAAAAAAACATGCTGAGAATATTTAAGGTAAGAAACATTATTAGGTCTTTAAGTTTGTTCTTGCATTTGAAATAAGTGAGTTTTGAGAGCACTCTTGAATTCGATCTCTTGTGTCTTTTTGTCTAAGTTCAGTGGGCAATTCATTCCACATTGCTGGGCCCTGGTATGCAAAAGAATGCTGTCCATATGACTTTGTTTTCATAGTGGGAATAATGAGTATACGATTTTCAGAAGAGGAGCGTAAGTATCTTGCTGGTGTGCACACATTGGTGAGGTTGGATAGGTATGTTGGACTAGAGTCCGACAGTGAAACATAGCACAGAGATCTAATTTTTTGTTTGATTCTGGATCGAATGGATAGCCAGTGTAGGGTACAGAGCAGCGGGGAGGTGTGCTCTGAATGTGGTACTCTAAGTATGATCCAAGCAGCTTTGTTTTATACTTTTTGAAGTTTCTGGAGCAGATATTGACATAAACCAGACAGAATTGAGTTACAATAGTCCAGTCTTGAAAGTACTAATGAACACACAAGTGTTTTAGTGGCATCAGCTGAAAGATATTTGCGAATGGAGCTGATGTGTCTCAGCTCAAGATATGCAGCCTTGCATATGTTCGTGACATGTTGGTGCAGTGTGAGAGTACTGTCCAGAGTAACACCTATGTTTTGTACTGATTGTGTGAATTTAATGTTGGTGTTGCTGATATTTATTGTTTGAAGTAAAGGATGTGAATGAGAAAGTCTTTGTGTTGTGATCAGAATGGCCTCAGTTTTATCATCATTCATCTGCAGCTTGTTACATGTCATCCATGATTTCACATCAGAAATGCACCCCTCTACACCTTGGATGGTAGCATCAACTTCAGTTGGGTGGCTAGATTTGTATATTTGGGTGTCATCAGCATACAATTGGTGAGACAATGGATGATGATCTATGACACTTGAGAGCGAGTGAGTGTACAGAATGAAGAGAACAGGTCCAAAAACAGGCCTCTGTGGAACACCACAACATAGATCAACTGGGCTGGAGTGTATTCCATTTGCAGATACAGTTTGTGTCCTGTTGACTAAGTAGGACTTGAACCATAGTAAGGCTGTATCATGAATGCCAAATACATGCTGGAGACGGTGAAGTAATATATCATGGTCTATTGTGTCAAATGCTGTAGACAAATCAAGGAGGGTGAGGACTGTAATCTTTCCGCTATCCAATGTAGAGAATGTCATTAACTACTTTTAGAAGAGTAGTTTCAGTACTGTGGCAAGGGTGATATGCAGATTGTACATTGCTTAAAAGACTGTTTGAATTTAGATGAGATACAAGCTGGGATAGAACAACCTTTTCTAAGATTTTTTATATGAATGGGAGATTCGAAAATGGGCGGTAGTTCTTTAAATCATTATGGTCTAGTGTTGGTTTCTTCAGCAGAGGCTTTACAATGGCAGTTTTGAAAAATGATGGGAATTCCCCGGATGAGAGAGAGGTATTAATAACTTCAGTTAGTGAAGGCAATACTGGATCTAAACAGTCAAGCAGCAGTGATGCTGGAATTGGATCAAGTTCACATGACTTTGGTGCACTCTTCGCCATGATTGTACGTACGAAATCCAGGTTCAAATGCTGCTAATGGTCACACTCAGATTCTGTATCCCAACTGTATGGTGACGATGAGTCAATTGAAATTGTGGTGTCAAGCTTATCTCTAATGGTTTGTACTTTGTCATGGAAGAAATTTGCACTTATGTCCTGAAGGTCGACTGGAGAGACAGAAGTTGGAAGTGGTGTAGATTTGTTCCTTGACATTAGCTTGTTAGTAATCTCAAGGAGCTCTTTGCAGCTGGAACTTTCCATGATCTTAGCAGAGTAGTGGGCTGATTTCGCTGCATGGACTATATTTGTGACATTCTTCTTAGCGGCTTCATAGATTTGCTTATGAATAGTGAGTCTGGTGGGAAGCCAAAGCCTCTCAGCTTTACGGTAGTCTCTTTACGGCTGGTCCCTAACACTGCTATACCATGGAAAACACTTTTGAATTGATACTCTGCAGTTGGTAGCTGGGGCATGTTTGTCAAGCAATGAATGCAGGCAGTTATTGAGTTGTTCTGCTGTAGGAGGTAAGCAAGTTGCTAGGTTAGCATGGATGTCATGCATTAGTTTGGTTATATTTATCATATGGAGGTTTCTCTTAGTAGCAGATAAAGGTAGAGGGTTAGGGACTGATACGTCAAGATGGCATATAATGCAGAGATGATCTGATGCAAGGTCATGGAATACCAGGGAGGACCGTAAAATGTTGTCATCAGGTCTGTGAAGAATCCAGTCTAAAATGTGACCATGTTTATGGGTGGGTTGGTTAACTGACTGTTTGAGGTTGAAAGCATTAATGGAATCTATGAGTTTTGATGAATTCGGGGTTTCAGGGACAGTCAAAGTGAAAGTTGAAATCTGCAAGAATAATCACGTTGCCACCTATCGAATTTCCATAGTCAAGGAGATTTGGAAACTGCTCCAAAAAGAGAGTCAGCCAGCTTGTTTTTTCTACTAGGAGGAGGGAGGTATAGGCAAAAAAATGGACTGACCTTTGCTCCAGTGTGAGTGTGGTTTGGACTAGTTCAAATGATGTGTGGTCGAAATTGAATGTTGTGGTGTGGTTAAGACGTTTGATGATGGAGTTCTTTGTGATGACAACATGCAATGATAAGAATGACAAGACTTTGTCAGCTGGTGATAATGGTACAGTACAAAGATTTTCCACAACAGAGGGATATGGCAATTTGACTGCTCAATATATTTGAGTATCCTCAAAAAAAAATGCCTATTCAGTTATCCAGGAAGTATTTTTTGGCCTAATTATTATTTTAGTACCAAGTAAGCATGCATGTATTTGAATTTCAACAAAATACTATTCAGTCTGGATTAATAAAAACAAACATATATAGACATTTTTCACACTAGTGAAGAGTGCATGTGTGTTTTGATGTGCACTTATAAATAGTTAATTTATCACAATGCAGTAAAAGTAATATAACATGTACAAGATCAAAAACCATATTACCTACATAAATATTTAAGGAAGGAAAGACTGAAAAAAGAAAAAGCAAGAGCAGAACAATATGTCAATGTAAAGTAGTGCTAATTTCTTGTTTACGAATATAAAATGCATTAGGGGAGTGAATTTTATGTCTTAAAATATCTCTTTTATTTGACATCTATGTATGCACTTATTTTGCTACAAAACTACTGGAAGACCATTGTGCACATACTTTTTTGGGTTTAAAAAATTAGGAATTTAGAGGATTTAATACACACTGGTTTACAATAGCACCATTGTTTCAATTTAGTGAGGTATGTTTTAATTATTTAACTTTTTGGTGAAATACTCAATTGCTTCATTATTTGATAATACATACCAGCATACATGTTATCTTTGAGTAATGGATTTGCTACCTGCCCCATCCAGATCAGTTGGGATGCCTCAGTGTAAAGTGTGCATACTTCTAATATACTTACTATCAACCAACATATACTGGTACACTGTACATACTTATAATGTACTTATTACTTACCAAAAAGCAATATTGTTTGTCCTAATTTTTCAAAATTTGTATAGGATACACCTATGCAACATCTGTACAAAGGGGCATGCTCTCCCCACACAGTACAGTATAGCTATATTGTTATTACCCTCAGGTTCTTGCAGCACCTTGTCTGGCAGCAATCCCAATCAAACAACCCGTCCAACACTCTAAAGTAATTATTGTTGAAGAGGGAAGGTTTTGTTCAAATTTGTTCCCATTTCATGGGGGAGGGGGGAATAAAAAGACCACACTGAAGATTCACGATGGCTTCATTATGGCACTACTGGAAGTTCTTAGACAAAATATAACAAGTTTAAACTAGAATATGAGAAATCATACACTCTGATGAAAGAAAACTTTTTGACTTAGGGATGAGGGTTTTTGCCCAAACATTAATGCCAATTTTATTCCCTTGCATGTGAAAATGAAAAGTATAAAAGATTTGTATGGGTCACAATGAGAGAGAGATTCAGAGGATCATGGGAGTTAAATTTGTGTCTGACACAAGAAATATTAATATGTCCTTACAGCAACAACTGTTAGTTCATACATTTTAGTCTGTTTCCAGAAATAGCTGCATTGAGAATTGCCTTCTACTGTTGAGATGCCCTGTTTATTGGTCCTCTTTATTTCATTAAAAATTGCACAACAAAGCAGGCATAAATGTTTCCTGGTTATGTAGTGTTTATTTAGTAGCAATGATCTATATAAATACAGGTTATATTCAGAATAAGCACATGATCAGTGATAACTCAAGGTCGTTGAGAATTATGCTGTCTCTGATATTAGGCATATCCACAACAAGCATGCAACAAAGGTCATCAAGTTTGACTGCAATGCTCAGTTTGAAATTATAGTCAGGTCACATATATAATTAATGATAGTTTCAGTCAGGGGCGCCTGCAGAATTATTTTTGATGGGGGTGGGGCAAACACGTGGTGGTCAGCTATTAAATTTTACAGATGTAGGCCAAAACATGTTATGCAGGGGCTCCCATGGGTACAATATCTTACCTGTGATAACAATGTATGATACAATTCATTTACTTCTCTTTATAAAATGTACTGAGATAATTATACTTTTGACAAACATTTGACCTGATTAAGATGGGGTCAATTAACATGGATTTAATTAATGACTGATAATCAGTGCACAACTTGATATATTTAATGATGGACAATATATGTACAACTTGACATGTTTAATGTTGGACAATGGGCGTACAAATTTACAACTATATTATTGGACAAATGGGTATACAACCTGACATGTTTAATGATGGATAATGGGTGTATAACTTGACATGTTTAGTAATGGCTAATGGGTTATAACTTGACATGTTTAGTAATGGCTAATGGGTGTACAACTTAACATGTTTAATGGTGGATAATGGGTGTACAACCTGATATCTTTAATGATGGATAATGAGTGTAAAACTTGACATCTTTAATGACGGATAATTGGTATACAACTTGACATGTTCAATGATGGGTGATGGGTATACAACTTGACATGTTTAATGATGAACATTGGGTGTACAACTTGACATGTTTAATGATGGCTAATGGGTGTATAACTTGACATGTTTAGTAATGGCTAATGGGTGGACAACTTGACATGTTTAATGGTGGATAAATGGTGTACAACTTGATATGTTTAATGGTGGATAATGTGTGTTTAACTTAACATGTTTAATGATGGATAATTGGTGTACAGTTTGACATGTTTAATAATGGATAATTGGTGTACAACTTGATGTATTTAATGATGGGTGATGGGTATACAACTTGACATGTTTAATGAGGGATAATGAGTGTAAAACTTGACATCTTTAATGATGGATAATTGGTATTCAACTTGAAATGTTTAATGATGGGTGATGGGTATACAACTTGACATGTTTAATGATGGGTGATTGGTGTACAACTTGACATGTTTAATGATGGGTGATGGGTGTATAACTTGACATGTTTAATGATGGGTGATGGGTGTACAACTTGACATGTTTAATGATGGGTGATGGGTATACAACTTGCCATGTTTAATGATGGACATTGGGTGTACAACTTGACATGTTTAGTAATGGCTAATGGGTGTACAACTTGACATGTTTAATGGTGGATAATTGGTGTACAACTTGATATGTTTAATGGTGGATAATGGGTGTACAACTTGACAAGTTTAATGATGGATAATTGATGTACAACTAGATATGTTTAATGATGGAAATTGGGTGTACAACTTGACATGTTTAATGATGGATAATTGGTGTACAGCTTGACATGTTTAATAATGGATAATTGGTGTACAACATGACATGTTGAATGATGGATAATGGGTGTATAACTTGAGCAGCAGGGAGGGCGAACAGACTCTAATTGGTTCACCTGTGTTTTCGCAAATTAAGACCTCCTGGGGGATCGCAAAAAATCGTTCAAAAAAATGCGCGATCGTCGGTGACGCGTTAAGAGCGTTGCCCTCCCTGCTGCTCAATTAAAATTTTTTCTAACCCGATTCGATACCGTATTCAAGGATCGTGTAAATTTATTGTTATAAATCCGTGTGGGGTTATTTTAGCACGACTAAAGAAATTTTTAAATTTAATTATATCCATATCATCACTACACTAAGTTTGATGAATATTTCGTAATGTGTGAGTATCAACTCCGTTAAAGACAGTAAGAATATTACAGTTATCTCTGATCACTTTAGAAATCTGTGTATACCGCTGGGTTACATAAATGACATCCGTTTTTTTATGTCTACCTCTGGAAAATATCCTAGCTGGATTTGATTGTCTATCCAACATTACATCATCGTAAATAACTAAATTGTTAATTGACCCGTCAATGGAATCGATACTTGGTGCTTCATTAATATCAGTAATAAATTCAACCACATCATCTCCGCTTAATGATTTTGCGCTTTCATTATAATCTTTTATTACGTCATAACAACGTTGATCGTCTACAGATGGAGCTACCAAATATAATTTATCCCATTTCATCCGTTTCATTATTAAATTAATTAACAACTGCGTTTTGCCACTTCCAGATGGACCTATAATAATCATACGAACAGAATTTGGTAGCGCTGCGTGATGCTTAACTGGTTCTCGTCGTTTTGTAGCAGAAAAGTCAGTGATTTCCATTAGAAAATATATAAAAAGAATATGGATTTATATTGTGTGAAATGTAGGCATGTACACCGACAAGTGATCTAACAACCATTACAACAAAAAATAATAGATCTGCGGTTACGTGCAAGTGTGAGCGATGCGGTACAAAGAAATTTGAATTTATTTCCACTGGCAAGTCAGGTGAAAAACCAAAACCAAAGTCAAAACCAAAATCAAAACCAAAATCAAAATCGAATAAAAAAAAAAAAAGCAACACGGAGGTGATATTGCAGCAAAATTAGGAAATCTACCCGGGACTCCGTGGGCTAAATACCCAGGAGAAAAATATCTTCCAGGATATAGTTACTGCGGCCCTGGAACCTGACTTGATATCAGACTTGATGACCAGGATCGACCAAAACCCGGAGAAGAACCAATAATGCTATTGATAAAGCGTGTCATGCTCATGATGTAGCTTATAAAAGTAAAAATCTACAAGATAGGCATCTCGCAGATGTGAAGTTAATTCACGCGTTAAATTCCATCACTGATAAATCTCTTAAGGAAAAATTAGCTAATTGGTTAATAAAATCCGCGATGAAAGGTAAATTAGCGCTAGGTGCTGGTAATTAATTATAATGGAGTCAATTTATTATTCCCCAAAAGGCTATTGGAGAGGTAGCGCAGCAATTAGTAAACTCGCTAAAGCAGTAAAAGTTACGCTAGTTACTGCTAAAAATTGGTTATCCAAACAGGCAATATGGCAAATTTATCAACCACCGCCTAAACAAATTCACTTTGTACATTTCAATGTCATTGTGCCAAATGAAGTTCACCAAGCTGATATATTATTTCTCCCACATGATACCATTAAAATCCGAAGACGTCAAAACACATACAAATACGCGTTAACTGTAGTTGATGTTGCAAGTAGAGACAAAGATGCGGAACCGTTAATGACTTAAACAGCATCTGAAGTATCCAGTGCTTTTGAACGAATTTATCAACGAGGTGGTCTACGATGGCCAAATCTATTACAAGTTGATCCTGGCAAAGAATTTCAGGGTGCAGTATCATCACTGATGAAACAACATAACGTCACCATCAGACGAGGGCATACTGAAATTCATCGTGATCAGGCAATTGTTGAACGATTTAATTGAACACTTGCTGAGCGGTTATTTGGATATCAATATGCGAAGATATTTATTCAAGATAAAAGATCACGCGAATGGGTCGCAAGATTGCCAAGCGTGATAGCTGCATTAAATAATGAAATTACTCGAACAACCAATATGAAACCTATTAATGCAATTACCAAAAAACATATACCCGTACGACGTGATTCTTCAGCACAACCAATACTGGGTGATGTTACTGTGAGATATTTATATGAAACAGGTGAACTTGAAGGTGGTAAAAAAAAGAGCGACTGATCCCATCTGGAGCATCACTACACAAAGATATCTAACATAACTAGATCTACTGGTAGACCAGCAATCTACAGGCTGGATTCAACTGCTCCTCAACGTGGGTTTACACGTGAGCAATTACAAGTAATTCCCGAGGATACACAATTACCACCCAAATCACTTAACTAGCACCATGACTTCGATTACACTCAAGACAGGTCAGCATCACATTTTCGCGTGTATGACCAAGATGATTATCTTTTCTATCTACGGTGAATTGTCTTGAATGTTTATCCGAATACTGCCACAACATTATACAATTACAGCTCGCACAGTTATTATTCTGCTGTTTTTTCAGTGTCATGATAAATTCAACATCAAGGTCAAATTCTCGATTATTTTTTGTCACTTTGTAACCAGTTAATTTTTTTCTGATTTTATCACTGTTGTTTTCATTATTAATTTCATAAGCCATTGACTCATCCAAGATAATCCTTCGCAGTTGAGATATTCTTCTGACTCTGGATACAGCCAAGTAAACTAAGTTTGACCACTCGATACGATCATCAATGATCCAAACAACTGTATCAGAGATAGTCAGTCCTTGAGATAAATGTATCGTCATTGCGTATCCTAGCGTCCACGGGGATTTATCAGCGCGCAGTGCATCTTCAACAACATTGACATCAACTGTGACAATATCATTCAGCACAAGATTCTGCTTTCCGCCTGACTGTCCTGGTATATCAACGTCGATATTCTGTAACCGCGTATCAGCTGGTCTATAACACAATGGCACTGGCAGTGTTGGGAATTTGTTCTTGTGTAATTGAAATAACTGCCGTTGAAGTGTGTCTCTGACTATCTTTCTACTTGCCACTATCAAATCGTTTGGTTTCCACGTTTTCCAAAAGTCGCTCAAGGAAGTTTCTGAAATCACCTTGCGCATAATTTCACATTGAATTTTATTCGGTTGTAGTCTGATTAATGTTTTAAATTCTTTTCATTCTGCATCGAGAGATCTATGATCATCAGTCACTACTTCGTAATAATCAACAAAATTCTTCAACCAATCGTGTGGAGATGGTCCAACAAACGGAGGTGGTTGACCGTGATCGCCGCACAATATCACAGCTGTATTTTTTGTTAATAACCAATCGAGAAATGTTTGCAATGTTTCTAACGGTACCGTACATATCTCATCCCAGATAATAACTTTTGGAATATATTTCTCCCCCATTCGATCTGAAGTCCACACACCACCGCTGTATTTGAGAAAGCTGTGATAAGTACTAGAATTGACTCCTCGTTGTTTCATCTCTCTGGCAAGTCTGTGTGTAGGTGTTAGCACAATCATATCCGAATTCTGTCGAAATAATTCGATTACTCGAGTTGTCTTACCAGAGCCACCCGCCCCGTTCAAATAAATGGTTTTGTGTCTGGATATTGGATCGTACACAGTTGGTGCATTTGACATTTCTGATAATTCTGATTTACAATAACTATCTTTAACCGCAATATCAGCGGATTCACAATAACAATGTAACATTTCCATTTTTACTCTCCATGAACTCCATGATTCGTCATTGCTTGTGAAACGAGCTAGTAATTCTGAATATTTTTTATCGATATAAAATGAATCCGTTGCAACTCTAACTGCAGTGTCAGGAAATCTATTTACTTGCGATAGTAAATTTTTAGAAACATAAGTGAGCATCGAAGATCTTAAATGGGTGTACTGAGGCGATTCTCCTTCGATGTAACTTACAATTGTGCCCAACTTTGTTCCGTCAGACAAGTAAGCATCTTCCCGATTACAAAGTATATCTCTGGCAGTGGCATCATTAATTATAAAATCTAATTCAGCATCATCCATAATCAATCGTGAGTGATGCCGTTTATGATCATATGCACCACCCTGAGTAAATTTACCGATTATTCTTCTACCAAGATCTTTTGCTGTTTGGGGCCCCGAGTGGCCGAGTGGTCTAATGCGCTCTCCGTTACGGATCACTGCCATCTCACCTCTGTCTGCGTAGGTTCGAGTCTCGGATTCGGCCAATGTGGATATGTGAGAAAGCTTGCCAGTAGCTTCTCGAGGGTCGGTGGTTCTTTCCGGGGTTTTCCCGGGTTCTTCCTCCACCATTAATACTGGCCGCCATGTATAGCCTATCGTGTGCTGAAAAATGGCGTTAAACCCGACAACAACAACAACAACTTTTGCTGTTTTTTCACTGTTGTTGAGTTTAATCTTACAAATATTAACAATGACATCCGCAGACAGGTCTGGATATTCTCGTGCACATTCTTCGAGACTGATACACTCCGGTGTTGGTAACCAAACCGAAGTTTGTTTTCGGTACGATATGATCGCTTCACTGACCGTCAACGATATCAGTATTTTACTGTCAAGCATATATCGTAATAACACTATTGGCGCCCAACGTTTCTCCGAAAAATGTCTGCCAAACCAAACATAACAAATCGGATGAAGATTCATAGTGAATTCAAACGACGTTACACGAGCAAATCCTATCAGATCAAAATCGGGTAATGGACCATTAATCGATACTCTTACCATCTCATGACAAGGATGACCAAACCTCTCAAAATATCCAGCACACTCACCCATCCCAAGAAAACTTCCAGGATAACACGCGGTCATGTCCACGGAAATCATCTCACCGATATTATACTTGGTGTTCCACAAACCTCCGTGTCCGTATTCGATACAACTGTCCTGGACATCTTCAAGGAACTCAGATATGGTTGGTCTCCATGAATTTCTTTCTCTCCGTTAGGTCTTACAAATTGATCATACTCGCCTTCTTCGGAACTTTTAAACATCCACACTGACACAGGGTCGTTTTTGCTTATTCGGCTGATAGTATCAAATATTCCATTCCAAAAGCTCTCTAATATCTCACAACACAATTTCGTGGAAATATTGTGACTGCATTGGTCCAAGCGTGAGAGTTATGGTCAATAATTTCAATTGGCGCTCCTCTTGATTTACTATCTGATTTATATAAAACCTCCCCCGTTAACGTTTTTACTATCATTGGAAAATTTAATTTACTTGATAACTCGGCAACATCGTTTATTGACGCTCCTGTGTCCTTAACCAATTCAGCCCATCTGTTTATTTTTTCACGTCGCAGATCAGTTAAACCGTTTCCATGCTTCGCATTTTTAAAATGTTCTATTACTCACTCGGCTACACAATTCAGCTTTGAAAATCTCATCGGGGTAAGATTATTTATGTTGGGGTTTTTTGTCGGATAAATTCCATAAATGACCGCTGTTACAGGATACGCTTGAGCATAATATGGTTTGTCATCTCCAGTCAGTATTCCTGGTTTGGAATCTTTACTTAATAGAGCGGTTTTTCCACCAGCAAGGACAGGGTCACATTTGTCACGGATAATCCAAGTATCATCATCCGAGCGCACAATAAACTTTATTCTGAAATGGTATTTGTGATTGAGGTAATCGATAATTGTTTTTGCTCGTGCATCGCTCATTGTAGCATCAATGACACCTTCGGTGTCGAGTATAATTTTGAATGTGGACCACACGTGAGATGCTCCATCATTGCGAAATTCGTTTTTGGCATCTCTGATAATATCAAACTGATCAGTCAGGGCTCGCCTTCGCGAATCAGGGGTTAGTCTGTCAAGATCAAATCTAGAAGCCTTTCTGGGTTTGATTGCAGATAATCTCTCAAACTCCTCCATATTATATTTAAGGCAACATTTAAATAAGAAATATATATATATATATATATATATATATATATATATATATATATATATATATATATATATATATATATATATATATATATATATATAATGAACCATTGCAGGTGGCTCAAAGTAGGGTCTATGACTGTCTGTAACAAATCATGCAAAAATGAATTCTTCGGAGAACATTCCCAAAGTATCCGAAAAGGGTGTTCAGGACCAAAACCATGTTTGCAATGTGGTGTTGGGGTCAGAGGTAAAACACAATTATGCGCGGGTTGTGGGGGTAAGCCATACCGCGAACTTAAAAGATATTATAACAACAACAAAAAAATGTTGTGTTGAGATGTGAGCGCGATTATATAACTAAGTTTTCAGACAAATATAAATTAGACAAATGACATTGTTATAATGAACCAAGAATTTGTCCGACACCATATCATCAAGAATTACGAAGCGAATCGTAATGGAATAGTTAGAAATTGCAGGTTGAAAAAAATAGTTGGTGATGTTAGTAATGCTGGTTATCTTAGCTTTACCGTTGGAAAGAAAAGATATCTGTTTTGTGTTTGAGGTATTTAATGGAGTGATCGAAGATGGTCTTGTGATCGATCATACAGATAAAAATAAACTTAATAACTCTCTTCAAAATTTACAAGCCATCTCACAGAGCGAAAATTCTGCACGAGGAGATACTGGTAAATTTAAGAGCATTACAAGGAAAGTTGTCAGATCTCTTAACATAAGCACCGGTGAGAAAAAAAATATTTCATTCGATGTATGCAGCTAGCAAGTATTTCGGTATTCACCAGATATCAGTCAAACGTGTTGCAGAAAATATAATCAAATCAACGTTTTCATATAAATTTAATAGCTGGATTTCATTTCGTTATGTAGATGCAGATAACGGAGATAGCTCTGTAACGGCTGTGTAAAAGTCAAATGATGCAGTTATCCCGAATCAAGGTCATTACCTGTAAATCAGCGAGCAGAACTATATATAGTTTTTTTTTACACAGCCAATTGTAACAGCAGTCTATTTTCACCTTGCGTTTGATTGTCAATCCAGGTAAATATTTCGTCAGGGAGATTGCACAACACATATCATTACCTGTAAAGGTGCATTATCCAGCGGCGGGCAGGACTGTGTACAGTTTTTCACAGCCAATTGTAACCGTCTTATTGTTTACACACTAGTAGCAGTCTATTTTCGTATTAACACTTCCGTGTTTGATTGTCAGTACAAATAAATATTATTTTCACAAAATCAGAACTTAAAATCTAGTTCAGCTTAAAATCTAGTTCAGAACTTAAAATCTATCTCAGAACAGAATTCAGCTGCAGCTGTGTCAAGTTACCTATATGATGTTTTTTAAATCTTATATCTTCAGATTGCGACCGTGGCACAGTGGTTAACTCAGCTGACTTTCGTCCCTGTGACTTATCACTGTCTTCGGATCGAATCTCGCCACGGACAAATTATGTCGACTCTACCGATTATTATTGGTTTTTTTAATATAGGTTGGGGGCCGCAGCAAAGGTCCTTCATGTACATATCCTCCTCCTCACGTTAAATTGTGGGGTGACGTTTTTCACCCCGGGATTTAATTCACAGGGGGAGGGTATGTACATGAAAACACAGACAGCCTTCTGAATACTCTAACATTTCGCCTCGCTTTCGCTTCGAGAATTCACTGGGGGTATGTCTGTGAATAACGCCCCCCAAAAATAAACAGTTGCCTTCGATGCAGAAAGCTCTACGTCACATGGGTCCCACAAAAACAAAACATTCAGAAAGAATGCGGCCAAAAAGAAACGGATCACGAAGAATGCCGAGAATCGACAAGAAACGATCTGTAAGACAAAAGTCTCCGAAGATAAAATCTTGGAACTTAAAGTCTGAAAGGATCTTCGTGGAGACACACAGGCCAGTGCAAGACCCATGATTGATAACCGCTCATCAAGAAACTGTTTATTTTTTCTTTTAAATTTATAATTATATAAATATGAACTACGAAAATATCAACCAAGTAATTGTTGCTATTAAAAAAATTACAAGAAAATAAAATTAATATATCTCATGACTTAAATCCTGAAAAAATCACGTCTGATTTTGAAACACTATATGAGGCTAAATTGGAAGGTCGGTATATTTTGCCTGCTCAGTATAAATTTATAAAGAGAATCCAGACAGCGTTATATAAATCACTGGCCACAATACAAGAACAGCAGCTAGATGAATTTGTCTCTCTGTTCTGTGCAATAGAAAAAATCAGGTTAGTGTTATCCCAAGAGTACGAGGCCAAGAAGGTAATTAGTACGCGTGTAAGACAGCTGAAAAAAATTATATCAGATCGTGAGTTAGATCCCCTTGATGAACTCAAGGACGAAACTACTGGGAAATGAAGTCAGGTATGTGGAAATGAAATCGAAAGTAGAAGTCTCGTACTGACAGAAAAAAAAAATAGTTTACCCGCATTTTTTTTACCCACATTAATCTGACCTGCATCAATCAATCTGATACAGATTTTTTTCAATCCGATAAGTTATTTTCACTTGTATCATCTGCATCTGGATTTGGATCAGTTTGATCCACAGGGTTAAATAATATTTCCTTACGCTGACTAAGTGTAATACACGAGTGCGCGTAATTTAAAATCTGATCTCTGTCACATGTGATCAGGCAAATACGTTTTTGCTGCAGCTCATCTAACTGTTCCTGCGTTAATAAAAAGTCTTCATTACCAAACATATCAATAAACAAATCAGCTGTACTGACCGAGGACTGCATAAACACCTCCTTGATGTATTTTTCAAGTGCTTGCTTGTCGTGAATAAAAACCTTCACATGCTGGTACATATATGATACTCGTTTGATTAATTAGAAATCAAAGTCTGTCAGGAATAAAATTCTTCACAGGTATATTTTTATTTTACTGAATTTATGCAGCGGTTGATTTTTATGATTCTGAAAGTATATTACCCTGCGGAATTGAGAAATTTGACAGTTTTTCAGTAAAAATTCCCTGTCAGATAATCATCAAAAAATTTTATGTTTCATGGAAAATGGATGATTTTTCATGACCATACTGGGGTAATTGCCTTTCAGAATCAGTAAAATGGATGATTTTGTTGACCATGCTGGGGTAATTGCCGTACGGAATTGAGGAATTTGGCAGTTTTTCAGTAAAAAATCCCCGTCAGAAAATCAATATTATCAAAATTTTATTATTATAAGAAATTTTATGTTTCATGGAAAATTGTTGATTTTTCATGACCATGCTGGGGTAAATGCTTTTTGGAATTGAGAAATTTGACAATTTTTCAGCAAAAAATAAATTTCTTAAGATTGAAAATCTCTAGGATTTCACAAGCAAATTAATGTACAGAGTTTCGTGTTTTAAATCCAGAAGGTGGTTAGATTGGTCTGTTAGTTTGAAATTTATTCTTGATAACAGTGGATTATAACACTGCAGATAAACCTGATTGATCGGCTCTTGCACAATCAAATATCCAGGTGGGTCTTTCGAGGTGAATGAATAAAGAACAAATCCTTGCTGGGCTTGATTTGATACTGTTGTGTCCGTGCTGTAGCTGCCATCGATTACATCACACACAAGACTGACCGCGACCGCATTGGTTATATTTACGATATCCGGGGATACATGTCGGCCTATCCCTTCCGGGTCATTGTTGTGCCGGAGAATAGTTGCTGATGGTAGTGTTCTTCTCCACGCAGCAAGTATGTCAGGAAAGAACTCATCAATGAGATCGTTGACGGATTTTTTAGTTCGTCTGGGTTATATCCGGGAAATTAAAAATTTGGCAGTGTAGCTTCTGTCAGCGCGTATGCAGTTAAAAATTGTTGCTTAGATGTACTCCTCTCGGTAATTATTGCTCCAAGTAATCGCCGGTGAATGCATTCCATGTCGGAAACAAGCTGATTTAATACTTCCACACGTTTAATGATTTCGCTGCGTGAGTTATCAAAAAGATGTTCTTGGAAACTTTGCCGTAGTCGTTGCAGTTGTGTTTTATGTAATTGATTAATACTTTTAAAATGCTCAGTGATTTGACTTAAAGTAATACCAATACTTGATTCTCCAGCTTGACGTTTTTCAGAAACAAACTCCCATTCCATATCATCCTTGTCGCAAAAATTAAATTTGTCATCCAATTTCGCTTGCTTCATACGATCCATCGCCGTCTTGTACAATGGTTCCAGATCGTAATACGAAGTTGTATCCGTGATATAATCAGACGTTTTCGGTTCTGGTGGTATCGGTGGTGTTGGTGGAATTTCAGGCCATCCTAACACTGTTCTGATCGAACTCTGATATATATCTACGGCGTAGTCTGGGGCGCTTATTTCAATCGCAGAAGACAGGGATGGTTGATGAACAGTTACTGTTATCTTGGATTCTTTTCGGGTGATATTTTTTATCCGTGGCTGTAATTCCTCATTGATGTCTTCGATTTGATAAGACCCGGTTGGTATCCCAATGACATCCCAGTCGGGAGTACCATCTTCTTTATTTTTATGTGCAAACACGAACGAATTATTCGCTGGTAATCCACCGAACGATTTTGATCTGATATTGGGCCAACTGTGATATACTCGTAATTGTGCTAGTGCGATTTCTTTTACGGGAATCGCAGTTGGAAAATTAATACTAAATTCAGGGTTAGTCGAACTTACCGTTGTCATCGAAATTCTTCTCGGGGTTGTATTTTCGACTATCTGTTGAAGTAATTCCGTCATTATTTATTTTTGTTGTCTTTAAATAGCGGGTGCAGTCTTCGTATATCTTAACCATTAACGCGAATTCGGAATCTGATATTGTTGCATCATCAATGCTTGATTATATCAACGACGATAATTTTGAGTATGCGACTGTGGCTGTGTTTAGTTGCATGACGTAATCGTGGTATTTTGTGCTCGTGCACGAGGATATTTTTTTCGCGATTACATTAAAAACCCCTGCGATGACAGTTGATGAAGAGACGATTGTTGCTACGATTGTTACTGGTGTTAGCGCTGATAATGCTACTCCGGTGGATGCAACTAACGCGGATACCGAGTACACTAATGCATCCAGGATAACCGCTCGTCATTTATATTTTTTTTACCTTTAGGTTGTATTTGTTGATGAGGGTTTTTAACTCTGATTGCCATTCGCGCACTTGATCATATCTATATTGTTGCGCATCCAATGTTGTTGTTGACTTCGTCAAGAGGGTCATTTATTATCTTACGCAGTAACCAGTTCAGGTGTTTCAGCTTCGAATTCCAAACACCACCAGTAAGATGTTGAGTTTAATGTATTATCGACGGCTTCCAATATAAATATTTCTTCGGTTCCTTTATTTAATATTACAGTGACAACCCCGGAAAACCTGTCGGTGAAATGTCGCTAGGGATAATTTGTGAAAATCTCAAACTCCTCCTTGGAAAACACAGACAGTCTGTGCACACCAGTGACTGCTGCGGTATATTTGATATTATTTTCCGGGGTCCATGTTGCTTTTCCGGATGATATCGTGTATACCATGTTTTTAATCTGCGCAGGGATAACCCCAGATGGAATTTTAATGAGATTAGATTTATTAACGATATCAGGAATTCCACTTATAACATCCTCAAGTGTTTTTCTGACTGTGTCCAGGCTATTTTGAGAGTTTCTACGAAATTTTGAAAACACAATTACGTGATCCCTATGCTCGCTCTGCAACGTGGATAATTTATGGTTAATGGTGCCGTGGTTAATGTCTACATATCTTTTTGTCACTGCATCTTCGGGAGATGTTGGATCCACTAACGCTATTATCTTGTTCCCGTTCATGTTGAGCTCACCTGTCATTGTGTCACCGGTATTTTTTAGGCGATTAGTTACACTTGCTGACATTTGATCTCTGATGGTTGTAAACGACATACTTGAGTCTCTGATTTTTCCGCTGTCAGTAAACACAGGAATGTTATCCGGGACAGCTCCAAGAACCCTGCGAACTATGTCATTCCATTTGATATTGCTGATTTTTAGTTTTCCGTATTGGTCCTGAAAAATAACAACCTCATCTGGGTCTATTCCGATCAGGCTTAAAAGATTATCAATTTCATCTTTGGTCGCATATTTTGATAAATCTATATCAGTGAGTTTCACTTTTCTGTTGAGAAGAGATATTCCATAAATATCAACCATTATTTGATAGGAAACTGTTTAAATTGACCCGCGGTATACTCATGCACGACTTTATGAGGCGGTTTGGTTCATTTTGATATCGCGGTGAGAACATTTAATACCTCACGGCCACATATAGGTGGATCGGTCAGTGTTTGTGTTGGTAGCGTTGAGTACCAAACTGGAATTGGAGTTGGAGTACTTCGTACTCTGTGCACATATTTCAGGAATTCAACTGGCGGTGCTAACCCATACGAATCGAAATAGATAATTCCACGTGGATCGATCGCGTAAGCAACCCAGTGAGTTCCTGGACCGTTACTGTTATCGAGATTAATAATTCCGGTTTCTGGATTATTTGGTTTTGTGGTAATTGATCTCGCATAAAGACGCCTTTGAATTTTTGTATACTTAATTGTTTAGCAGCATCGAGCAAATCAAAATTTGACATCGGTGAAAACACTTTATGTTTTATCAGAACCGTTTTGGGTACCATGAAGGCGGAGTTCCTGGAAGTATGAGACCTCGTCCTTTTTTGTATCCTTTTCCAGTTGCTTTTTTTAAATGCCATTTCAGCAGCTGTTCCAACAGCTCCCAACGCGGCTGCTTTAGCGACAGCTGGGGCAGCAGCAGCTATCAGCGCTGGTATTGCTGCGAGAAGTGGAAATATACCACCTGATTTAATCATATCCTTGATAGCTTTTGGAGCGAAATCAAGTTGAACTCCGGTTATTGCTTGCTTCGCTTGCTTTATTGAAATGTTTTAGTTGGGTTTTAGTCAGCGATAACCTGTTTGGACCGCCGCCAGAGATTTGATCGTTTTTTAGTGTTATCGCCGCCCCACATACTTTTGCGTTTTTCGATTATAACTTCTTTACCTGACCAGAAGTCAAAGCGACATTAACGTGACTATATGACATTTTATAATAAACGCGATTGATCTAATTGTCTTTGAAAACTACATGTTTTCCACTGGTGCATCAACGAGTCTCATTCGGCCACTGATACCTTCAAGTAACATTGCCTTATTGCTAAGTATGACCGCGATTGCTTTGCAGGGATCATAAACAACTGGCGGACCAGCCGCGATTTGGGGTAGGGCGCCGATATGAGCTCGAAAGTATATATCAACGACAGACTGCTTGGATAAATCGAGAGGCTCCAACGGGAAGTAATAAATCGGATATAGATTTGTAAAATCAAACTGTGATATCTGCGTCCCATTATATATATTTGTATTACGCGCCAAGAACGTCAGCCAGCGATGATAGGCACGCGCTACATGATTTTGTTCAAAATTTAGTGATATATTTTCGGATGGTTCTTGTTGCCCATTTATTCTCAACGAGATATCAGTAACACCAAGTTTGTCAAATATCATATGAGATCGTTTTTGGTTATCTTCCCGGCTTTTACCCTGCATCGCAATAAAAATTTGTCGTGGCGCAGAAATACCCTGTTGTGATGCTATATGCCAAGTAAACAAACCCGCGGAAGAAATTTGAGCGGAATTTGTGGTTACTGTTAACCACGATAACAATGATTTACCACATTGATTCATAAAAGAAAGTAATCGCGGTTCTTCCGTGATCGATGGAGTTAATACCGGCATCCACAATGAAAGTTTTGATATCTCTACTTTGCCAGCAAGAAGAACGTCATCATTAGGATCAGCAGCAACAACACCAACTCCTCGCCAGATCGCATTATTATCACTTTCTTTTCTGTAAAGCACAACTGTGTTTTTAACTCCAAAGATAACCCTTCTAAAATCTCTGCAAAATCCAAAGATATGGGTTAGTGGAATCGCACACGAAAAATTTCTACCGGCTCCTGACAACATTCCTCGGCGTGTTGCAAATCCCATGTTGTAGGTCGGCGCAATATCTTTTATGATTTCAAACGCAGCACCTGGTCTAGCTTCACGGTCTGGGTGGTCAGCTTCGTGCTGATTATCAACCGATGTAGCTTGTGGCGTAAGTAACTTGGTATATTGAAAATGGTTGGTGTTATCGGTAGTATCAGTAGTGAAGGGGGATACCCTACGTACAATGGGAATTAGCATTACAGAACCCCTTGGGACAATCTACGTACAATGGAAATTTAACATGGCGAAAAATCGTGGGTCAATCTACGTACAAGGGGAATTAACATGGGAATAAATCGTGGGACAATCTACGTACAAGGGGAATTTAACATGGGAATAAATCGTGGGTCACTTTACGTACAAGGGGAATTTAACATGGGATTTTTTTTTTTTTTTAAATTTTAAAAAAAGGGGTAGGCAATGGAAAGGCTATCTCTTTTCGAGATATATGGCTGGCCCTGAAAAGGGCCTTTGGGTTTCTTCTAACACTTCCACTTCTTCAACCATCTTCTCAATTTTGTCACTATTCCTGTCTTCTTTTTCTCCTTTTCCGGCATCCAGTCCGGGTGACCCATGGCTCGGAACTTGGCCTGTATTTTCATCCAGTTGTTATTCAGTTGGTCGAATTCTAATTTCTTCTTCTTATTCTGTTCTTCCTTTCTTTCTTTAGTCCACCTTTCCTTTATCTTCTCTACTTCTTGGGTCAGCACTCGTTTCATAAGTTCCTCGGCTTTTATAAGTTGGTCAACACCCCATTTCACAAATGACCACTCACTCCATACTAATATATCTTGTAGGAAGCATCTTACTAATCTTGTATTATCCAGAGCTTCCTTTAAGCTACCTACTCTTACATAGGGAGGGTTAATGAATCCTCTTATTTTCTTCACTTCTTCTTCCAACATACCGTCAAGGAGATCCATAGCTAGTTTCAGACTCCTCACTTGTCTTGTCACAAAATCCCTTGTAACTGGATATTTCCATTCCTTTTCTACTCTTTCCACAACATATACTCCATCAACTATCCAAAAATAACTGTGTTTCAAGTTGTTGAACAGGTCAGATACAGCTACCATTTTCTTTCCGTTATTCCGTAGAACGGTGCGAACGACTAACACTGTGGGTTCTTATAGTGAAAGTGCGGACGTGAAGGAAAACATCCCCCTAATAACATAAATTTGATCTTACCTAGATCATGACTAACATCGCGCGTACGTGAAGGAAAACATCCCCTTACTTTTTCATTTCATATAATATAAACCTCAACTATACTCTCTACATACGCTAAGAATCAATAAATAAACCCATAATCTACTATTCACACAAACTTACTTCATCATTTACAAACACAAACACACAAATTTACTTCAACATTTACAAACACAAACACACAATCACATACACTTCCACTATTAATAAAGAGTTAGTGTTTATATTCACACTACTCTACCTACACACATTGGCAAATCGATCGTTATTTCTTTTCTAGAGTATTGGGTAGCCCTGAAAAGGGCTGTTTTGTTTGGAACTTCATGGACACCCGGTTAATGGTGGCACCTTCCAGGCCTGGCACCACATACACATCTTATCCCCCAGTTACTTTTTACCTTTTGGGGGGAGAGAGCAGAGGCAGGATATGTCGCTTCAGAATCCCAATTTTCGCTCTCTGGGATTTTGAAATTTCTTCTCTCCTTTTCCTCCTCCTCCTCTTCTTTGTTTCTTCTTTCCTCTTTATATCTTCTTTCTTCTTCTTTGTTTCTTCTTTCCTCCTCTCTTATCCTTCCCTCCTCGACAATGGCTTCCGCGGCCAGTTCATTTAATATGCGCCTGGCATATTCCAGATGCACATGAAGCTCCAACAGTTTCTCCAGTCTCGTGTTCATTTTTGGTGTTGATCAATCAACAAGGGTAGCTGGACTGCCGAACGAGTTTCAATTTATACTGAAAGCGCGGACGTGAAGGAAAACATCCCCCTAATAACATAAAATTCATCTTACCTACATCATGACCAAAAAAACAACAACAACGCTCTGACCTAAAAGAAACACTCACTTTTTTATGCTACCCATTACTATTTTAAAATTTTTTATAAATCACTTCAATTCACTATCCACATACGCAAAGCAATCCAATCTAACCCCAAATATACACCTCAAACACTAAGAAAAGATATCATTTTAATCTACTATCTCCACCAACCTACTTTATCACTTACTAACTCAAACACACCAACACATACCCTCACATTTTTTAAAAGAGTTAGTGTTTATTTTCACACTACTCTACCTACACACACATTGGCAAATCGATCGTTATTTCTTTTCTAGAGTATTGGGTAGCCCTGAAAAGGGCTGTTTTTTTGTTTTGCTATGGCATTCTTTTTTAGTTTCTAAGAATGCGATGTCCTCTGAGGATAGACTTTCTGGCGATAGGTCTGCTTCTTCGGAAAGAGAAGAAGAACTCTTTGGTGTCGATACGACAATCGACAAAGCCTCTCTCAGGTTCAGGTTGCTGCCGTTGTTGCTGTTGTTGCTGCTGTTGCTGCTGTCTCTGAAGTCTGTACTTCTCTGTCCATTCTTCTTTTTCCCTGTTCACTTCTTCTCTGAAGAGCTCTTCTATCAGGTCTTCAGTGATTTTTAGCATTCTCACATTGTCTATTTCTTCTGGCTTTGGTATCAGACTGTGTCTGACCCTATGCAAATTCACGAAGGCTTCGTTGAGCTTAGCTAGTTTGGAGCACATCTTCTTAGGAGGATGAGTCGACAATGGATGGTTAGACTGGAAATAACCCGGTTCTTAAAGTCAAAGCGCGGACGTGAAGGAAAACATCCCCCACACGGTTTTCGAGCCGCAACGTTTAGTGAGTGTCATGAGAGGGATAGTAAGAAATGAAAGAGCATCAATCCAACATTCTTATAGCTAAACAAACCACAAAGGCATTTTTTTCAAAACACAACATTTTTTTATTAAAAAATCACTTAACACTAAACAACAACTCTAACATTTTTAACAATAATAATAATAACATCAAACAATTTTTTTCAAATCACTAACATTTTTTTCTCAATAGACAATCTACTTTAAACAAGGCTGACAACGTTGTGAATGAAATCGTGATTTCCACTGTTGGAAATCATTAGGCCATTGATGGACACTACGTTTCCTAGCTTGAGACAAAAGATAAGCATAATGGTCACAAAACCATCGATCTACTTTCACATCGTTTCTAGCAGAAGAACGAGGATCAAAATGAGTCACTAAATGTTCTAAGGAATAGCCCAGGCTGCGATGATGCAGAAAATACACACAGTACTGTCCACACACCAAGGAATCTGTGCCTTGTAATTTCACATTATTGAATCGGGTGGTTTGAGCATTTCTTTTCATAAAGTCAATGATATCGTCTTCCAAAGGGGGCAATCCGTACGAATCGAAATATTCCACACATCCTTCTTGAGGAAAGTAGACGGCTACCCAGTGGGTTCCTGGGAGATGACTGTCGTCCGTGTTGATCACGTAAGCTTGATGGTCTTTAGGTTTGCGATGAGGGAGTTCATCTTTAGCACAGACGACAGGATTCCAAGAAGCCGTATACGAACTGTGGTTCAAAAGGTAATAAAGTTCCCAGGTATCCATTGTTTTGTGGGTTTTTTTCTTCTTCACAGGTAATAATACGTCGTCAATTCGATCCTGACGTTTTGCTTGAAAATGTCTGACGAATAAACGGTTATTCGTTCTGTTTCCTCACTCTGATTCAGGAGAGCTTCGATACGATGGATCTCTTGAGTGGTTAATGGTGGACAAGAATGTTCACGCAAGTCTTTATACCACTGGTGCAACACGTCTTTGTTCGAGATGAGACTCCAAGCTTCGTCCAGATACTCGTCCAATTTTTCTTCTTGACTTAACATTAGGCATTTATCGTGTTGAATTTGACTGGGATGATCGTTTTGACATCCATATCAATTTTTCTTGATCAATTCCGTCATTTTGTCGACCAAGTGTTTGGCAAAACAGGAGACTAAATGGGCTTCTTGTTCTGGCCATCTCGACTTCATTATGATATCTTCTTCGTCTTTGTCTTGAGATTCTTCTTTTTCCACGGTCTCCTCACATTCCATGTCCAAAGTTTCTCCACTAGGTAAAGAGGGATAACAGTCTTCCATGGCTTTCTAATAATCTAGAATGACTTCTCTCAAACTGTTGATTTCTATGGTATTATCGAATTCGGTATACAGGATGACGTTCACTGTCACTGGTAGTTCTTTTGCAAACTGAAGTTCCACACGAATCTGGCCAGATTTTATAGGGTGGAAATGTCCCTCGTCGCTGCCTTGGTCTGGAGTGAAATCGAAAGCCCACAAAGCATAGCCTCCGTCATAATCGTCGTACTCAATGCCGTGACTGGTGTTCGTTCCTAACTGGCCGGTGGCTTCGTACAGGGACAAGTACGATCTCAAGTAATTTTTGTTGGTAAAGTCAGGTTCAAAAGGTCGGGTACACAAGGTCTTGCCATCGCGACTGACTTCAATTTTCTTCACGTCGAAGTGTTGAAAGTTGAAAGGATTTTCTTTGATGGCTCCTTTGAAGGCTGAATTCGAGACCATACCAAGGATTAAACGCTTGGGTAACTGTCCTTGAAACAGATGATCTTCGATCATAGAATGCTGTCCCCTGGGAATGGTGAACGTTTTCACTTCCACACGTCGTATGGGATACTTAGCAGTCGTTCTGCTCAACGTTTGACTGATGTCGTTACCTACTTTGGGTAACACTTCTACGCGTCGTACGTAGAGTTTGGCCTCTAAAATTGTGCTTTTAGGACCCTTAGTAGCATCATCAGTCTGCAAATGGAAATCGGTACTGCTGCGATTCAGTCTCAAGCGAACATTGACCCCGTTCAGCAAATATTTTTCTTGCAACCACATGTCCAAATGCAAACGATCCATCAGTTCTAAACTTTTCTTGTTTAAGATTTTCTCTTCTCTTGCCTCAAAGCCGGAATTGCTTGGATCCACTTTGTCGAACTTCTCCACTGTGTCAGATTCCCACAGCACACAGGCATTGAGATGAGTATCCTTGGCATCTATTCCGTACGTCAAGAGATTTTCCAGGTAGGCACGGTAAGGGTATGTATCCATGCTGCTGCTGACTAGTTTGTTATTCAAGTACAAATCCACTGAGCTAAACAAGGAATGCATGAAATTGTTGACGGGAGCTATATTATCATCGTCTTCTACTCCTTTATCATCCTTTTTTAGAACTTGGACTTTCAAGTACAAGTAACTGCTATTCAGATCGATGAAATCTTCGGGCTGTCCTTTGATTTCAAACTCGATGGGAGCGGAATCGGTCAGTGAGGAGACGGGGTGAAATTTCACTCACTGGGATTCTTGCATGGTCATCATGGTGGGGGGCATGGCAAACAAATCCAGTTCCGTCTTGGAACAAGCGCAAGACTCTCGGTGCATCATTTTTTTCCTGTGTTTCAATAATCGAAAACGTCTAAGTCTCGAACGGTTCTTCTTTTCTTAGCCTTTCTAGCTTGAAGTCTAGTGAAAGGGTGTTTTCTTCGTCGTCTCTTTCTGCCTTGTCCTTGCTGAATGCCTGATTCGGTAGCGTGCAGGGCATTTATAGGTGTGTCTCGTCGGCCCAAAATGTCTTTGCCCGTTTGCAGCAAGACATTTTTACCAGCCCTCATGAAGGCTTCTTTAGGGTTTTGTTTGTCGATGATGACATTTTGGAGAAATTCTTTGCCTTGCGTTAGTGCCGCATCTTTCAAGGCGTGCAATCCGCGTGTCACCATCGGTTTCAACACCGGGGCCACCGAACGAAAGGCCGATTTTAACATGTCTCCTAAACCGTGTCCTCGCTGTCGAGCAACCCCTTGGTACACTGGATACATGACTTACGAGTCGTGAGAGAACCGTTTTCGAAAATGGAGTTTCACCGTGACTTTTCCTTTGGTGAATGGAATATTTTGTCCTAAATCTCCTTTTATAGTAATGTTGACTGTGTCCAAATACGACTTGCTGACGGGCAAATAGTGAGGATGGACAAATTCGCGGTGGACGTGGTAAGTGTTTCCACCTTCCTCGTCAGCGAGCGTGGCAGAATCCACTTTGAAAGGAATGACACGCAGTAACGGCACGGAGGTGTGTCCCACAACGTTGTATTCCACCACATCGGAATACACAAAGATCAAATTCAGTCCTTGGTTCAGTTCTACCAGGGTACGAAAATACTGGGCAAAAGTCGTGTTGTCGTGAATGACTGGTAATTCGTTTTTCTTGAGCATGGCCATTCTCATGTTCATGTCTCCGCCCAACATGTCAAACAATTCAGGACAAAATAAAATGGTCACGATTTTACTCTGCTCAAATTTCATCAAGAAGCGACGAGCTACTTTGTGGTACTCCATGGTGACACTTTTGTTCTTGATCTGCTCAAAAGCTTTCCCAAACACGCCATTAAACTTGGAGGCTATGGCGCTGACCAAATGATGACCACTGAAATAATAGCCTGGGAGAATGGACAAGTGGTAGGTCCACTTTTGAGTTTTCTCATTATAGGTTTTTTTAACGTCAGATGGTATGGGTCTCTTATCCAATTCCTGTTGCAATGGCACGTCATGAACTTCCACATCAAATTTATTTTGCTGGGGAAGGACATTGAGGACTTGGGTCGGGTGAATCATTTCCACTAAAGCCACTTCCCAATGGGCTTCGTGATCTAAGGGGATGGCCTGAGGTAATTTAGCCGTGTAACAGCACAACGTGTTGTGGGGAAACACCTCCATGGAACTGTCACTGGGTAAGGTTAAGTAAAATTGGTTTTGGTGACTCATAATTCCAGAGTTCTGTGGCTGTCCGAGGGGATATTACTGGACGTCAGAGGCGTGTCTCCGCCCAAAATGGGGTTCTGGTTGTGGTTGTTGGAGTGGTGACTGGCACTGGCACTGGACACAACGTTTCCGTTCGAGGAGAATTTCAGGGAGGGATTAGGAAGCAGGTAACCGATGCAACTGCTCAATAAAATGGTCCACAATTGTTTGTCTCCTTGTTGCAAACTCAAATTGGCAATGGCTGCCCCGATGACACAATACACCACGAAGATTTGGCAGAAAAAGACGATTTGCGTTTTAGGCACACGTTCTCCACACCACACCCACAAGGGTTGTTTTTGTAAATCTTGCACAGAAGAACTAGGGGAAGAAGGAGTGGTCGACGTAGCTGCGTCTGCTGAGTGAAAGGGCATGATGGTCACTTCTTCTTTTTATAGTCGATGACTTGCGAAGCGTCGATCCAAGAATCGAAACTGGGTGGATATCCTTTCCAACGTACTTTGACTTCTTTGACACGTCGTTTACCCACTTTACGGGTTCTGCGTTCGAGAATGCTTTCGATGTCGTACACGTCGTCTTCTTTTTTGGTGACACGTTGTAACTCGGGCAAATAAAACGTTCCTTTGAGTACTTCTCCGTTCATGTCTTCCAATTTATAGACGGCAGGATGACGGCCATGCACTCGTCCAGTGACGCGAAACAATTCGGTGGTCCAGTTAGGTAAGTAACCTTTGTCGAAAGTGCGTTTGGTTTTGCCAATGCGCACCCAATCTCCTACGACCAACATTCCACTTTTCTTGGGGACAGCCCTCGTCGGGGACGTACCGAACAGGCGCTCAAACACCAGCACTTCGTTGTCGGGAGTCACGTCTTGCGGGGCACGTCCGATGCTTCGATGGTAAGATTGGTTGTACGCTTGCACCAGGTGCGGTAAGATGTCGATGTACTTCAGAGTGTGGTGATGCGTAAAATATTTCCACATGCGTTCTTTCAAAGTACGTTGAAAACGTTCCACGATGCTGGCTTTGGTTTCGGGATTCTCGGTGGTAAAAAAACGAATGTCACGTTTCTTTAATTCTTTTTGGAAAGCTTGGTTTAGAAATTAGGTGCCTTTGTCCGTTTGCCATCGAAGAGGGTGACGACCGCTTTGTTTCAGCACCCGTTGTAAGGCTCGCACTAACTCGCTGCTCGATTTGGAAGTCAAGGGCACGACCCAGGCAAATTTGGAAAAGACGTCGATGACACAAAACAAATATTTGTAGCCACGATTGTAGCTGGCCAAATGAGAGACATCGGCTAAATCGGCTTGCCATTGATGATCGATGCCTTCCACTCGGGTGCGACTTCTGGCAAACTTGCGTCGAATGGGTTTGTGTAAAGTGTAGGTAGCTTGTTCTTGTAACCATCGTTGCACTTGAGGTAAACGGAGACTTTTCAGTCGCGTTTTGGCAGCACGATACAATTTTTGAACTCCTGCGTAACCTGCAGGATGGGAGGGATCGTAGTAAATGCTGGCTAAGACTTTTTCCATTTTTTGTGTTGGTTGGTGTGTTAATAAGACACCCGCTCTTGGAGGATGCTACTCTTTTTCTCTTGGGGTATTTTCTTGGATTGCAATGCTTTGCGTGTGCGACCGGCAATAGGTGTCGAAGAGGAGGAGGATGTCTGAGTGGGGGATATCGGTTCTTGTTTCACTTCTGTCTTCACTTCTGTCTTCACTTTCTTTTTCTCTTGTGATGAAGAAGGGGTGGCCATCATCTTTTTAATCGATCCAATTCTGGAAGTAGGTGGTGTTGTTAACTTGCGTACTTTTTCTGGTGGAGTTTGAAACCCTTCTTCTTCTTCTTTTCCTTTTTCTGTCTTGGTCACTGGTACTGGTACTGGTGATGGTGCTGGACTTTTCATCAAGGTCTTAAAATCTTTCAGAGTGGGTAGAGCGGTTTCGTCTAAAGCTTTCTGGTGAAAGAGTTGCAGTCGTTGCAAGAGTTGACCGTACTTTTGCGATTTTTCTGTTTCGGACAAATCTTGGCGATCCATCAAGGACTGCAATTCGTGTTGTAACTGGGACATTTCGCTCAAATTGGGATTGGGAGGTAAATGCGGGGTGCGTTGTTCTTGCCACCGATGGTATTCCATCCATCGTTTGTAAGGCACTAAAGCTAGTTTTCGTCCTTCCATGGGGTTGTCAGGGGTCGATTCTGAGATCTTGGGACTTTCGAAGGCCTTTTTATCTTGCTCCCACCAGTCCTCCCAACATGGTTCCCAAGACTCCTTTCAGTATGGGGCCTAACAAGAGAGGCAAAATGCCTCCACGTTGGACCAACATCTTCTTTTTTTGACGAATGGGAATTTTCTTTTGAACCATTTGGCGAAGAACGTGACGATGTTTGCCTAAGCATTGTTTCTGGTGTTTGGACAAAGGGATCGTGCCTTTCAAAACGTTCAAACAACATTCGCACACGGTATCGATGACCTCTTTGGAGGCCGTTTGAATGAGTTTTTTTCGTAGGGGTGGAGAAGATTTGCACAGGACAGATAACATGTCCCCATGTTTGGCTAAACGTGGTGGCAGTCCTTTCCTTTTCTTTCCTTGGGGTTTTTTGGAGGGTGACATCTTTGAGTCTTTAGGAGCACCAAAAAAACACTGATACCCTACTCGGTCACAGGCCTTTTTTATACTGGAACGCGTCGCCACTGATTGTCTTTACGGCGTATCAGTTTGAAGACAGGCATGACACGTCGTGCAGGGGTACGTAACGGACTAAATCGAGCCAGTTCTTGCTTGGACAAATCCAGTAAACTTTGTAACATGCCCGATCTTTCATGGACTTTGATTTTGGGAGAAGGTACTTTGTGAGCAGCAGCCACTGCCGCTAAATTGGAAGGTCCTGCCACTGGGGAAGTTCTTTTGGGGGTCATCAACGGAGAAGTTCTTGGTGTGATTAACGTCTCCAAGTACTCTTCAGTTCCTGGTGACATCAACGGAGAAGTGGATAAACGTGAGGCTGTCGGAGACACAGTCACCGCTGTGGCAGGTCGTGGTTTGCGAGTGTAAGGCTGCGTCCTGGCCGCAGTGCCTCTCTTGCGACTAGTTGTCTTCTGTGGACTTTTCTTTTTCTGAGGACTTTTTCTCTGTTTCTTTTTCTGGGGGCTTCTTTTCTTTTTTCGGGGTGGTGTCTGGTAAGAGGAGGGTCCCGCCACTGGAGGAGTTCTTCTCTTTGGGGACCTGGTCTTTTTCTTTTTCTTCTTGGGGCTTCGTTGAACTTTTGTCTTAGGGATAACTTTGGGGGCATTAGGATCCCATCTTAAGAGTGAGCGAATGATGACCCCTCCTAGAGTACCGCTCCCTCCAGGTTTCAAAATGATTTGTTTTTTGGTTTGAGTGTCGATGCGGGGATCGGCCAGTTGGACCAAAGCGACTTTGTTTCGATCGAAAAAGCGTTGGGTTTGATGAGGAATCTGAATGATTCCTTGGAGTAATTGACGTGCCGTCACCGTAAACCATCGTAAGACTTCTTTGAGACTAGCTTCTAAGACACGAGCTCGTGTTTGTGGATCTTTTTCTCGACTGATGCCATACAAGGCACGAATCAATTTGACGGGAAGATGTGACTGAAGGGACGTCATGTTCACACTGTGTGAGACAGACGAAAAAGGGTCTGAGGTTTTTATAGATTTTTTTATGGGGAGTGAAATGAATTCGAGGACGGAGACGTGTACAGGACAGGCCCTCCGTCTTGGCACCAGTGGTGAAACAAGTGGGTACGAAATCGCAAATCCTCGGGAGTGGTAGGTTTCAAATCGACGAGTAAATAGGCGTGTGGCGTTTGAGTGGCATCGTCGTACGCCTGAGTCAGCCAAGGCGTTCCTAACTGTTTGGCTAAGACTTGCACTTGCGATTTATCTCGAGGGCTTTTAAACAAGACCACGTAATGTGCATTGAGACTGATGGTGCGATGGGCTTTACTTTGTTGAAACAAATTTTGGGTGATGTAAACGACACTGACATTACGGTGATGCCCTTTGCGCGTGAACCACAATTTAATTTCTTCTTCGTCTTCTCCTAACATGTCGTCGAAAATGACCAAATGGGTTTGACGGGAGTCAGAGACGATGTCGTCGTCTTCTTTAGGAATGCCTTCCACAAACACGATGGAATCGCCTTGACTTTCTCGCAAGAGGCTGTACGCCGATTGCCACTCTTTGTAACACCACACGATCCGTTGAGGGGGTCGATCAATCAAATGATGTTTATGTTCGATCAAACGTTTGACGAATTCGGTTTTGCCTGAACCGCTAGGTCCAGCAATGAGCATGTTAAAGGGATGGCGAAGATACAAAGCCTCCCAACTGGCACGATCTAAGTGTTCGTCGATGACTTTGACAGTAGAGGAAGAGGGAGCAGAGACAGCAGAGGTAGCCATGGTGTGAGAAATGTCACTTGTGACACGAAAAACAAACAAGACAAGAGTTTATATACTTTTTCAGAACACGTTTATTGAATGTTTTTTTCAAACACGAATACGAAAGACAAAAATACATAAAAGCCAAAGGCTTAAGTACAAGGATAAAAGGCACATGATAACTATGAACGTGGAATAAACACAAGTGTCTGTACAACAACATGTTTTGGGTAATGTTCTAACCAGTTCTATAGTAGGGGGTAAGGTCACACAAGTGTCCTCCCGAAAGGGTCTTTCAGGCCTGTCCACGACAGTCCTGTCCTGGGTGACGGGTTCTTCTGGCACCGTCACTAACACAGGTTGAAAAGTAACTTTTTTCCTTGAACAACTCTCGTGCATATTGGGCCACTTCTTGGGTCCAAGCCTCAAAACCCCATTCTTTCCAGGCACGGACATCTGTCCAATGGGGATGTAAGTCACAAGCTACACACACATCGTCATACACGTCTTGGGTAGCTAAAAGTTGACGAATCTTTTTTTCCTGTTGGGGTCGAGAAGTATCCAGATGAAACCGCAAGGCTTTGAGCAAAAGGAGTTTTTCGTGACCATTTAAGGCCATGGAGGTGGTAAGTACTGATCGTAAAGAGTCCACAAGGAATCGGCTGGTAAACGAAATCCCAGAAAACAAGTCACTAAGACACACACCACTTGTCGTCCCAAATTGAATGGATACAGTTCTTGTAATAATCGATGGTAATGATCCACGGTTTGAATATGGTCATTGAGTTCCTTCCACGGAATCTGTTGGATGACATGTGACATAAACCGTGGCATGGCAGCCTGTTTTTATATTCTCTTTTTTTCGGATGCAATACACGTACTTTCTAGCCAGAGATCTTCGTTCTCCAGTAGGGAATCTAAATCTTGCATACTGTAACCGAAACATCAGAGTTCGATTAGGTGTTTCCTCTTCCGCTAAGCAGATTCCACGTAAAATATGTTTGTAATCCTTTAACTTGTCTTCCTCAATGCGTTGCACTAGGTGAATCTCGAAGTAACCATAATCATGAACATGTCGATCATTAGCGACCTCAAAGTTTTGAACAATGTCTGACCATTGAAAGAATTTCTGACGAATCAGTTCTCTTATACCATTCAGGTACCAGTGGTTAAAGATCTGGTGACGTAACGGATGCAATTGTTCTTTACGTTTCACTTGTATTTTGACTAGCTCTCGGTAAATACGTTCTCTCAACTCCACAGGCAAAGCACGAATGTTCTCTTGCAAAGTATCCATGAATAGGTCATACTAAATCCTTTTTGGTCTGACACAAGAAATGTACTCTTTGCACAAACATGGTTTTACTTCAGTGTCGAATTTAAATCGTTGAGTCACTAATCTACACATTACAATTCGTTCAGAAGTTTCCTCTTTCACTAAGTTGACATTGTGTTCAAGATGTTGGTAATTCGTTAACTCTTCCTCTGGAGTTCGATGCAGGAAGTTTACAGTGATGTAGTAGATAGAATCGTCCATACCAAACCAATCCTTTTTAAAACTAGAGGATCGTTGATCAATGTCCGTCCGACGGAACACTTTCAATTGAATCAGTCCTTGTATAGCCTTCAGGTACCAGTGGTTCAAACACCGGTGACGTAACGGATGCAATTGTTCTTTACGTTTCACTTGTATTTTAACTAGTTCTCGATAAATGCGTTCTCTCAACTCCACAGGCAAAGCACGAATGTTCTCTTGTAAAGTACTCATGAATAGGTCAGTCTGTACAATTCACAAAAGTAATCCACATAGTGAGTAATTTCTGACCACTGCCATTCAGGGTAACGTCCAAGAATGTCACTGAACTCTTTTGATGTAAACGGTCTAAAGCGATATAATAGGATGAATGCAACCTTGACCCAAAGAAATCTAACACACTGGTTGACTTTTTTCACTTTCCTCTTATGAATTTCTCGACACAAAAGTTCTACAGTGACCCATTGAGATTTCACTCTGGCAAACCCCTGCCAAACTTCCTTGTAAATCTTCTCTTGCAGTTCTTTAGGTAATGATTCAATATCGTTTTTGAAATGAAGTTTAAATACTGGTCTCGGTGATGTCCAACATTTGACTCCTAGCCAACCTGGTTTCTTCTTCGTCAACGACATGGTAAGTTACTTCAATGTCTCGGTCCCACTAAGGGTAAGTAATGACAATTCGGTGACCATCGAGCATGTTCTACGTAGGCCGAATCTTGCGGTTCCCAGTGGTGAAGTGACACACCGCAACTGAAGCACTTGACTTTATCTCCTTCACCCAAGTAGAAAAATCCGGCTCTGGCTAATTCTTCGGGGGTCGGTCCTCCCAGATACTTTGGCCATTTTCCTTTGAACGATTGAAGACGATTTTCAAAGTCGCAGTATTCCGACAAACGCACAGGAAACGAATATTCGTCTTTCACAGGTTCGTTTCGATGAGGGTTAAGTGACATAGGTAGGAGTTTGCTCAGGGCTGGATGACATCCGTAAGGGGGTAGACGTGAAGGTGGACATTCCCCTTTAAAACGAAACCCAGTTTAATGTCCAAGAGGACGAGCGGCATCACTTTCGCATCCCTCAGGTTTGACACGCACAGCATCCCTTTCCATGATAGGTGTAGGGACACTAAAGTTCCCATGATGCTTTACGGCATCGCTCAGGTCACAACGTACAGCATCGTACACATCGCAAGGCTCACAATCGCACTCGTCTGCAAACTCCGTTACGCAATTACAATGGTAACCACATGGACAATCGCAGTTTCCTTCCGGACATTTTCCGTCGCAATGCCTGGGTCTTATCCATCCAGTATTAGTCACACTAGAGGAAGATACAACTTTTTTACAATCCCCAAACTGGAACGATGTCTCTTTCAAAGTATTCATCTTGTTCGCTCGGTCTTGGTAGTTCCAATGAACTATCGATCTTGCCTAGGGTTCCTTTTTTATATACAGACCAATACCGACGTGACCGTACGGTAAGGTGAAATGATTGGGAAGTCGCACTCGCTTCTGGTACACGATTTGATAGACTTTTTCCAAGGGTCGACTGACGATGTGGTGAGTGGGTAAACGTACAATCTTGTTCGGTTGATAGGTGGTCACTTTAAAGTTTCCATCCTCTCCCGATTGCAAGGCTTCTTTCAATACCCCAAAGTTGACCACTCGACTGGTACGATAATTCAGAGTCAGTCCTTTCACTTTGCACGTCGTGTGCACTTCTCCTTGTTTGTCCCGGTATTCGTAGCCGTAATTTTTGGGACCACCACTGACAAAACTTAGAATCTTGTCGTCGGGATGCTCGTCTGTCCAGGCTCCTAAACGGTCTCCTTCGATGTTAGGGTGATGTTGAATCGGGTGATGGATGTAAATGCAACTGTCCGTGTCAAAGTACAGGACGCGTTCTTCTAACAGTTCTAAAGCTTCGTACAATTTTAAGCGAGCATGGGCTGTCACGTAAGCCGCAATGATGACATTTCCAAAAGGGTCGTCTTGTACAAAGTCCAGATCTTCTTCGTAATTGACCAAGATCAAATTCTCTCGAACGACGTCCACGTGTTTCATGTATTTGGTTTTGTCGTGAATCATCTGGAAGTAGCGGGAAGGTTCTGTCAAATATTCCGTCTTGGGTAAACACGGTCGTTGTGCCATTTTACCCCACAAGCAATTTAACATCACTTTGGCAAACGATCGCCTGCCTTCGTTTTTCTCGATGTGGTCTAAAGTGATGCCTTCTTGTTCGTAGTATTTCTCTTTGAATTTTATTTGGTCTTCGGGAGTGTGACACCAGGACGGATAGCCGCTGGCTTCTTGCTTCAGTTTCAAAAAGGCATCCACGTAGTCTGCGAAAATGCCTTTCTGAGTAGGGTCACCCTTGTGGTATTGTTGTGTCTTGGGAAAGTGGCAAATTTCGTACACTTCTAACAGTTGGTATCCCATGTCCAGAGCTTTGAACAATTCTACGCTGACCCAGGTTCCCGTCAAGGCACGTTCTTCCTGGCTGTGCTGACAAGGTTGGTCTTGGTTGCACGTTTCGGCACAAGTACAGCACAAAGGAAACATCAGTTTGCCTTGACAATGGTGAGGTAAGACGGGATGGTATAGGTTCGTGGGAGGCAAAACTTTACACTTGATCAAGCCTTCGTATTGTCGAATGTTTTTCAGGTCGATGTGTTCCGTCAGCAATTGCGGGTGCCCTACAGGAAAGCGACAATATTTGCACACGTAGGGATACAGCGAACACACGTCCAAGTATTTGATTTCTTCTCCTTTCTCTTCGTCGGCTTGGTACAGCAAACAGGTGGCATTGGTCCTTCCTCCGTACAAACTATCCCTCGGGTTCAGCGGGTCCATAAACTGGTAACTTTCCACGAGGCGTTTAAACTCGGGATCGGTTTTCATACGGTGATCGTACTCGTGTTCCCACATTTCCACCACTTGGTATCCTTCCTGTTCTAACTTTAGGCGCCGCTGACAACAAGTGTCCTGGTACAAGTCTTCCATGGTTCGTTGCAAAAACTGATTTTTAGTGCCACGGTCAGGGTAACAGACGGGACATCCGTGAAATAAGCAACCGTTAAACTCGTACACGATCTTGGGGTTTTCTAAGTCCCAGCCATCGACCGAATACGTTCCGATGGTCTTTTCGCCCCCTCCGTTGCGGGCATGTTGAATCCACTTGTCTTCCTTGTCGCACAAGTAATGTAACCAACGTAGGGCTTTGACCGAGTATTGACGTTCGACAAAGTGGGTCGTTTGAGGACTGATGACAGCCACGGTGTTTTCAGGCATGAATCGTTGTCGTTACACTAAGGAACACGCTTTGGCAATGGTGCAAGCTTCTTTCAAAGGATCAACCCCTCCGTGTTCCATGAACAGTTCTCGAAATTTTCCACAGCAACGCCGTAAAATGTCCACGTCGGAACGACAATACTTTAGCATTTCTTCCTGAAAGTCGAAAGGGTCCGAGGCGTGAGCCTGGTACCAAGCGTAGAAAGCTTCTCGTTGTTCGGTACGCATGTTGTCGGGGTCGTAATAGTGAGCCTCAGGTAAATGGGGTAGAACGGCGTGTTGATTGGCTTCCGTATTGAAAAAGTGTGGAAAGTACCCTTTAGCCATTTCTGTCATTCGAAACGTTTTAGGCATTCGACTCAAAGGCATGGCCAAGTAACTCATCGAATCTTTAAACTGTACTTGTCCCACTTGCATGAAAATGATTTTGGCTCCGTTCAAAGTCACTTTAGGACGCTCGGTGCCTTGTTCCGTATAGTACCTCAAAAGAAACTGTCCATCGTATCCGGAGAAATTGTGAGCCATCACCGTGGCATGACGATGACAATCTCCGTAACTTTCGATATCCTCTTGGCTCCACGTCTTGTCGACGGGGTCTAAGACCCATTGGGCAAAATCGGCTAACGTGTTCGGTCCCCGAAAGATTTTTTCACGTCCTCCAGGAATCTTGCTGCAGTGAGGGCAATGACTGAAGATAGGTTCTTGAATGCACTTCTCGCACGCTCGATGAGCCACGCAGAAATTAGGAATGTGAATGCCAGTTCTTGCATGCATTCGAAATCGAAAAAGATGAAATTGCCTTTCTTCTTGTGACCGTCCTCTTTCTCTGGTGGGGGTTGGTATTTTTGCACGTAACATTGGTGTTCCAAGTCCACGATGTGGTGACAAATGTGACATTTTTTCTTTCCTGAACATACGTGTGCCTTGGTATTATTGGTACGTATGACTTGTTCACACGTAGAGCACAATCTCAGCAGTTGACAAGCGCATTTCTTCTGTGAACCTTGCGTCTTCAAATGTTGTTGGTAACAGGTAGGGCTGACAAACGTGCGCAGACAAGTCGAGCAAGGCACTGGTTCTTCGCTCAGACAGGGTGAAGAGGCCAAACATCCTGTGCATTTCGATCCACAATACTTGTGTTGCTCTCGATTGTTATAACCATGGTCACATTTCTCACAGTAATAACCGTATCCCAGGAATCCGGTGATACTGGTAATGGTATCGAAATGGTCATCGTGATGATAAACATGAATGTATTTTCCGTCCTTAAAATCTTGGCCTCGAAACAATAGAGGCCCGCGCATTTCTTGAGGGTGCACTTTCAAGGTGTATCGTGGAGCTAGGACATCTTGCAATTTTTGCATCTCAGGAATGCCACAGGGTGTGTTTTGGGCAGTCCGGCTTGTTGTAACAGGAGTTCTGCTTCGTTTCGTTGTTTGGCTCGGTCGGAACGTTGAATAGTGTTCCAGGTTCTTTTCCATTCTACCGTGTCGTTCTTGTTGGCATAGGTTCGTCCCACCACGATGGCACGGGCTAAGCACATCTGGTCATGAGGGTTGTTAATTCGGACGAGACTCGTTTTGGTGTTGCGAAGATCGTCCACCAATAACATCTTTTTGCGTCCTGTCCCTTGACGAGGAGAGACGTGGGTCATGTCCAGTGTGGCTTTACCATCGGTGATGTCAAACTGATCATTAGATTGTTGTACGTGTTGAATCTTGTCCATGACTTTGGAAGCAGTCAATTCTGCAGGGGTGCTAAACTCGATCCAAACAGGGGATTTCAAACCGTCGTGTTGTATGGAAAGTCTCAAGCGATCGTCTTCTTTGGGTTGACATTGTCGCTTGAGTGCAGTGAGCAAAGAATCCCACACCTCAGTGATGAACACTTCTGCTTTCTCTAACGGCACTTCAGCCTTGAAATCTTTAAACTTCACTGTGTATTTGTAAGCCGTGGTTCTAAATTTTCTAGAGGAGCGCTTTTCCGTCTCTCGAATGGAATAGTACTTTTCAGGGTTGACTAAGGGTGGTGAACTTGGTTTAGAGGGTTCGGATTCTGGTTCACTCATGTCCTCTTCAAAATCACTGGCATGAATTTGTGCCAAGATTTCAGCCCTGGTACGAGGCGATAGATCACGTTTCTGCCTCTTACTTTCTTCTTCTTCTTTCTTCTCGAATGAATGGGATCGTTTCATCTTGAAAGCAAAAAGTCAAATGACTCAAGTTCAAACACCATGAGCTACTTTATAGTCATAGCAGACCAGCGTATATAAAAGGGTGTGTGTCTTGTCCTTTCACTATTCATTTCACTCTCAAGCCGAGCACAACGATGGAAGAGACTAACCAGATGGAACGTTTCGTCAGAGCTTTGCGAGGGGTCATTAGAAAATTCTCTTCAGACCAGCCTACGGACTACTCTCCTTCCTTTAGAGATAAAAGTCAAGATACTTGCTATATCTGTCAGAAGAAAGGGCATTGGTCTTCAGAGTGTCCAGACCGTCAAAAAAGAAAAAAAACAGGGGATAAAAAAGACAAAAGTCAAGATACCTGTTATTATTGTAAAGAAAAAGGACATTGGTCTCCAGATTGCCCAAAAAAGAAACAAGAGGAGTCAGAAGAAAAGAGGAATTCTTCAGAAGAAGAGAGGGATTCTTCAGAGGAAGAGAGGGATTCTTCTGAGGAAGAAAGAAGACAGGTGAAGAAAAAGAAACAGGAGAAAAAAAGAAGAAGGGAAGAAAGCGAGGAGGAAGAAGAGGAAAAGAGTGTGACGGTGAAGAAATTCAAAAAACAGAGAGACTAAACAAGGAGAAAAGAAGAAATCAATGAACTTTTCATTAAAGTGTTATGTTGTGAATTGTGAATTGGATTGTAACAATGGATAAAAGAACAAATGAATGATAAAAGGTAAGTGTCTTTGAGTTTTGATTTTAAAATAAGAACGTACACTCACGCACTCATACACAGACACGTACTATAAGGGTAAAATGGGTGGGTTTTTTATTGAGTTATTGGCAAATTGAAATTGCATTTCTTTTCGAGAAATGTGGATGGCCCTGAAAAGGGCCTTTTTTATTTATGGTGTAGGGGTGAGTTTAAGCAATCAACTTTAACTGCCTTATGCCTTTGCCACGGCCAAGACCTACTTCTGAACTGCGTAATGTTGATGATGATTGGGTTGAAATCACTAAGGGTGGTTCGGTAGGCTTAGTCACAGGGTTGACGTGTTTAGCTCGGGAAGGTCGTATTCTCTTCGGTCGTGATAAAGAAGTCTGATACATTTGTTTCAGACTTCTTAACTCCGCTAAAATGTCCAACAGTACCGTGACCGTTTGATTTTCACCCTCTTGTTTCTTTGCTGTTACTTCTTCTTGCTGTTGCTGCTGTTGTTTTTTTTCTTACCTCTTCTTCTTGCTGCTGTTGCTGTAGGAGAAAAACTTGTTCGGCTTCCTTTTGTCGTTGTATAAATTTCTCCAGTTCTTCTTTCTGTCTCTGTCTAAAATTCTCCACTTGCGGTAATGAAGAAGGTAACGAAGGTTCCGGAACAAATTCTTGCGAGGAGAGAAAATCCACAAAATCCCAATTCACCTCTTCTGAAAGTAAGTCCGGGTTCCCTTGGGCAGTCTCCCCTGTTGGTGCAGCCCAATGGATCGTTTTCTGAGTTTCCGTCATGTTGAATCACTGTCGCATAGATTGACTGCACACAAGCGCTAGCGAATCTATATAGACTACGTGACGTCACAGACTGCTCTCTTCGGATTGGATGCGGGCTGACTGAATTCTGTAACGCGTGTTCGGATTGGTGAATGAACTCAATCCGTTTCAATCCTTTCTGTCCCTATAAATAAGCGCAGTTCACTGCATTGATTCACCTATTCTCGGAGCCTCAACATGTGGACAGACGTTGAATCTTCAACCCTTGTGTCAACAATGATGTTCAGGACGGACATGCTCATGTATGTCCGATCCAAGTGGACCGTTGTCCACAGGACCAACAGCAGCCTGTGGATAAGAAGAGTCTATATAGAGAGACAAGGTTGCCTCAAGCGGACTCTGATGTATGGCCCTGCTGTAAGACGAAGTTTGAGGACAAGAAGATGTCGCAAATGCCCTTTATGTTAAGGGCATATTAACATAAACCAAAGGCCCTTTTCAGGGCCAGCCATATATCTCGAAAAGAGATAGCCTTTCCATTGCCTACCCCTTTTTTTAAAATTTAAAAAAAAAAAAATCCCATGTTAAATTCCCCTTGTACGTAAAGTGACCCACGATTTATTCCCATGTTAAATTCCCCTTGTACGTAGATTGTCCCACGATTTATTCCCATGTTAATTCCCCTTGTACGTAGATTGACCCACGATTTTTCGCCATGTTAAATTTCCATTGTACGTAGATTGTCCCAAGGGGTTCTGTAATGCTAATTCCCATTGTACGTAGGGTATCCCCCTTCACTACTAGTATCCTTAGCAAACAACATTGATGGGCCAGCCGATCTTGTGTAATCGTCAGAGTATCTTGCTAGACCAATTATTGTTGTAGCAATATCAACATCACTTTGAATCGATTCGATATTTTTTCCATCAATCATGTAGGTGGCGCAGCTCAACAATGCCATGATTCCGTTATTGACAAAACCAACTCGGTCATTGGGATTGTAGTTATTATTATTCGTCTTTACAAGTTTACCTTCCACTTCAGTAAAAGCCTCATGAGGTAGAAAATATCTACTTGTATGATGAGCTTGAAGTTCGATACGCCCTCGTTTATCTGATTCTTTTGCATCATAGGAATAAAATTGATAATCGCGCCCTGACTAATCTTGCTCGACCGGCTCATCCATGTTAAATGCTGTGTCGGATATGCGCTTGAACATTGTATACTATTGCGTGTGTTTTCAAATGGTGATTATCTTCGTCGAACACGAAGTCCACTTCCTGCTATCAAATTCGCTGTTATATTTTTTTGTGCGTCAGATTCTAACGCTAATAGTCTCTGATTTGCAGCTTGATTTATCACCTTACTGACCTCCGCGGGCATAATTCTGTAAGCTGCTCTGTAGATTGGTAATCGTGAGTTTACTGCTCTGATCTGCACAGGTGTATGTCTGTTATATATGACCATGTTATGTTATTTACTATTGTTTAATCGGTGTAATCATCAACGAGTTCGTCAACGAGTTCTCGGTAAATACCAGCATCCATGACACCACCTTGAAACAATCGCCGACAGATATCAGCTGCTTCGTTAATTATTTCTGGTGAGTTATTTCCAGCTCGTTTTCCTCCTATGAGAACTTCTAACCGCGAAAAGTCATTGAAAATACTATCGGGACAGGGAATACTTCCCAGACCCTTGCCGGTTTTTTGTTGTTCTTCTTTTTCTTCGAATTTTTTTTATGAAGTTCGAGTAAAGGATATCTTTTTTATCAATAACAATAGGAACTCCTCTAGCAGCAAAATGTATCACAATAGGCCACTGCTCACGTGTTACTTTTCCATGATATTTATATTTTAAAGTCGAAAAATCATATTCCATAGCAGCATCAACTAATTTATCTAAAGTCACTGGACGCTCTCGAAGCTTTTTTATGAAAGATTCTTTAAACATATCTGCTGGATGTTTTGGAAATCCACCCCAGAATCGTTCTTGCTCTGTTTGCTGCAGTGGCCGAGGAAGTTGATAGGAAGAATCTTCCCCCTGTTTTTCCTCACTTTTTTCTTCTTCTTCAGGTGTAGAAGAAACCTTATACTCAACCTTAACCCAATCTTTCTTTTTTCTCTCTTCTTTTTCTTTTTTCTTTCGTTCTCGCTCTTTTTTTTTTCTTCCAGTACTACTTCCCGTTCTTTCTTTTTTTGTTCCTTTATCTGTTGTTCTAGTTTTTTCTCTTCCTCTTGCCATTCTTTTTGCTTCGCAATATGATCTGCTGCTCCCTGTAAATAATAGATGTAACTATCGCTTGTTTTGTCTATTGGACCAATATCATCTTGATTTACTTTATACAACCAATCATACCACATGCTTCTAGCTACTTTGATATGTTCGGATTTTAAAATATCACCTTTGGTATTAAATCTTTCGGCAGCATACCTACCAAAATCAGCCGCATCCTGGGGACGTTCTATCTTATAAAATCGAATTTCTTCTAAACCCGCTTCAGTAAATCTCTACCTATCATCAGTTATCTTTTTTTTCTTTTCAGGTTCTCCAACAGCACCTTCAAGTTGAGGCTGAACAGCAGCCATTTTTCAGCAGTTTCTTTTAATACCTGAATAAGACTTTCTTGTTTCTCACCTGGTTTCTTTTTAGGTCCTCTGATAGCAGTTAAAACATCTCCAGTCACCGCGGTAATAGGTTTAAACAATTGTTCCGTTTCCGCTGCGTACTCGACTTGTGCTTCCTGTCGCGATTGCACATTTTTTTTGAAATCCTCTTTTACAGGGATATATTTTTTAAGTGCTTGTTCTCGCTCTCTGGCTAGTCTAGCTGTGTAGGATTCCGAGTGTACCATTATTTGGTATAGCAATTTTTAATACAGAGCAGCAGGGAGGGCGACGCTCTTAACGCGTCACCGACGATCGCGCATTTTTTTTAAACGATTTTTTGCGATCCCCCAGGAGGTCTTAATTTGCGAAAACACAGGTGAACCAATTTGAGTCAGTTCGCCCTCTATGCTGCTACTTGAAATGTTTATTGATGGACATTGGGTGTATAACTTGACATGTTTAATGATGGATATTGGGTGTAGAACTTGACATTTTTAATGATGGATAATTGGTGTACAGCTTGACATGTTTAACTTGACATGATTCATATTGGATATTGGGTGTATACTGTGACATGTTTAATGATGGACATTGGTTGTATAACTTTACATGTTTAATGATGGATAATGGGTGTAGAACTTAACATGTTTAATGATGGATAATTTGTGTACGGCTTGGCATGTTTAATAATGGATAATGTGTGTACAACTTGACATGTTTAATGATGGATAATAGGTGTATAACTTGACATAATTGCAATGCCAGTAGCTGGTAAAGGAAAGTAACATTTCCGTTTATCAAAATGTTACCACGTGATCAAAATGAATTGCGTTTATTTCTGTATGAAATGTACGGAGAACTACGTTTCTAAGAATACCCACTTCTATAAATCACGTCACGTGCGCAGCATAAGATAAACACTGCCAGTTAAGGCAGACATGAAGTAAGCAATAAAGGAAAACAACATTCTAACAATTAAAAAAAATTGAATAAATTTGGCTTCCATTGGTTGAAGGACTGATATTTTGATGACCTTATTACGATCAAGTAGGACAATCCCAAGTGCTATAAATAGGTAGGTAAAAGAAAAAAACCCAAACATGTATTACTACGCTCAGTTAAGATTTCTGTTTTTTAATGATGCAAACAAAATAACATAACGAATAATTGACATTTCAATTATAAGAGTTTAACGTTTTTTTTTAGTTTATCGTGGTATAAACTGTCAGTTGGCGACTCACACAGCTTACATAATGCCCTTCGGGCGTTATTTGCTGTGTGAATCAGCAACTAACAGTTTATACCACGATAAACTCAGAAAAACGGTTAAACTCTTACATGTTTATTGATTGACTTTGGGTGTACAACTTGACATGTTTAATGATGGATACTTGGTGTACAATTTTACATGTTTAATGATGGATAATTGGTGTACAACTTGACATGTTTAATGATGGATAATGGGTGTACAACTTGACATGTTTAATGATGGATAATGGGTGTACAACTTGACATGTTTAATGGTGGATAATTGGTGTACAACTTGACGTGTTTAGTGATGGATAATTGGTGAACAACTTGACATGTTTAATGATGGATAATGGGTGTATAACTTGACATGTTTAATGAAGGACAATTGGTGTACAACTTGATATGTTTAATGATGGATATTGGCAGGGCCTAAAAGGGGTTGAGCAACTGGTGATATATCCTGTGGCCCGTAAGGGAGCCTGAACCAAGCAACACTTTTTAATTTTATAAAAGAAATATTTTGTTTGAACAAGAACTAGGAGAGGCCCAGGTGTTTCTTACCCCAAGGCCCGTGATTGCTCTCTATGGCCCTGGATAATGGGTGAACAACTTGACATGTTTAATGATGGATAATTGGTGTGCAACTTGACATGTTTAATGATGGATAATTGTTGTTGTGACATGTCTACTGATGGATAATGGGTGTCCAACTTGATATGTTTAATAATAATAATAATAATAATAATAATAATGACCTTATTTAAAGAGGGTAACATAATTAACTAAAAACTAATCTACCTTGAGGCCCTCATACAAAGGAATTTATTTATTTAAGCTGCATCTCTGAAGCCACTGGATATATTGAGTTTGGAAGAAGGAAATAGAGTGGGCATTTCTAATCTCAACTGGAATACTATTCCAGAGCAGAGTTCCAGAGAATTGGAAACTTTTTTAAAATAACTCCTTATTTGGTTTGGGAATTTTATACTGTTTGGTAGTCATGGATCGCAGGTGGGGAGCATTACCAGGTACTGCCTATACTGCAGTAGTGATTGTAAATAATCAGGAGCACTATTATGAGATATCCTGTACATTAATTTGGCTTTTCTCAAACAGATTTGGTCTTTGATAGGTAATATTTTTAACCTACCAGCTACATTTTCCTTGCTTTCTTTCTGAATTGATATTTGCCCAAATGCTCATTTATGAAGATGTGCCAGCTTTGCTATGTTTTTATCATTTGAATTACCCCATACTATACTACAGTAGTCCAAATAGGGTTGTATGTAACTGTTATAAAATAGTTTTCTGTGCCTTTCAGGGAGAAAGTGTCTTATCCGACTGAAAAGCCACAAACTTGAATTGACTTTTTTACTGATATGTTTGATATGTTCAGTCCATGATAGGTTATTATCTATCAGAACACCAAGTAGTCTATCATGACAGACCATTTACAAATTTGTATCCTTCTATGTCAGACATAGTTCATCACTATCAAGATTTGTCCTTCTTTGCCATGTTGAGATAAGTAATATTTTAGTTTTACCAGTATTTACCACCATGCCATTGCATGTGCACCAGTTTTCCAGTTTAATTAGGGCATTCTGTAAAGAAATTTCGAGTTCATGCTTTGTGTTTTGGATGTCTGACAATGTTGTGTCATCTGCTTAGAGATCTATCAATGATATTGAGTCTCTTAGTAGAAGTGGTAGGTCATTAATAAATAAAATGAATAGTAATGGACCTAGAATTGAGCCTTGTGGTACTCCATATCTAATTGTTTCAGGTTCAGACAGAACATTATTTATGTAAACATGTTGTGTTATCTCACTTAAGTAAGAAGTAAACCATCTAATTGTTCTTTCATCACACTGGTAGATTTTCAGTTTCTTCAAAAGGATTTAATGATCCACCATGTCAAAAGCTTTCCTGAAATCTACAAATACAGATGATATTATTCTACCTTGGTCAAGTGCTTGATGCCATTAATCAGTTAGGGAGACCAAGGCAGTCTCACAGGAATGGTTCTGTCTAAAGCCTCATTGATTAGGGTGTAACAGCAAGTGTTTGGTTAAATATGACATGAATGAGTCATGGACATGTCTTTCAATCAATTTTGACATGTTTGGTAGTATTGAGATAATGGTTGGTAGTTATCAGCATCATCCTTAGAACCAGCTTTGTGAATAGGAGTTACATTTGCAGTTTTCCATATTTTGGGGACAGATGAGGTTGCATTACTTAAATTAATTATGAATGTTATGCTATCTGCAATAGCAGAGACAGAAGATTTAATGAGTCCTGGACCAATCTGATCAAGCCCTGTAGCTTTCTTGGTATCAAGTTCACTGAGACATTTTTGAACAAAGTTTTGTGATACTGGTTGGATAGAGAAACATAACTCCTTAGAGATTTTGCTGCTGCAGAACTTTTTCAGTTCATTAAAGTTGTTTTCTATTACTGGTTCTTTTAACTTTGTGGTAATGTTGGTGAAAAAATCATTGAAAACATTTATATAATTGGTGTACAACTTGACATTTTTAATGATGGATATTTGGTGTCCAACTTGTTATCTTTAACGATGGATAATGTATGTACAACTTTAAAAGTTTAATTTTGTTTATTTATTTATAGGCATATCTTGTTAGACAATGTCTGGAAAGTTGCAGCTGGCACATAAGAAACAACTTGAAGCTTGGATTGGAACAGGACCCAAGGACTTCCAGTTGTTGTACAGCATATCTCAAAATGATGGATATAATGCACAGACTTTCCATCAACAGTGTGATAATCAGGGACCAACTGTAACAGTGCTGTACAATACAAGTAACTCAATATTTGGTGGATACACCAGTGTAAATTGGAACCAACGTGGCAAGTGGGTCACTGATGACAAGGCCTTTTTGTTTCAACTGTGTTTCAGTGGAGCTAACCAATATAACAAATTTCCAGTAAAAAGAACTAATTATTCTATCTACTGTGTCTCTTCATATGGCCCAACATTTGGGGGTGGACATGATCTATACAGCTTTTCTAGCAATGGTGGAAATGTTGGTGGGTACTATCAGCTGAATGGAAGTATGAATATAAACCATAGCTATGATAACAAAGGCATACAGGTCAACCAGATCAACAATGGCCACATGAATGTAACAGATCTAGAGGTGTACAAGGTAGTAGGTGAGTATAAGTCAAATTTTTGCATAAGCTGAATGTTTCTAACTGGTTTGATGTTATTGCTTTTGTTATGTTAACTGAACTCTGAGGCTGAGTGAGTCACTAAAATCTCACATGCTATTTTGCATTCGTCATTTTGTGTGTGCTTGAAATCTATATTTTTGTGAGTACTTGATATAGATGTATATATATATATATATATATATATATATATATATATATATATATATATATATATATATAATTGATTGTTAATTGGTGACATATTGATGTTTTGGGTCTTGATTGATTGTTAATTGGTGACAAATTGATGTTTTCGGGTCTTGATTGATTGTTAATTGATGACATGTTGACATTTTGGGGTCTTGATTGATTGTTAATTGGTGACATTGATGTTTTCGGGTCTTGATTGATTGTTAATTGGTGACAGATTGATGTTTTTGGGGTTTTGATTGATTGTTAATTGGTGACAGATTGATGTTTTGGGGTCTTGATTGATTGTTAATTGGTGGCATATTCATGTTTTCGGGCTTGGATTGATTGTTAATTGGTGACAGATTCATGTTTTCGGGTCTTGATTGATTGTTAATTGGTGACAGATTGATGTTTTTGGGTCTTGAGTGATTGTTCATTGGTGACAGATTGATGTTTTAGGGTCTTGATTGATTGTTAATTGGTGACAGATTGATGTTTTCGGGTCTTGATTGATTGTTAATTGGTGACTGATGTTTTGGGGTCTTGATTGATTGTTAATTGGTGACATATTGTTGTTTTGGGGTCTTGATTGATTGTTAATTGGTGACAGATTGATGTTTTGGGGTCTTGATTGATTGTTAATTGGTGACAGATTGATGTTTTGGGGTCTTGATTTATTGTTCAATGGTGACAGATTGATGTTTTAGGGTCTTGATTGATTGTTAATTGGTGAGAGCTTGATGTTTTCAGGTCTTGATTGATTGTTAATTGGTGACAGATTGATGTTTTGGGGTCTTGATTTATTATTGTTCATTGGTGACAGATTGATGTTTTGGGGTCTTGTTGGTGGGTGAATTGTATGGCTTTTATTAGCTTAAGAAAAAGAGATAGAATTTCACAGTCTGTGATGCAATGCTCATTGATATGGGAGTGATTGGACAATCAGGAATACATAATTAATAAGTGTTGGGGATTGCAATTATGGGTATACTTCTACCTTAGGTTAGATGTTCAACACATTGAGTTAGCAACTATTCATTGCAGTTCTTCTACTGGTATATATAAGTTGTGTGTGCATATTTTCAGATAAACCAGCAAGCATGAAGTCAGAAAGCTCCCCTTGGAGGAAATCTCTACCTTGGAAACAAGAGGTCTGAATTATTTTGATCACCTTCATTTAGTATATGAGAACTTACACTATACCCCTATAGTTGTAGTCATTCATTGGCAGTTCCATTGACTTTGGCATCATTTGTATTTGCAAGAATATTGTAGGTTCCTATGATATCACAGTATTCAGATTTTTCAGCATTTTTCTGCATAATGCCACCTATCATGTGTTTACCTCATATACACCGGATGACCTAAATCACTACTTCTGATTTGCTGCTTCATTTTGAAAAATATCCACATTATTGGTGAGTACACTCTTTTAAAAATAAATCCATGACTTTTCAAACATGGCTATACCCCTATAATTCTCAAATACAGTCTTTATCTTCTTCAAATCAATAATCCTGTTGACCAGTTTTTCATCTGGTAATATCCAATGATGTCTTGCAAGAGTCAGATGATTACCATAATTGTCAAGAATTAAGGAATTGAATCTATGGTTCCAAATAAGAGTCAAAGTGAGAAGTATTGCAACGTCATGGTTTTCTGTAAGGTATGATGGCTTTTAAAATTTAGTGGTGTTCAATTAAAAACTTTTTTAACTTACCTTTTGGCATTAAATGTGCACTTAAGACACACATGTAAGTCTGAAACTGTTATTGTCAAAGCAAACCATTTTCTTTGCACTGTTAATTTGATCAAAATAACAATAATATAATGTACATATTCAAATACAATCCATTTATATATCTGTCAGTCCACTAATATGTCTATGTAACTAATTTCAGACAATTCAATGCAGAAAATGCTACAGCATAATAAAACAAACCTTCAAAGGGCTTTTGAACCCCCACAGAAAGGAATATTATTGTATAGGGCTGCAGCATTCTACAAAGTTCTAGAGGCAACTCTGAGGGACAGAACTTGTAAAAATGTTACATTTGATGGCATTTCTCTGAGGGACAGAACTCGTCGAAATGTCGCAGTTGATGGCATTACTCTGAGGGACAGAACTTGTAGAAATGTTGCAGTTGATGGCATTATTGAATATGTAGCTTTATTCTTTAAGGATGAAAAACAGAAATTAGTCAACCATGTAACATACATGGCTCACATAGGATATGGCTACAACAAATCTTAGCATCCAATATAAGGCCAAAGACTATGCAGAGTATTTGGGGAAACCTGTCAAGACTGTCAACTGAATGCCTAAGTAACTGTTGGTTTTACAGCTTAATGAACAGATGGCCAGGACTGAGTCAAACCACAGAAATTATCAGATGGCCAGGACTGAGGGTAGTCAAACCACAGAAATTATCAGATGGCCAGGACTGAGGGTAGTCAAACCACAGAAATTATCAGTAGCAAGATCCAAGGCAGCTTCAAGAAAAAACTTGACAACATATTACAGAGAACTTGGAAGTATTTTAACTGCCAACAACTTGAATGACAAACCAGAGTGAACGCACAATATAGATGAGACAGGGGTCAGCACTGAACATATACCATTACAAAGTATTTGTAATAAAACCACAAGACCTCAGTGCATTATATCACCAAGATCTTCAACTTTCCCAGTAATTTCTTCTGGAAATGCAATTGGGAATAGTATTCCTCCATATTTTTTGTTTCTTGGACAGAGATCAAATGATGATCTTAGGAATGGAGCCAATCTTGGATGTGTAGGTGAAATGTCAAAATCTGGATGGTCCAATTCACTTATATTGCAAAATCTAATGAAAGCATTTTGTCAAGTATGCAAATGTTTGTGATGGAAAGACAAAATCTACCACTCTCATCTTGTACAATGGACACGGGTCTCATTTTTGCTTACATTAGCAGACTGGGCTGAAAAGATCAATATTTTACTGTTTGACTTACCACTACACACAGCCATTTGACACAGCCTTTAGATGTTGGCATATTTGGACCATTTTAAACTAATGTACAGAAGATAATGATATCATACATGAAAGATAATGCTGGTTTGACCATAACAAAATATTAAGTTGATGACGTTACTGCCAATCCTTACTTGAAAATCATGACTGCAGAAAATTTTATATCTGCATTTAAAAAGACAGTGTGTTAATCCTTTTGACCACATGTCCATCTCTGATGCTTAAGTTGCACCACACTGATATATGCCAAGAATGATCAAAAGGAATGATCAACAGCAGAATTCTCCCATCACAGTAACAAGTCACATTAGGACGTTGTCAAGTAATAACAGTAAATGAGGTGGCACTATCTTTGAACGAAACCTGTGGACAGGGAAGGAAATAGCAAATTTCCGGCATTAAAATTACAGTCAAGTCTACATTTTTTAGGGATGAAATTGTTTCCAATGCCATTATTAAAAAACAAAAAAGAAAATTTATTCCAACCTTTTTATCTATAAGTCATTTTAGAATTCCAATATTGATATTATTTAATCTGCAGCAAAGAAGACAAAACTTACTGATGAAAAAAGTGTGGCTGTAATTATTAGAACTGCAGACCAGAAAAAGAACAGAAAGGAAATTTAAATTTCACAAAGAAAACAAAGAAGCCTTAATTCCCAGTACATCAGGAATGAACAAGAATGGTGCACCAATTGATTTGGAAGGAGTAGA